>JAWNLD010000625.1:0-77737 GCA_035041545.1 Drosophila colorata | reverse complement strand
ACATATAAAACGATGGTAATTTAATTTAGCTATGTTCCTTTATTGGAGGTGAATACATTTTTTCTTATATATCTAAAAATCACAATTAGCTTATGAACTTATTCTATAATGACCCCAAGCATATGTTTGGATGCCATCTTCTCTTATTTTTCTCTTATCATCTAATCCACTTAAAGTGGTTGCCTTAACTCTATGCGTATATAAATTATGTAACTTAGTTCTAAACATTAATATACTATCACATAATTTCTTATTTTCAGATAAACATTCCTTATAACTATTTAAATGTAATTTATCTAACGCAGATTTTTGGACTCCCTTAGATCTTTTATGCACCCTCCACCTTCAAGCGATAAGGAGTACATCTTTGAACTTAAACCTATTCTTTTGCCGCGGTTTTCGTCTTTTATCATTCCTAACACCTTTTTATTGCACCTTTTTATCCCGTATTTAACCGCTAAATCTTCGTTGTATTCCGAAGTATCAAACTTCATATCCACATCTTTGCTTAAATCCGCAAAGAAATCATTCGTTTGAATGGAATAAATAAATGAGTCTGTATCCATATAATTTGGTTCAACTGCCTCTTGGAATTTGGGCTTCATGTAATCATAGTGGAAATCATACATTTTCCACTTTGATAATTCTAAGACTGTGAACCCTAAATACATCGGCTTATCATAAGTATTACGAAGTCGCTTCATCTGTATGGCATACATGTCTTCAGCAAATTGTGCAGAGCTATGAAAACTAGCCTTTGCAATCAGCGCTCGTGCTCCCAACCGATTGCAGCTCACTGTTTCCCAAGACGTGACGAGCTTGACATTTTTCCGTTTTTCAACGTTTTCCATCGTTTTCCCATAAACGGCATTGTTCAGAAGCTTGAAGATATCTTTCTCGTAATTGTTCTATGATGTGTGTTAAGATCAATGTATTTTTTCAGCCAAGTCGACTGTTTGAATCTTAACACACGCTGGATCTTTGTCAGCTTTAGTCCGTTTATCAAGCACTACTGCAAAGTGTATGGGGCATTTTACTTTGGACCTTAGGTCAGCAATTAGTTTGGTTAAGCTGACAAAAAGGGAGATCATTATGCAAATCGTGTAGGTTTGATGGATACATTAAATCAACCTCAAGAATATATATTCTCCAATATTCATACCATCTAATGATGAAATTTCTTCTTCGGTCAATCACTGAAAACCTGTAAAGGGAGACATTGCGACATGGCCCAACCGTATAGGATGTTTGCATCTAAATACATTAAGTATTCAGACGGTTTGCTGGCATCGTATTCAGAGAGGGTATTCATGGTTGGCTTTTGAGTACCTTTCACAGCAGTGTACAAGCCCACCACGAAAACAGCTCTGAATAAACCTATACATGTCAATATCAGTTCGCAGCTCCAGCTCAATTCCTGTTGTTTTCAGCATAGTATCCCAAGACAGACCAGGAGTTGTATAATAATGAGCCGGATCAAGAGAGTAAATTTTCTGAAAAATTGCTCAGAAATTTTGGAAAATGTCTGCTAACAAAAGCACATCAGTTTTAAGATACAATTCCATGTAATCTTTTAAGGTTTGACAACCAAAAACTGTCCAGACATGTTGAGCATGTGCATAATCTTCTTCTATACATTCGGAGTTTGTGAGGCTATTAAAGAAACTTTCTCTCGAAGGTAGAGAGCTCTCACTTAAACGACTCTCTGAGTCTAAATATTCGTACGGGAACACCCCCTTTCTATGAACCAGGTTGAATTAGTCATCAAGTGGGAAGAAACGGCTGACACTTTCAAACCTTTCAACACTTAAGTTTGCGCTTAGCGCATCTAAACTTGTTGCCATGAAACGATATGTATCGAGAAATCTAATTTCAAAATTTTTATCGTGGGAGGCAATGTGTGTATATTTAGAAAGGGAGATGTACAATTCTATATTCAGTAGCAGAACCTTGATTTCACCATCGAGTTTGTTTAATTCTCTAACGAATAAATGTGTATCATACTTAGAGAAGTTATGGAAAAATACAGGGACAAAAGATGCAATTTTGGAAATTAACTTTTGCAGGCAAAGTATGGAGTATATTTGTTGACATTTAGCTCCACGCGAAGAACTTTTGCGAGGCTCCAGCCACTATCCTTCTCCTGGAATTCGTCCATTTTCCCTTAAAAAAGGATGACGTACCTGCATATTAACGATCGGTCCCCTCACACACCTCCCTCAAAAAGGGTCAGGTGCCTGCATATTTAGGGTCACGTAGGGTCATAAATCATTAATTATTTACATCACGTAATTCAATTGACAGCTATTTCCTGCCACAGAACATACAGTTCCCTACCACTAACTTTCCATAGTGGGGGCCAAGCGCAGCTGCATGAGCATATCTCATAAAGTATATGAGGCATAAACTATATGTCGCTTGGCTAGCGACAGCTTATTTTTAAGGGACAGTAGCCAAAACATCTTCCTAGCTTTGGATAATACAGTCTTCTGTCTAAAATGACCGCAAGATATTTAAATTGGATCAAAGTAAATATACACCTGTACCGGATTCTCTCCTCGTAGCAAAAGTCATATTGCACATTTGCTGCTGTTGATGCTTATATTCCAATCCAACGCCCACTTCTCGCTGCTCAAGTTTGTTGTATCGCTTCTGTGGCAGTGCCTATAAGAGCACTCCTGGTCAGCACAGCAGTGTCATGTGCAATACATTGCATACTTTGCAGGCAAAGTATGGAGTATATTTGTTGACATTTAGCTTCACGCGAAGAACTTTTGCGAGGCTCCAGCCACTATCCTTCTCCTGGAATTCATCCATTTTCCCTAAAAAAGGATGACGTACCTGCATATTAACGATCGGTCCCCTCACACCCCTCCCTCAAAAAGGGTCAAGTGCCTGCATATTTAGGGTCACGTAGGGTCATAAATCATTAATTATTCACATCACGTATTTAAATTGTCAGCTATTTCCTGTTACAGAACATCCAGTTCCCTACCACTAACTTTCCATAGTGGGGGCCAAGCGCAGATGCATGAGCATATCTCATAAACTATATGAGGCACCAAATTTGGTGAAGGCTGCTTTATAAATGTACTATAGTACAATAAGAATGCATTAAAACCATTTTCACCAAAATCGGTTAAGAAACACAGAAGTTGTTAAAGAAAATATTTTTGTACATTGGCAAACCTCGTGCTGCTGGTTTCTGCATGCGCGTACACACATACGCACATGTGTACATATGTATATGCACATTCATATGCGTGAGCTCTTTTTCAAATTCTAATGCGATTGTTTGTGTATGTGCGTTTCTTAGATCAGATTTTGACAGTGACAATTATAATGCTGCTGTAGCTTGATGGTAGAGGTCTTGTCGGCGCGCTATCAGAAGCAAGCTCGAATCAAACTGTGTCAACGGAGATTTCCTACTGTTTTTATACCCTGAACCCATTAAAAATGGGTAAAAAGGGCACCAAAAAGGACACCATAGAGGATACGGAGATTATGTATATTTCCGATTTTTGATACCTCCCCCATTCGCCCTCCATATACAAAAATCAGTTACTACAGAGTTATGCAAACCGATCATACTCTTAGTTTAGAAGTTATTCAAGAATTAATTTCCCATAGTGGGGCCAAGCGCAGTTGAGTTGTAAAGTGCGCAGCTTGCTGAGTGCGTTTGTGTGTGGGTGTGTATGTATGACTTTGTGAATGTGTTGAGGTGACCTTCAGTTTGGTCCAAGGCTGGTCAACAGCTTTTATATTCTGCTTATGCACCACACTACTCAAAAAAAAAAAACAATGAAATTTAATTTTTGCATCATGCCTTTTAACTACAAAATTTTTCATTAATTATATTGCATTATATTAGTATATTTTTATTTAACAAAAATACCTATATTTATATTACCATACCATATATCCATTGAATTATATATACCTAAATGTGTTGTTGTTGATGGCTCAAAGTCTACTAACAGACCCATTTGTGCCGGAGTTCCACAAGGCAGCGTTCGTAGCCCCACTCTCTACACACTCTACACTGCTGACATACCTTCATCCAACTCGGTTACTGCACTGGTCAGGGAAAATGTCCTAATTGCAACGTATGCAGATGACATTGCTGTGTTGACCAGGAGTCCTTTTATAGGCACTGCCACAGAAGCGATACAACAAACTTGAGCAGCGAGAAGTGGGCGTTGGATTGGAATATAAGCATCAACAGCAGCAAATGTGCAAATGTGACTTTTGCTACGAGGAGAGAATCCTGTACAGGTGTATATTTACTTGGATCCAATTTAAATATTATATCTATCATTTTAGACAGAAGGCTTACGTTTAACAGACTGTATTATCCAAAGCTAGGAAGATGTTTTGGCTACTCTCCCTTAAAAATAAGCTGTCGCTAGCCAACAAAACCACCATTTACAAATCCATTCTATCTCCTATATGGACGTATGCCCTTCAAGTGTACGGGATTGCCGCAAAAACGCATCTCAACAAGATAAGAGTTGGGCAAAGCAAAATCCTAAGAAGAATCTGCAATGCTCCTTTGTACATGCGCACTAGGGACATCGAGCTAGACCTCAAAGTTGCCAATGTAGACGTGATCCGTAAACACGCCACAATATATTTTGAGCGCCTTCAGGTCCATCCTAATATCGGTAACAATCGATTTTTAGACTTCGCGTAGCTTGGCATATCTCGGAGACTATAAGAGCTAGTATAACACAGATTATGAATATTTCGAATTTTGGATAATTGACCCCGTTCGCCCCCCATATAAAAAAATCAAATACTACAGGCTTTTGCTTGGGTTTGTACATAGATTAAAATGTTCTCATTAATCACTGAAATTTTCATAACGATCATACTCTTAGTTTAGAAATTATTCAAGAATTAATTTTCCATAGTGGGCCCAAGCGCAGCTGATGTGTAAAGTGCGCGGCTTGCTTCGTGCGTTTGTGTGTGTCTGACTTTGTGACTTTGCGTTTAAATGGAAAGATGTTTAAATGTGTGTAACAGCTCGCCGCTGGGTTCAGGGTATCTCATTGTCGTTAACTCCCGACTATAGCCATCTTTCTTATTTTCCTCTTGCGTCTGCAGTGTCCTTCCTTGCTCCCATTCCCCTTTTCTAAAGCAGTCCCCTTTTTTACTTTCATATATGTACGCGCTATTATTAATTACTTTACATTAAGAAAAGGAAGCAACCTAGCAGGGCGGTAATACTTATAGCCCACTCCCCATATTCCGACCATACTGCGGCCGTAGAGTACTCGCGTACCCGTTCAAAATGTTAGACGACCATCAGTTTCGGCAAAACGAATCAAATTTGTTCGTTACTCTTTACAGGTATCCACAAAACAGGAATACGGACGAACAAAATATCGAGGTGCCTTAAGCTATATTTCGCAGACAAACGCGACTTGGGTACTCTAGTGTATCAAATGACTACAATAATACAGGGTAGCCAGCAGTCGATAAAAGAATTCTATTATGCAGTGTACGAACATTTATCAGTCATTTTAAATAAGATAAATTCTATGGGACTAGGTAAAGAAGCAGAACTAGTAAGGACTAAATCATACAGAGGGAAGGAGACTTACCCCGCCTTATAAAAATATAATAAACGACCTACCATGCAAACGGTAGAATTCAGGGCTTCAGGAATACAGAACAAAGACCGATGCCCGCACCGCGTACAATGCCACCATTTAACGTTTCGGTTCAACGGCAGCTCTACCTATATGAATACCACGCCTAGGTTCCACAATCACGGACAGCGACAACAATTTTACAAACCACGACCTAATCATACAATTTGTGTATCAGCCACAAGCAGCTCCACAACAGAACCGAAATTAGCAATACCAATATCCGGAACAAGCAGCTCCATCTCGCCCTATGGCTCCCAAACCGCTGCCACGTCCAGAAGCAATGGACGTGGAACCCATTATTAAATCTAGACAGCTCAACAATATGAACAAACCTCAGTTCAGGTAGGTAAAAGACCACCTATCTCAATGTCAATTGCAGCAGACAAAAGGCAATGAAACATTAATATCCAAACCGCGAAAAACAAAAAGAAGGACAGGCGTCAAAACATACGCCACTGTAAGTGAGTACCAACCAGCACTTGGGGAATATGAGACTCAGGGCGAATACGAACAAAGTTTGGTGGAATACACAGAACAAATCGAAACCGACGACGATAACAATGCTAGTTATTACGACCATTCAACGCTTACTTTTTTAGAATAACAAGCTCATCACTACCATATTTGGAATGTAAGGTGGGGAGCGGACAGATACTTTAAATATTAATAGACAAAGGATCAAACAGGAATTATATACAACTAAAATTTTTATAAAATCCAATCCCATACTTAACAAAAACCCTTTCAATGCCGTGACCTTTGGGGGCAGTATTCCAATCAAATTTTTCTGCCGCATAGCCGAATTGACTTTAGGCAGCTCCCAATACCAGGGTAACAGTGCAAAAAACGAGCAAAGGTCACAGATCTGACCAATTACCAACACCCCGCTACGGTGGTGCCCAAAAACGGGGCTCTGGTGACCGAGTTGGAGCGGTATAACTTCCACCGGTTAAACACCAAAGGGAAACATTTGGCCATAGTGGGACAACCTGATTCAACCTTGGTACTTAACGCAGCTACCCAGACCCTCAAGAATGGAGGAACGCATTGCCTTTTGCGAGGTGCAACGAACGCCACCGGGTGTGAACCAGGCGTAGTCCGTCTTATTACAACGCACACAGGACAGGAGAGCACGCCAAATCGGCAACGGGACCCTGCATTGGATAAAAAAAAAACACATTCCAAAAAGAGAAAGAGCCAGGCGCAAAATACCGCATGACGAGCCGCGACTGCGGTCAAGAATGCTTACAGGAAGCAGCCAGACAAGAGTGAGAGCTGGGAGACTGGTAAAGGTCGGAGACGCCAGCTCACACAATAGCGCACACAATAGCGTACGCGCACGGATGCAATAACCATATCGGGAGTGAGAGAGTGCAGCTACGCCGATATCCTTCGCGTAGTCAAGAGCGAACTATCACTAAAGCATCTTAGCGGAGTTGTACAAGGTATCCGAAAGACGGCTAAAGGCGATCTATTACTTCGCCTAAGCAAGCAGTCAGCGCACAGCCCGAGCGAGCTGCAAACAGCTGTAGGGAAGGCTCTTGGCGATACAGCGGTAGTCAAAACGCAGCCGGAGGCTGAACAAATCGAAATTCGAATTAGCTCGACGAATTAGCAACAAAGGAGGAGAATAAGCGACATAATAAAAAAATAGAAGCAATTGCTTTAGGCAATGGTCTGTATCTCAAGCCATACCAAAAGGGATACGGTATATCAACTCTTCAAAAAAACTTCTAGCGCAGCTACCCAAGAAACCACTTTCAAACATTGATATTATGAACTTTGAACGCAAGCATATTCCTAATTTCAGAGGTGTATTTATGAGAGACTCACTTCCAAAAGGTGTTCGTAAAAGGGAGTGTGGCATCATTAATTTAGACTCTTCGACAGGAGGTGGGACACATTGGGTAGCTTTTTATAAAACAGAGAAGGAAAATCGATATTTTGATAGCTTCGGGAATTTAGCACCACCTTTAGAGCTAATCAGATATTTAGGAGATATCATTAAACACAATTATAAACGAGAACAATGGTTTAATACTTTTAACTGTGGACACTTGTGTTTAAGGTTTCTATTATTGAACCCAATAACAAGAGCTACCTTATAATAAATTATTTTAAGCTGTTTTTTAAAGAATATTTAATAAAGATTTATAAACATAAAATTTGAACTGTAATTTATTTTTTATTACATTCGACTATATAACTTTGAATATGTTGTATCTTTCAGTAATCCGAGACGAACAACAGTGTGATATACATTGTTTGAACAATATCAGAGCCACAAATAACCAACATAAAACAACAAATAAACAGCAAAAAAACAAAAAATAAATATAAAATTAACAGCAACTAAACAGCAAAAAACCACAATAAACAGCAAAAAGGCAGCAAAAAGACAACAATAAACAGAATAAAACAACAAAGAAACAAAAATATACAACAAATAAACAACAAAAAATCAGCATAAAACAACAAATAAACTGCAGAAAACAACAAATAAACAACAATAAACAAGAAATAAACAACAAGAATAAACAACAAATAAACCACTGGTTTCGTATTTAAGAAAATTAAGGAACATATTCTGAAGGAAAATTTCAAAGCATAAAATTAGGGAGAGAAGAAAATGAATTTAAATTAGAAGAGATATTTAAACCAATTACGCAACTCTTAAAAAACTCATCACTGGAAATATACTACCCAATTAGCCTTTGAAGACGAAGAAAGAAGAAAATGAAGATTATACAAAACAAGAAATTAAAATAGATCAAAACTATAGTAATGTATCTCATGATACATGTGATGAGGAAATCACTACAGATCACTTCTATTCTCAACCTTTTGTGTCAACTAATGACTAATAACTGTAACAAGCAATGTGAGTTATAATTCAAATCTGAGTGAGCTTGAGCAAAAGGGCGAGCTTGATAAAGCCTTGGGCCCCTACAAGAAAAGCGGAGAAATGAAAATGGGAGCAACTAAAATAATTGTAGATGATAATGAAATAATATTAGAAACCGGTGAAAGGTGGAAACTAACACCGGGATTATATTCCTTAATCTACCGTAAAAACCCCTAAGGCTATGACGAAATAGATTTGGAATCATATCAGAAAATTTTAATAAAAACCAATGCTCATAGAAGAAATCACTTACATAATAAGGCTCTTAAGGGTAATCGCTCAAAAAAATATCTCACAATCATAAAAAACTGTTTCCATCAATGAACGCGCCTAGTGCGATGTCTACACCTAACCGCCGTACAAAATCTATTCATGAAGGGGGCGGTCTAATGACACTTAATACAAGTAAACTAAATTATGTATACTGGGATGATCCGAATGAGATCGTTAATAGACGGAGACTTCTAGTTGCATCACAATCATAGTCATAGGTCATAGTAATCATAACAATGAAATAGTTTCCATAACTGAAGAGCTGCGAGAAAAAAAATAATTTTTTAAATAAAAATGATATGTTCAATGATTTTAGCAACAATATTAAAATGTCGCTTGACAAGTTCGGTCACTTTTCATCCAGCAACATTACAAACCAAAATTATATTATGAGAAAACCTCTTCCTGGCATATTGATAGATAATGAAAGTCATATTATTTTTTTCAAACAATAGACTTAAAAATGTAGGTGAGCCCCTAGAAGACAATGATGTGTGCACAAAAATATTTATGGAACGTAAAATAAAGCAAACGATGAGAAAGAAAGATAAACTCTTAATTGAGCAAATTACACCGAACGACCAGCTGATAGGCGAGATATCATCTAGTTTCCAGAATATAATAGCTGAGTATAAAAGTGAAATTAATAACACAGATGAATCACTTAAAGAACGTCTAATTAGCGTTGAAAATCGAAAGATGTTATCTGCAATGGAGACATTAAAAACCCATATATTTTCATATTTCAAACAGCTCCACGCGAAGAACTTTTGCGAGGCTCCAGCCACTATCCTTCTCCTGGAATTCATCCATTTTCCCTTAAAAAGGATCACGTACCTGCATATTAACGATCGGTCCCTCACACCCCTCCCTCAAAAAGGGTCAGGTGCCTGCAGACTAATAAGGGTCACGTAGGGTCATAAATCATTAATTATTCACATCACGTAATTAAATTGACAGATATTTCCTGTCACAGAACATACAGTTACCTACTAGTAACTTTCCATAGAGGTGTTGCCTGGCGCGCTATCAGAAGCAAGTTCGAATCAAACTGTGTCAACGGAGATTTCCTACTGTTTTTATACCTTGAACCCATTGAAAATGGGTAAGAAGGGCACCAAATTTGGTTTAATGTGCTCTCATAGAGGATACGGAGATTATGTATATTTCGGATTTTAGATACCTCCCCCCATTCGCCGCCCATATCAAAATAACGCAAATCAGTTTCTACAGACTTATGCATAACGATCATACTCTTAGTTTAGAAGTTATTCAAGAATTAATTTCCCATAGTGGGGCCAAGCGCAGTTGAGTTGTAAAGTGCGCAGCTTGCTGAGTGCGTTTGTGTGTGGGTGTGTGTATGACTTTGTGAATGTATGTAACGAAGGTTACATGTATGTAACGACAACTCGCCGCTTTGTTCAGGGTATCTCCTAGTCGGGCACTGCCGACTAAAGCCATCTTTCTTGTTTTTTTTGTGTGTCTTCTTGGCCTTCAGCCTGATTATTATATTCAATTTAGAGATTTTGTGTTCAATTATTTATATCATTGTTTAATTGCCGTACCTTGTTGGCCTATATTACCTATGTTATTTGCAAGTTTGGTATAGAAAAAAAATGTAAAGAGATAAATACGTATACTCTGCTCAGCAAACAACATAAAGTCGTTTTGTAAGACCAATTGCTGGGTAAAAAAGCTTCGCTAACGAAGAATTATATCTGTGAGCTTTGGCCACGCAGCTCAAGCTCCATAAACTTTCTTAAGCCCAGGAGCTAATCAATACACTAACACACACACATACACTGGCAGCGAAAGATCTTTCAACGCGGGAACACTCTGTAAGTGAGCTTTTACATGCGTTTATAATCTGTTCGTTTGTTTAATTTTGTTTTTGTTGTTTTCGCTGCATTCAGCGACCGTGCAAAAAAAACGTCTCTTTTTTTGCGAGCGTGTTGAGGTGACCTTCAGTTTGGTCCAAGGCTGGTCAACAGCTATTTTATATTCTGCTTATGCACCACACTACTCAACAAAACATTAAAATATCATTTTCACATCATGCCTTTTAACTACAAAAGTTTTTAATTATTTTGCATTATATTAGTATATTTTTATTTAACAAAAATACCTATATTTATATTACCATATATCCATTGATTTATATATACCTAAATGTGTTGTTGTTGATGGCTCAAAGTCTACTAACAGACCCATTTGTGCCGGAGTTCCACAAGGCAGCGTTCGTAGCCCCACTCTCTACACACTCTACACTGCTGACATACCTTCATCCAATTCGGTTACTGCACTAGTCAGGGAAAATGTCCTAACTGCAACGTTTGCAGATGACACTGCTGTGCTGACCAGGAGTCCTCTTATAGGCACTGCCACAGAAGCGATACAACAAACTTGAGCAGCGAGAAGTGGGCGTTGGATTGGAATATAAGCATCAACAGCAGCAAATATGCAAATGTGCACCTGTACAGGTGTATATATACTTGTATCCAATTTAAATATCTTGGGGTCATTTTAGACATACAACTATGATTAAGCATACTGTATTATCCAAAGCTAGATAGATGTTTTGGCTACTGTCCCCTAAAATAAGCTGTCGCTAGCCAACAAAACCACCATTTACAAATCCATTCTATCTCCTATATGGACGTATGCCCTTCAAGTGTACGGGATTGCCGCAAAAACGCATCTCAACAAGATAAGAGTTGCGCAAAGCAAAATCGTATGAAGAATCTGCAATGCTCCTTTGTATATGCGCACTAGGGACATCGAGCTAGACCTTAGAGCTCCCAATGTAGACGTGATCCGTAAACACGCGGCAAAATATTTTGAGCGCCTTCGAGTCCATCCTATTATCGGTAACAATCGATTTTTAGACTTCGCGTAGCTTGGCATATCTCGGAGACTATAAGAGCTAGTATTACACAGATTATGAATATTTCGGATTTTGGATACCTGCCCCCATTCGCCCCCGTATCAAAAAAACGCAAATCAAATACTACAGACTTTCGCTTGGGTTTGTACATAGATTAAAATGTTCTCATTAATCACTGAAAAATTCATAACGATCATACTCTTAGTTTATAAGTTATTCAAGTATTAATTTTCCATAGTGGGGCCAAGCGCAGCTGATGTGTAAAGTGCGCGGCTTACTGCGTGCGTTTGTGTGTATGTGTGTGTCTGACTTTGTGACTTTGTGTTTAAATGGAAAGAGGTTTAAATGTGTGTAACAGCTCGCCGCTGGGTTCAGGGTATCTCCTTGTCGTTAACTCCCGACTATAGCCATCTTACTTGTTTTTCTCTTGCGTCTGCAGTGTCCTTCCTTGCTCCCCTTTCCCTTTTCTAAAGCAGTCCCCTTCTTTACTTTCATATATGTACGCACTATTATTAATTACTTTACATTAAGAAAAGGAAGCAACCTAGCAGAGCGGTAATACTTATAACCCACTTCACTACCCGTTCAAAATGTTAGACGACCATCAGCTTCGGCAAAACGATTCAAATTTGTTCGTTACTCTTTACAGGTATCCACAAAACAGGAATACGGACGAACAAAATAGACAGCAAATATAGGGTTTTATAAGTGAAGTTATTGCACAGCTATTACCATCAATTTTGCAACAACTCAATCTAAATAACACAACAGTCTTTGCTAATACTGCTATTTATTCTATAAGCACTGAACATCGCGCAAATATAGGAGACTTAGATCGGATACCTGATATAGGGAAGTGAATACGCGCACCGCGTACAATGCCACAATTTAACGTTTCGGTTCAACGGCAGCTCTACCATTTCTTCCACGGAGTATAAATACCACGCCTAGGTTCCACAATCACGGACAGCGACAACAATTTTACATACCACGACCTAATCATATACAATTTGTGTATCAGCCACCAGCAGCTCCACAACAGAACCGAAATTAGCAATACCAATATCCGGAACAAGCAGCTCCATCTCGCCCTATGGCTCCCAAACCGCTGCCACGTCCAGAAGCAATAGACGTGGAGCCCATTATTAAAACTAGACAGGTCAACAATATGAACAAACCTCAGTTCAGGTAGGTAAAAGACCACAAATTATTTCGGAAAATTGGTTCGAGATCACTCGTGTTGTCAGTACGTACCGAATACTACAGCGGACCCCAAGTCGGTGTTCTCGCTTCAGCAATCGTGGACTACGGGAGCTGGTTCTTTGCTGGCCCAGTTCTGTGGTGACGGAGGGCGTACTCGATCAGCTGCAAAGCGCTGAATTAGCGACTGCTATTATCAGCTACACTCCACCAATAGCGTTGGTAGTCGGAAAGCAGCTGAACAGCTGATCTCCAATAAGACAATAAGTAAGCTCATTTAGTAGTACCAAAAATATTGCCGACTTTTAGGCAGTTTTGAAATCAGGCTCTAGCTCGAATAGTATTTTTCTGCCGCATAGCCGAATTGACTTTAGGCAGCTGCCAATACCAGGGTAACAGTGCAAAATATGAGCAACGGTCACAGAACTGACCAATTACCAACACCCCGCTACGGTGGTGCCTAAAAACGGGGCTCTGGTGACCAAGTTGGAACGGTATAACTTCCACCGGTTAAACACCAAAGGGAAACATTTGGCTATAGTGGGACAACCTTATTCAACCTTGGTACTTAACGCAGCTACCCAGACCCTCAAGAATGGAGGAACGCATTGCCTTTTGCGAGGTGCAACGAACGCCACCGGGTGTGAACCAGGCGCAGTCCGTCTTATTATAGCGCACACAGGACAGGAGAGCACGCCAAATCGGCAACGGGACCCTGCATCGGATCAAAAAAAAACAGCTTCCAAAAAGAGAAAGAGCCAGGCGCAAAATACCGCATGACGAGCCGCGACTGCGGTCAAGAATGCTTACATTCCGAAGCAGCCACTCAGTCGACACCTTCTGGCAAGAGTGAGAGCTGGGAGACTGGTAAAGGTCGACGACGCCAGCGCACACAATAGCGTACGCGCACGGATGCAATAACCATATCGGGAGTGAAGAGTGCAGCTACGCCGATATCCTTCGCGTAGTCAAGAGCGAACTATCACTAAAGCATCTTAGCGGAGTTGTACAAGGTATCCGAAAGACGGCTAAAGGCGATCTATTACTTCGCCTAAGCAAGCAGTCAGCGCACAGCCCGAGCGAGCTGCAAACAGCTGTAGGGAAGGCTCTTGGCGATACAGCGGTAGTCAAAACGCTGACGGAGGCTGAACAAATCGAAATTCGAATTAGCTCGACGAATTAGCAACAAAAGAGGAGAATAAGCGACATAATAAAAAAATAGAAGCAATTGCTTTAGGCAATGGTCTGTATCTCAAGCCATACCAAAAGGGATACGGTATATCAACTCTTCAAAAAAACTTCTAGCGCAGCTACCCAAGAAACCACTTTCAAACATTGATATTATGAACTTTGCACGCAAGCATATTCCTAATTTCAGAGGTGTATTTATGAGAGACTCACTTCCAAAAGGTGTTCGTAAAAGGGAGTGTGGCATCATTAATTTAGACTCTTCGACAGGAGGTGGGACACATTGGGTAGCTTTTTATAAAACAGAGAAGGAAAATCGATCAAGACTAGTCTTAGGAGATACATTAAACACAATTATAAACGAGAACAAGGTTTAATACTTTTAACTGTGGACACTTGTGTTTAAGGTTTCTATTATTGAACCCAATAACAAGAGCTACCTTTAATAAATATTTTAAGCTGTTTTTTAAAGAATATTTAATAAAGATTTATAAACATAAAATTTGAACTGTAATTTATTTTTTATTACATTCGACTATATAACTTTGAATATGTTGTATCTTTCAGTAATCCGAGATGAACAACAGTGTGATATACATTGTTTGAACAATATCAGAGCCACAAATAAACAACATAAAACAACAAATAAACAGCAAAAAACAAAAAATAAACATAAAATTAACAGCAACTAAACAACAAAAAACCACAATAAACAGCAAAAAGGCAGCAAAAGACAACAATAAACAGAATAAAACAACAAAGAAACAAAAATATACAACAAATAAACAACAAAAAATCAGCATAAAACAACAAATAAACTGCAGAAAACAACAAATAAACAACAATAAACAAGAAATAAACAACAAGAATAAACAACAAATAAACCACTGGTTTCGTATTTAAGAAAATTAAGGAACATATTCTGAAGGAAAATTTCAAAGCATAAAATTAGGGAGAGAAGAAAATGAATTTAAATTAGAAGAGACATTTAAACCAATTACGCAACTCTTAAAAAACTCATCACTGGAAATATACTACCCAATCAGCCTTTAAAGACGAAGAAAGAAGAAAATGAAGATTATACAAAACAAGAAATTAAAATAGATCAAAACTATAGTAATGTATCTCATGATACATGTGATGAGGAAATCACTGCAGATCAATTCTATTCTCAACCTTTTGTGTCAACTAATGAAAGCAATAATCAGCATACTGTAACAAGCAATGTGAGTTATAATTTAAATCTGAGTGAGCTAGAGCGAAAGGGCGAGCTTGATAAAGCCTTTGGCCCCTACAAGAAAAGCGGAGAAATGAAATTGGGAGCAACTAAAATAATTGTAGATGATAATGAAATAATATTATAAACCGGTGAAAGGTGGAATCTAACACCGGAATTATATTCTTCAACCTACCGTAAAAACCCCTAAGGCTATGACGAAATGGATTTGGAATCATATCAGAAAATTTTAATAAAAACCAATGCTCATAGAAGAAATCACTTACATAATGATGCTCTTAAGTGTAATCGCTCTAAAAAAATGTCTCACAATCATAAAAACACTGTTCCGCGCCTAGTGCGATGTCTACACCTAACCGCCGTACAAAATCTATTCATGAAGGGGGCGGTCTAATGACACTTAATACAAGTGACCCAAATTATGTATACTGGGATGATCCGAATGAGATCGTTAATAGACGGAGACTTCTAGTTGCATCACAATCATAGTCATAGGTCATAGTAATCATAACAATGAAATAGTTTCCATAATTGAAGAGCTGCGAGAAGCAAAACTAATTTTTTAAATAAAAATGATATGTTCAATGATTTTAGCAACAATATCAAAATGTCGCTTAACAAGTCGGACATTTTTCCTCCAGCAACATTACAAACCAAAATTATACTATGAAGAAATCTGTTCCTAGCATATTGATAGATAATGAAAGTAATATTATTTTTTAAACAAAAGACTTAAAAATGTAGATGAACCCCTAGAAGACAATGATGTATGCACAAAAATATTTATGGAACGTAAAATAAAGCAAACGATGAGAAAGAAAGATAAACTCTTAATGGAGCAAATTACATCGAACGAGAAACTGATAGGCGAGATAGCATCTAGTTTCCAGAATATAAAAGCTGAGAATAAAAGTGAAATTCAAAACACAGATAAATCACTTAAAGAATACGTGAACATAGAAATGGAAACATTACGTCGTCTAATTAGCACTGAAAATCGAAAGATGTTATCTGCAATGGAGACATTAAAAACCCATATATTTTCATATTTTAAACAGCACGCAGCTTAGGGGAGAGCTAATTCAGGCTCCCGACACTTCCTTATAAATAATGCATGCACATGTGAGGTATAAGGTAAAGACTTATAGACGTCGACAAGTTCGGTCACTTCTCTAATGAGTGATACAATAGGAAATATAGCTCCAGCCGTTGGACTTGCTTATGGATAATACGCAATATGTTGATACACAAAACAGGCGAATTAAAAACATTAGTAACACGGTTAACACAAATTTTCTACAATCGAGAATCAACGAAGCGACGCAAGACTTGCACACGCTTATAAACATCTAAAATGAAAAAAATAACAAGTAAATATAAAAAAAACTCATATCAATATTGAAAGACTCATTATTAACATACGCATCAAGTGAAGTTGACATTAAGAACAGAAAATATATGGATGGAAAAAATAAATCAATTGAAAAACATGACTAAAAGAGATTTAATTAATGAATTACATGCACCAGCCCGTAAAACTTTAGGCGTCGACGTGTTGTTATAAAAGGAATCGACGACTTTGGCAAGCAGATTTGGTAGAAATGGGAAAATACTCGTCATCGAATAAAGGTTATAAATTTATATTGACGGTAATCGACATATTCTTTAACTATGTATGGGGAGTTGCATTGAAATCCAAATCAGCTAAAGACGTTACTAACGCTTTATCAAGTATTTTTAAATTTTGACGAATTCCTAAGAATTTACAAACCGACGATGGGAAAGAGTTCTTTAATACTACTTTCAAAACATTATGTGAAAAAAATAACATAAGCCACTATTCGACATATAGTGGGTTAAAAGCGTCTAAATGATGTGGTGAGAGTTTAGTTTCAAAGGAACATATCATTGCTAATCACTGATTGTAAACATATTAAAATTTTTCACGTGGCAAAATTTCGTGTGGGTGACTATGTTCGTATAAGCAAGCATAAACATACATTTGAAACGGGATACACTCCCAATTGGACAACGGAAATTTTTAAAATAAAACGAATACAAATGACAAACCCAACTACATACATATTAGAGGACTATCAGGGTGCGCCCCTTCAAGGGGCTAAGGAAAACACGTTATCCAAACAGTTATCTATTTGAAAAGATAATAAAACGAAAAAACGAAAAAGCGAAAATGCGTATTTATTTATTCATGTTTATTTTTTTCCTTTTTTATATATATACATATAAAACGACGGTAATTTAATTTAGTTATGTTTCTTTATTGGAGGTGAATACATTTTTTCTTACAATTTTTTCTTACAATGACAATTAGCTATAATGACCCCAAGCATATGTTTGGATGCCATCTTCTCTTATTTTTCTCTTATCATCCAATCCACTTAAAGTGGTTGCCTTAACTCTATGCGTATATAAATTATGTAACTTAGTTCTAAACATTAATATACTATCACATAATTTCTTATTTTCAGATAAACATTCCTTATAACTATTTAAATGAAATTTATCTAACGCAGATTTTTTGACTCCTTTAGATTTTTTATGCACCCTCCGCCTTCAAGCGATAAGGAGTACATCTTTGCCCTTAAACCTACAACCTTGGCCATTCTTTTGCCGCAGTTTTCGTCTTTCATCATTCCTAACACATTTTTGTTAAACCTATTTTTCCCGTATTTAACCGCTTAGTCTTCGGGGTATTCCGAAGTATCAAGCTTCATATCCACATCTGTATCCATATAATTTGGTTCAACTGCCTCTTGGAATTTGGGCTTCATGTAATCTTAGTGGAAATCATGCATTTTCCACTTTGATAATTCGAAGACTGTGAACCCTTAATACATCGCCTTATCATAAGTATTATGAAGTCGCTTCATCTGTATGGCATACATGTCTTCAGCAAATTGTGCAGAGCTATGAAAATTAGTCTTTGCAATCAGCGCTCGTGCTCCCAACCGATTGCGGCTCACTATTTCCCAAGACGTGACTAGCTTGACATTTTTCCGTTTTTCAACGTTTTCCATCGTTTTGCCATAAACGGAATTGTTCAATAGCTTGAAGATATCTTTCTCGAAATTGTTCTGTGCCATTGTTCTATGATGTGTGTTAAGATCAATGTATTTTTTCAGCCAAGCCGACTGTTTGAATCTTAACACACGATGGATCTTTGTCAGCTCTAGTCCGTTTATCAAGCACTACTGCAAATTTCTATAGTGTATGGGGTATTTTACTTTGGACCTCAGGTCAGCAATTAGTTTGTTGACTTTTGCTGCCGGTGTGGCCCTTTGGTTAAGCGGACAATACGGAAGATCATTATGCAAATCGTGTAGGTTTGATGGATGCATTAAATCAACCTCAAGAATATATATTCTCCAATATTTATACCATCTAATGATGAAATTTCTTCATCGGTCAATCACTGAAAACCTGTATAAGGGAGACATTGCGACATGGCCCAACCGTATAGGTTGTTGGCATCTAAATACATTAAGTATTCAGACGGTTTGCTGGCATCGTATTCAGAGAGGTATTTATGGTTGGCTTTTGAGTACCTGTCACAGCACTGTACAAGACCACCACGAATACCGCTCTGAATAAACCTATACATGTCAATGTCAGTTCGCAGCTCCAGCTCAATTCCTGTTGTTTTGAGCATAGCATCCCAAGACAGACCAGGAGTTGTATAATAATGAGCCGGATCAAGAGAGTAAATTTTCTGACAAATTTCTCTGAAATTTTGGAAAATGTCTGCTAACACATCAGTTTTAAGATACAATTCCATGTAATCTTTTAAGGTTGGACAGCAAAAAACTGTCCAGACATGTTGAGCATGTGCATAATCTTCTTCTGTACATTCGGAGTTTGTGAGGCTATTAAAGAATTTTTCTCTCGAAGGTAGAGAGCTCTCACTTAAGCGACTCTCTGAGTCTAAATATTCGTACGGGAACACCCCTTTCTATGAACCAGGTTGAATTGGTCATCAAGTGGGAAGAAACGACTGACACTTTCAAACCTTTCAACACTTAAGTTTGCGCTTAGCGTATCTAAACTTGTTGCCATGAAACGATATGTATCGAGAAATCTAATTTCAAGATTTTTATCGTGGGAGGCAATGTGTGTATATTTAGAAAGGGATATGTACAATTCCTTATTCAGTGGCAGCACCTTGATTTCACCATCGACTTTGTTTAATTCTCTAACGAATAAATGTGAATCATACTTAGAGAAGTTATGGAAAAATACAGGGACAAAAGGTGCAATTTGGAAATTAATGTTGCAGGCATTATGCGCTGCGCCTCTAAATTTACCAGTTAAATGGCAATGATCTCTAACGCGATCAGCTCCTAACGCCTTTTTACAAATATGGCAGTTAAAAGCCATTCTAAAACCATTTTCCTCTTCAGAACTCATTGTTATGGGTCTAACTGTACTCAGGTATGAGGTGTAAATTTCGTTCACATCTTTTATTAGAGATTTAACGAAATTTTCACCTGCAATTTTCACCTGTCTCCATAACAAATTTGTCTAAATTGGAATTAAAGGCGCATTTAATGAAATACGTAGAATGCAATGGGAACATGTTCATGTGTTGCCACTACATTCTCACTAACTCTAGAGTTTAAGGGCTTCAACATGCACTCGAAATCTGCATAGACTACGAAGGGTACATCTAAACTACGATTACAATTTTTAAAACTTAGACTTGCCTTTTCCGCCGTTGGCAAGGTCGATACCATCTTTCCACACTGTTGTTTATGCTCCTCGTGTAGTTTTATGCTGTGGGAATAGTTTAGGCACGTGCCACAGAACAGGAGCTCTTCTGTGTGGCTTGTTAATTGTGTGCGTACAAGTCTGAAAATATAAATCAATGTATTTTATAAGTATTTTTTCTAAATATATGCATATGTTTATTTATATTTGAATACATACCTTGATAAATTTCTTATCCATACAAAATGGGCCCGACCTTCCATCTCCAACAGCATTAGGCTCACGTGGGATTGTTTCTCCTCCTTCGTTAAATATAACGGCCCAATAACTGCTCCAATCTCCTACGTCGAATCCGAAAACATTTACGCATATGGTCGGGTTTTGCTCTTCAAACACTTTGAGTTGTTTCAAAGGGAGAGGAAACTCCATGTTTTCAAAATTAAGCGTTAAATGCTCGCTTAATTGGATGACGGTGGCGTTAATATCGTCGATGGCATAGCTGCTGCTTCTATTCGCATTGCTTTGCGGTGTTCTAAAAGCGGAAATTAACGCCCACTTGAAACAAAACTCATCGGAATTTCTCACGTTTACCAACGCTTTTTTCGCCGTTAGCGTTTTTGGTAAAGCGATCCAACGTGATACTTTTAATGGAATATATTTGTTGAGACTTAGCTCCATGCGAAGAATTTTTGCCAGGCTCCAGCCACTATCCTTCTCCTGGAATTCGTCCATTTTAACCTTTATACTCGCAGAGTGATCTATAAATGCATCCTCAAGGCTTGTTGACTGCGTTACAACACCCATTTCTGTTTGATGCGACTTCACAGATCTTATCACCTCCTCATCAACATATTTTACATACTCTGCGAAGAGCTCGAAATTAGCCTTCACAGAAGTATGCATATGTAAAATATATTTGAGGAGCGGGAGTAGAGCCGCTGATGCATCGCATATAAATTCTTCTGGCAGAAGAAGTTCATCCTTTCTGTTCTCGAAAGAATATGTGCATATCCGGTTCTTGAAACCGCTTGCGACCAGCTTTACCTGCTCATTCACTGGTGTGAAAACACGGATCTTGTGAGCATTTGATCTGAAGTGCGTGCTCCATTTCGCTTGTAGCATGTACACATCACACGCAGAACAATAAATAGCATGCTTGGGTGTTGGCATAGCAGTTTTATTGTAGCTGGTGCTGGAAATGAGGTTGCCGATGCTAGATCCAGTGGTGTAGTTGGAGTGGATGGTGAAGCTGGGGTTGAAGGCGTTAGATCCGGTGGCGTAGTCGAAGTGGGCGTTGAAGGTGGGATTGGCGATTGTAGATCCACTGGCGTAGTCGAAGTGGAGTTGCTGTAGCCGTTATAGTTGTATCCGATGTTGTTGTTGTAGCCGTTGACGTGGGTAGTAGGTCCGTTGGAGGTGGCGATGGGTCCGTTGGAGGTGGCGATTGGTCCACTATTGTTTACGGTGGGCCCCCTGAGGAGAACGTTCGAAATGATCACGGGCTTATCTCCTTTGGTGTGGGTGGTGAAAGATCCGTTGGGAGTGGCGAAAGGGCCGCTGGCGTTGGCGGTAGTCCCCCTGAGGAGGATGTTCGAAATGATTATCGGCTTATCTCCTCTGGTGTGGGTGGTGGTATATCCGTTGGGAGTGAAGGCAATAGATCCATTGGGGGTGGCAGCAGATCCGTTGGGAGTGACGATGGGTCCGTTGACGAAGGCGAATGGTCCGTTGCAGGTGGCAGCAGGTCCGTTGGCGGTGGCGATGGGTCCGTTTGGGGTGGCAATGGGTCCGTTGGGGGTGGCGATGGGTCCGTTGGCGATGTTGTTGCTTCTAAACACAACATTATCGAAGTAATTCGGGCTGCTGTCGCGACCCATGTTCTTACTATCACTAATATAATTGAACGTTTGGTCGCAGTAGGCGTTGGAGAAGTTGTTGTTGTTGAACTTATTGAAGGCCATTTTTATACAAAATTGCACACAAAAAGAATTTGGGAAGTTGAGGTTTTGATGTTGTGAGGTAACGATAGTTCAGAAACTACTGATGCGGGTTCAACGAAGGAAAGGAGCCTTTCTAGCTCAGGGACTGAGTTTTCTATTACTTCATTCAATTGATAAATATTAGAGATAGGGACAAACAGGTTTAAGAGGATATAGGGTACGATTATGTGCATCTACAAGACAAGCGAGTACACTTTTTGAAGAAACTTCTCACGCCCAAAGTCATAAAACAATCAAAATAATGTGAAGATGAAAGAAGATATCCTAAAAATCAGTGAAATCTGGGGCATTCGATGAGTCTGATATTTAAATTTGACAAGTAAACCACAAGTCATAAAACTATAATAGTTAGGAGAAAACAATTACAGAAGCCCATTCATACATTACCTGAATACATGATTAGTCCTTGACCCTTGGCACACGCACCCAGAATAGAGCTGTTTACCCTTGTCAGTAGGTGTCTATAGGCGTGAAATTTACGATCGAACCTTTTTCTCTAACAAAACCTGTTTACAAGTGTGCGCCGCACTTGTGTTCCTTCGCCGTGTAGAAAAACGGTGTGTTCACACTCTTCAGAAAAGGGAGAGCAAATTAAATGCGCACGTGCCTGATCGAGCTCTCAACCCACCCCTGAAAAAGTAAACAAACAAGTCGATGCGTGCAACAAGTCGTTGTGCGCCTGTGATCGCATAACCTCTCCCACTTCAAATCTGAATTCTAATGAGCGGTCCCTTATTAAACCGGTTTTTTAATGATCGGTCCCTTTTCCCCACCCCCGAAAAAATAGACGAACAAGTCGATGCGTGCACATCGGGCGACCACCCTACTTCAGAAAAGGGACAGTTACTAAAATGTAACAGCCACTTTCCTCAGCTCCCCCTTCCTCAAAAGGTCACAAAGGCCCATGACGATTGGTTCCCTCACTACCCCCTCCCTAAAAAAGGATCACGTACCTGAATATTAACGATCGGTCCCCTCACACCCCTCCCTCAAAAAGGGTCAGGTGCCTGCATATTCTTTTCATATGCTAGTTGAACAGGTTGGCCACTAGATGGCTGCGCCTAATGTTTGGCTGGCGTTTATAATTTAAGCGTGTATATTTAAAAATCGAACAGATGCGAAATTTTGCCAAATATAAATTCAGAGAAGGAGTAGATTTATGCCACTGTAAATTAGGCACGGCGCAGATATGCTGTCGCTTAATGTTCCCTCAATCCCTATCATACCCTATCGGAGCTCCAATAAAAGTAAAAAGAGGTGGGGGTCGATTAATAAGACAGGTACTTCTGCCTCGCACCGGTGGCCAGAATGTGAGATATGTATATGTATATGTGCCAATGTAGGCAAATTTGACAAAATCCGAGTGCCGGACTTAACAATGAAAATTACGTGAATAATGGGATAAATAAATTAATAAATAAATTAATAAATATATAAATAAATACGCAATAAATAATTAAATAAATAGGACAATAAATTCATAAATAAATAAATAGATAAATAAATAGGCAACTTTCTTAACATCTAAATTGACAGGCGTGCAACAATTATATGCTCGCTAATATGCTCGCATATGTGATTTATGTAGCTGCGACATGGGCGACTGATCTGCGGCTGCTATGGCGACAGGGGCCGCGGCTGATCGTTGTTTTCTTTGGAAGGAGGCAGAGAGGTAAGATGATGGTGGTTTCAATCAATAAAAACATCAGCGCATGAAGGCAGGCTGCCTGTTACATACATTCTGCCTGTTACATACATGTAGGATTGGCAGCCCTGGCATAGTAGCAAGTTGGCAAGTTAGTCGATGTTTAAATATCAATAGGAGTGTGAGCGTTCGATAGAAAAAGAGTAGAGTAAGAATTCATCTTGAAGAGGAGAGACGTACGTGCGAATGTTGCAAGCGTATAAATAAAACGCAGGAGTTAAACTTATTCTATGAAATCAAAATCAATTGTATGAAGAACGGTGTTAATTATTTACTGCTTCGGAGGAGAATTCGTACAAACTAGGGAACTCAACAAACATCCCTCCATTTTGAGGGCTCGTCCGGCATGAACAAGCAAGCTTACGGCGTTTTAGGCAAAAATACGACGCAATAAGGAAGTGAACGAAGCAATTTGGTTCCGTTAGAATTGGATACCGAAAACAAGCTAGCGTTGCGAAAAGACAAAAAGCAACCAAACGACGAGAAGTATACTCTACGAGCACAGAGGCAAGCAGTGTGGCTTTAAAGAAGCAGACAACGACGAGAAAGAAGCAGCCAACATTGCGACGAGGCGTCAAAGCTACAAAACGACCAGAAAACGATGAGGCAAGTAGTATGGCTACAAAGAAGCAGCAATTGCTTTGACGAGACAACAACAACAAAAGGCGATTTCGCACAGCTACATGCGGCTTGAAGACTTTGCGAGCGACGAGATTTAAAGAAGAGCAACTATAGAGGCGACATCCAGACGTACAGCTGTACTTGTGTGTGCCTTGGCAATGGTGAAATATCACCGTTCTGCTTATTGGCGCAAGTATTACAGTAATACATTTTTTTTCGACTGATGAAACATAAACCATATTTTATGATAAATTAATTTTACTCAGTATCAATTTAAAGGCTTATTTCGCATTTTTATCAAGATAATAACGAAGAGTCTAAATATGAAGAATCTGCAGATATTATAGAAGAATTAATAGACAACGAATCGACAGAAAATTTTGAAGCTGAACAGCCTGAAAATTCTGCAAATATGGCATTCACATTAAGAGACATAGAATATTCTCTTTCAGCATTTACTGGCAATGATGCTTCCGATATTGATGAATGGCTGCGAGACTTCGAGTTCAACGAGTTCTTTATGGCAGAACATTGATATTAGGAGCAGCAAAGCCTTTTCTGAGTAGTCAAACGGGCATAAACGATTGGGATACCCTGAACGCACTAAAAAGTGAATTTAGTGAAAAATTAACGGCAAAACAAGTGCATAAGATTCTAGAAAATAGAAAGAAAAACAATAAGGAGAGCTTAACTGAATACTACTATAGTACGATTACTCTAGCAAGTCAAGGTCAGTTGGATGAGGAAAGCATAATAGAGTATATTGTTGAGGGCATTCCAGATTCTAAACAAAACACAAACTGTCTGTAAGATTCAACCAATTTCAAAAAGATTCGAGAAAAAATAAAAATTTACGTAAATATAAGTGCTAGTCTAGTACTAGTGCTAGTATTCAAGCAAAAAACTAAGTTAGAAAATGGTTTATAAAATGCGAGAGACGTTGTTTTAAATGTGGTGGCAGTAACCACATTGCGAAAGATTGCAAAGAGACAGGTATCAAATATTTTAATTGCCATCAAATAGGCCATAAAGCAAACGAATGCAGGACAAGTGATACACGAAAGGATTTGAAAAAAGAATCATCGAACAAGCAGCAACTTTCTCAGACTGTCTTTAATCGAGCTTTTAAGAAAATCGAAATTGGTAATCTGCAAATAATAGCGTTGTTTGATTCTGGCAGTGACATTTGTCCCGTCAGTGAACAAGTTGACTGGAATAGGAGAAAAGAAAATCTACACTTTAGGTTCGTTTAGTGTTGCCACTAAGTTAGACGATGATCCACTGGAAATGTGATTGGATGTGACGTGCTTGATTTTGTCAATGCAACCATAGGTGCAAAAGGTGTATTTTTCACTCCAGTCAATGACGAGACTGTTAACTTACACTCATGTACACTCATCATAGTGTACCCCAAATATCCAGTTCCTTGGGTTCATGTACAGTTATCGCTGACTGAAAAGTGTTCACCAGAGGTAGATTTCTTTCACTTGAACAATGACTTAAAGCCAGTAGTGGCAAAACTGATAAAAAATTATAAGCCGTTAAAACCAGAAATCAGCCCAGTTGAAATGAAGATGTTATTGTCGGATGAAGTGACGATTCATCAAAGACCCAAACTCTTACCATACACGGACAATGATATAGTCAATAAGCAGATCAGGGATTGGCTAAAGGAGGAAATAATTCGTCATAGTGTTTCCGAATACGCTTCACCTGCTAGGCTCGAAGAAGAATGGTAGTAAGAGACTTTGCTGTGACTACAGAAAGCTCAACGAGAAGATAATTCGCGACAATTTCCCGATGGCTCTAATCGGCAACGTTTTACACAATCTGCAAAAAGGGCAGGCTTTCACAACATTAGATTTGTCAAATGGTTTTTTTTCACGTACCTGTACATGAGGCTTCTCGTAAATATACCTCGTTTGTCACATAAAGTGGCCAATATGGCCAATACTATTCGGGATATCTAACTCCCCTACGGTGTTTATGAGGTACATATTTGCAGTTTCGAGAAAATAGATAGATGACTTTAATTCTGTATATGGACGACATCATTATTCCGTCAAAGGTTCCGAAGGTCTTGAGAAATTACGAAAGGTGTTGTGCCTTGCAGAAACTTCCGGTTTGTGAATATAATGGGGAAAATGTCACGTGTTACAGCGGAAAGTTAATTTTCTGGGGTACATAATTAAGAATGCCACAATAAAGCCATCTAAAGAAAAGACTTCGGCAGTCGATAACTTCCCAGTTCCACGATATACTAAATAATTTCAGCGCTATTTGGGCCTAACTTCCTATTTTCGTAGATTTGTTAAAGATTTCGCTACCGTTGCTAGACCGCTGACAAATTTGATGAAGAAAAATGTGTCTTTGAAGTTGTGAAGAAGAGTTGGCAGCGCTCAATCATTTGAAAGTCTATTTATCTCGTTCACCGGTGTTGAGGTTTTTTTGATTAGAAAGCCACTATGGAGGTTCATTGCAATGCGAGTATGTATCCTATTACAGAAAGACTCAGAAGATCAGTGTTTTAAAGTCGCAGAGTTTATGAGTCGTAAGACAACGTCAGCGGAAGAAAAGTATCCTTCTTACGGGTTAGAAGTACTCGCTATAGTACAGGCTCTTAAGAAGTAGAGTTTATCTGCTTGGCAAAAGGATAAGGATAATAACTAACTGTAACGCATTCAAATTGACCATGAAGAAAGAGGATGTCCCTGTTAAAATGTCACGGTGGGCTATATTTATGCAAGATTTTGACTATGAAATCGAGCATCGTTCCGGAATAAAAATGAAACATGTCGATGCCTTCAGTAGAGTCCATTGTCTGTTGTTGAAGGATTCCCGAAGACATCGAATAATGCAGGCTCAGCGTCAAGATGAATGGATAGCAGTAATTTGTAAAGTGTTATTGTGGAGTACGTACGAAGATTCTTATCTAAAGTACGACATTTTGCACATGGATCCGTTTAGAGAATTGATTGAAATACCTTCTAAGATGGGAAGCGAGATAATAACCACAGCTCACCGACAAGGACAATTTGGTGTCAAGAAGACTATGACTTATTACAGCGCGAATATTTTATTCCAGAGTTAGCAGGAAAAGTTGATAGAATCGTCAAATCTTGTATAGACTGTATTGTGAGCGACGCTAAGTATGGCAAGAAAGAAGAATATTTAAATGCAATCGACAGGTCTGATGAGCCTCTGTAATCCTATCACATTGATCACATTGGGCCAAAGGAGATGACCAAGAAAAATTGTAACCGAGTGCTAGTAGTCGTCCACGGTATTTCTAAATTTGTGTGGCTTTATCCAACAAAGAGTACATGCGCAGATGAGGTGGTTGACAGGTTGCAGAAACAGTCTGAAGTGTTTGGAAATCCAAGGCATGTGATTACAGATAGAGGTACTGCATTCACAGCAAATGTTTTCGAGGAATTTTGTAAGGAGCACAGTATACAACATTTACTAATAGCGAAAGGAGTGCCACGCGGTAATGGTCAGGTCGAGCGAATTAAAAGGATAGTCATTACTTTGTTAACTAAACTCTGTGCAGAAGACTCAAAAGCCTGGTACAAGTACGTAGGCAGGGTACAATTGTTTATAAACTCCTCTCCTCCGAGAATTACCAAAATATCTCCGTTGTAGGGAATTGTATGTTCTGGAACAGGATGTAGCTGTCAGAAGTATGCATATGTAAAATATTTTTGAGGAGAGGGAGTAGAGCCGCTGATGCATCGCATATAAATGAGTCCGGCAGAAGAAGATCATCCTTTCTGTTCTCGAAAGAATATGTGCATATCCGGTTCTTGAAACCTCTTGCGATCAGCTTTACCTGCTCATTCACTGGTGTGAAAACACGGATCTTGTGAGCATTTGATCTGAAGTGCGTGCTCCATTTCGCTTGTAGCATGTACACATCACACGCAGAACAATAAATAGCATGCTTGGGTGTTGGCATAGCAGTTTATTGTAGCTGGTGCTGGAAATGGGGTTGCCGATGCTAGGATCCAGTGGTGTAGTTGGAGTGGGTGTTGAAGCTGGGGTTGAAGGCGTTAGATCCGGTGGCGTAGTCGAAGTGGGCGTTGAAGGTGGGATTAGTGATTGTAGATCCACTGGCGTAGTCGAAGTGGGCGTTGAAGGCGTTGGAGTTGCTGTAGCCGTTATAGTTGTATCCGATGTGGTTGTTGTAGCCGTTGACGTGGGTAGTAGGTCCGTTGGAGGTGGCGATGGGTCCGTTGGAGGTGGCGATGGGTCCGCTATTGTTTGAGGTGGGCACTCTGAGGAGAACGTTCGAAATGATCACCGGCTTATCTCCTCTGGTGTGGGTGGTGAATGATCCGTTGGTAGTGGCGAAAGGGCCGCTAGCGTTAGCTGTAGGCCCCCTGAGGAGAACGTTTAAAATGATCACCGGCTTATCTCCTCTGGTGTGGATGGTGGCATATCCGTTGGGAGTGGCGATGGGTCCGTTGAAGAAGGCAATAGATCCAGGCAGCAGGTCCTTTGGCGGTGGCGATGGGTCCGTTGGGGGTGGCGATAGGGCCGTTGACGAAAGCGACTGGTCCTTTGGAGGAGGCAGCAGGTGCGTTGGCGGTGGCGATGGGTCCGTTGGGGGTGGCAGCGGGTCCATTGGGGGTGGCGATGGGTCCGTTGGCGATGTTGTTGCTTCTAAACATAACATGATGTTCTTATTATAGCTAATATAATTAAACATGTTGTCACACTCAGTGTTGGAGTTGTAGTTGTTGCACTTGTTGAAGGCCATTTTACACAAAAACATTGTTTTGAGTTTGAGGTTGAGGTTTTGAGGTTACGATAGTTCAGGAACTACTGATGCGGGTTCAATGAAGCAAAGGAGCCTTTTTAGCTCAGGGACTGAGTGTTCTATTACTTCATTCAATTCATAAATATTAGAGATAGGGACAAACATTTTTAAGAGGACATATGGTATGATCCGGTGCATCTACAATACTAGCGAGTACACTTTTTGAAGAAACTTCTCACGCCCAAAGTCATAAAACAATCAAAATAATGTGAAGATGAAAGAAGATATCCTAAAAATCTGTGAAATCTGGGGCATTCGATAAGTCTGATACTACAAATTGACACGTAAACCACAAGTCATAAAACTAGAATAATTAGGAGAAAACAATTACAGAAGCCCATCCATACATTACCTGAATACATGATTAGTCCTTGACCCGTGCCACACGCACCCAGAATTGAGCTGTTTAGCCTTGTCAGTAGGTGTCTATAGGCGTGAAATTCACGATCGAACTTTTTCTCTAACAAAACCTGTTTACAAGTGTGCGCCGCACTTGTTTTCCTTCGCCGTGTAGAAAAACGGTCTGTTCACACTCTTCAAAAAAGGGAGAGTTATATTAAATGCGCACGTGCCTGATCGAGCTCTCAACCCCTGAAAAAGTAAACAAACAAGTCGATGCGTGCACTTGTGCGCACGCGATCTCATAACCCCCACCCACTTAAAATCTGAATTTAAATGAACGGCCTCTTATTAAACCAGTTTTTAATGAAAAAGTAGATAAACAAGTGGATGCGTGCAGTTGTGCGCACGTGATCTCATAACCCCTCCCACTTAAAATTTGAATTTGAATGATTGGGCAGCCACGTTACTTCAGAAAAAGGACAGTTACTAAAATGTAACGGCGACTTTCCTCAGCTCCCGCCTCCTCAAAAAGTCACAAAAGCCCATGACGATTGGTTCCCTCACTTCCCCCTCCCTAAAATAGGATCACGTACCTGCATATTAACGAACGGTCCCCTCACACCCTTCCCTCAAAAAGGGTCAGGTGCCTGCATATTAATTAGGGTACGTAGGGTCATGAATCATGAATTATTCACATCATGTAATTAAATTGCCAGCTACTTCCTGTCACAGAATATACAATTCCCTACTACTCTCGTCAACATATGTACTTAAGTATAATAGGAATACATTAAAACAAATTTCACCAAAATCGGTTAAGAAACACAGAAGTTATTAAAGAAAATGTGTTTGTACATTGGCAAACCTCGTGCTGGCAAGCTCCAAGCGTAGACGTTTTCTGCATGCGTGTGCACACATACGTACATATGTACATATGTAAATGCACATTTATATGCGTGAGCTCTTTTCGATTCTAATGCGATTGTTTGTGTATGTGTGTTTCCTAGATCAGATTTTGACAGTGACATTTAGAATGCTGCTGTAGCTCGATGGTAGAGGTGTTGCCTGAAGAAGGAAGCATCAACGACCCCATAAAGTATGTATTTTCTTATGATCAGCACGACGAACTGAGTCGAATTAGTTATGTCCTCCGTCCGTCTTATGGACGCAGCGATCTTGGAAACTACAAAAGCTAGACACCTAAACTTTTCGACTATAGATTCTCCTATCCATACGCAGTACAAGATATTAATTTTTTTCGATATCCTGCTCCGTTTCATTATTATCGATCAAAATCGATTTTTAGACTTAGTTTACTTGGCATATCGGATTTTGGATACCTCCCACCATTAGCCCCCCATATCAAAAAAACGCAAATACTACAGACTTGCGCTTTGGTTTGTACATAGCTTTGGATGCTCTTATTAAGCACTGAACATTTCGAAACGATCATACTCTTATTTTAGGAGTTATTCAAGAATTAATTTTTCAGAGTGGCGCCAACCGCAGCCGATATGTAAAGCAGCTTGCTGTGTGCGTTTGTGTGTGTGTGAATTTGTGAATGTGTGTATGAATGCAAAGAGGTTTAAATCTATTTAACATCTCGCTGCTGGGTTTCAGGGTATCTCCTAGTCGGAGCATACCCGACTTGAGCCATTTTACTTTTTTCTTATGTCCAATTGAGTTGTCTATAACTTTTTTAACTATTTGGATTGCCGAGTGAATATCCTAGCGTTTCTTCCTTTTAAACATATTTGAAGGCACTCTAACTACATGCATCAATTTTTTCTTTTTTTCACATGATTTTGTTTTCCTATGTCTCTTCTTCAGTCCCATGCCCAATTTTTTCTTTTTTATATTGCTTTGGTGGTCAGTGGCAGTGCTCGTCACAGTCAGGAAAAAGGTGGAATACATAAGTAGGTGGGAACCGAGACAATCACATCGAAGGAGTCCATAAAATACCTAGGTGTCATGATAGAAAACAGGCTGAGTTTCCACTGCACGTGGACTAAGGCGTCCGGGATGCAGGGAACCGACCCAAAGCCGGAAGACGACTACTCATGGCTAGCGTAGTTGCTCCCATTCTGCTGTATGCAGCGCCCGTATGGGCGAATGCTGTAGCCAACAGTGTTGGCCTAAAAAAAGATGACGGCGCCCTACAGACTCAGCGCACTGCGAGTCATATCAGGATTCAGGACTGTATCCGACGACACAGCACTCGTTCTGGAAGGAATGATCACGGTAGATATACTAACAATGGAGATGGAAGCGATATAGGCAGCTCACACTTTAACCAGAAACACTGCGCCTATTCGAAGAGCAGAAAGCAGACATCGATGGTAAGATGGCAAGTGAGGTGGGACATGACCACTAAAGAAAGATGGACTTACCGGCTAATCCCAGACATCGCGATGTGGATTGGACGAGGAAGGGGGGAAACAAATTTCCATCTGACTCAGTTTCTTACGGGGCATGGCGGGTATCGGAATTTCCAGCACAAGTTTAGGTTCGAGGTTAGCCCTGAATATCCAACTTGCCCAAACGCAAATGAAGACCCGGAGCACGTGCTGTACCACTGCACGAGGTACAGGGACAGGACTGACGGTCTTCCCCCACCGGAGGAGCTTGTAGCGTACATGCTTGATGCGGACAAAAACTGGAGAAAAGCCAGTCAGCTCATCATAAGCATCCAGAGCGAACTGAGAAGATGCGAGAGAGAGCGGCGGCAAATGGAGGGTGCTTAAAATAGGCAACCCGTCCCCGCGAAGTAATACTTGACGGTGATCCCGCGGGGAACGTGGTGTGTGGTGTCGGGGGTGTATTTAGTACGTAGGCGCTGGCGATGCCTGTGAATCGTGCATGCTGTGGCACGGGCCACAGTATCTTACGAAAATTTTCACCTCCAGTGGCGCATCCATAAAAAAAAACACACACACACAGCAACAAGCCAACCGGCACCTATATTATACCAATTAATTTGCAATAAAAGACATTCAAATGAAATTCATAAAATGCGTATTTATTTATTCACGTTTTTTTTTTCTTATTTATAAATACATACCAAACGATGGTAATTTAATTTAGTTATGTTTCTTTATTGAAGGTAAATCTAACAATTTTTTTTTTATACATTTTTCTTACGTATCTAAAAATCACAATTAGCTTATGAATTTATTCTATAATGACCCCAAGCATATGTTTCGATGCCATCTTCTCTTATTTTTCTCTTATCATCCAATCCACTTAAGGTTGTTTGATTGATTGAGGTTGTGTTAGTTACGAGATGCGCTGCGGCTTTTTTTCAAAACTGCTGTCAGACGATTTAACTCGCTCCCACGCTCTTTTCAGATCGCTAAAACCAGATCGGCTATATGACGTTTCTTTAATTCTTTGTGGAAGGCACAGTAGCTTTTTACGCAGTTCACTTAGAGCAATAATTTTTGGACCTTCTAATTGTGGGAAAACAAATGTAGTGACTTTTTTGATCGAAAGTCCCAATGGACTAAAATTTGAAAATATTTATTTGTATTCAAAGTCGTTATATCTACCTAAATTCGAATATTTTAAAAAACTTATAGGCCCGATCAAAGACATGGGCTATTTTACATATTCTGAAAATGAAAGTGTAATAGCACCAGATAAGGCCAAAAAGAACTCGATAATGATATATGATAATGTAGCGTGTGAAAAACAAAATAATATTCGTGCATAATTTTGCATGGGGCGACATAGCAATTTTTTTATGCCAAACATATACACGTATTCCGAAACATCTTGTGCGTGATAATGCAAAGCTAATTATAATGTTTAAACAAGATGCTCTAAATATGAAACACGTCTATCAGGATCATGTAGGCGTTAATATGAATTTTGATTTTTTTAAGGAAATTTGTCAATTGTGTTGGAAAGAAAGATATGGCTTTCTATTAATTAGTAAAGATGACCCCATAGATAGCGGACGGCATAAACGAGGATTTGCAGACTTCATTCGAATTTGAAATATAACGACAAGAACGTTCATTGATACTTCACTTACACTCAACTTGTCAAAATGTCAACAACACTTACGTTAACAGGATGCAGTTCAACTTTATCGGCAAACTACTTTCCGCCTATTATACTACATACGGATTATGAACGTGCTCTTATCGATTTTCATATGTATAACTCGATTCCAAATGTGGATAATGATAATAATTTATTCCATATTGGAGAACATGTATTCGAGATTCCCGTGGGATCCTACGAGCTAAATGACATAAGTAATGTTATATTAGAGAAAATGAAGGAAGTAGAACCCAAAAAAATAAATCAACTAAGGAACATCCCATATATTTTGTCAGAGAGCGTACTATTGGTAATTATTTGGATTTTATAAAAGGGAGCTAAAGTCAAATACCGTACATACCTCAGATCAACCTGTCGCTATATTGAAAGTGAATACAATTCGCTTGGAGTGTAATATTGTAAGCGGATCATAAGTTAACGAAGAATCAAGTCATGCATTGCATGAATTTACTCTCAACGTACCACCAGGCTATAAAATGAGCGAGAAGCCTATCAACCTGATTTATTTGCCAGTAAACCCGAGAGAGATTCAGTCATTAATTTTACGGATTGTTGACCAAGACGGAAATTTAGTTAATTTACGTGAAGAGAGCGTTACAGTTCGCTTACATTTAAGACCACGACAATGATTATTTACAATAATTATGCGTGTAATCACCTCACCTCAATCATTCCGAGTTCCAACATAGAGAGAACAAGATCAGTAAGGGGAACGCTCACACCTGCAAACAGATTATTATTAAAGTCTTTGGGTCTTACAATCGGAACGCAATGAGCGATATCTTGAATGTTCGAGAGAAGCCTTATTCCGACGAGAGCATAATAAAAAAATAATATCATAGTTACTCACCCTACCTTCAATCATTTAAGACTAATGATGATGTTCGAATTACAATCCAAAATCAGGATCTTTATGTTTTACCGAGCGAGAATTTTATTAATATTGAGTGCTCGATTTGTTTGGCTGACAACACACCTACTTATGCTGGTAAATTAAAAAACAGTTGTATGGGTTATTTGTTTGATGAAATTCGATATGAATGGAATGGCATTGAAATCGATCGCACACGATTTGTTGGTACAACGACCACCTTAAAAAACTAAATTTCAATGAATAAGAGCGATAGTCTCATGCTTTACTAAGCATGAGTTACTTCTGGATGGTATAATGGATCTGATAGACAGCTAGCAAACGGTGGATATTTTAATTTCTCCGTTCCCCTTAAATTCTTACTTGGATTTGGAGAAGACTATAATAAAGTCTTGTTAAATTGTAAACATGAGCTTATACTACTCTTGACTAAAAGCATGGAAGATGTAGTTTATTCGAAAATCGGAGATATTGAATTTAAATTGAATATTTCCAATAAACCATGGAAAATACCACATTTAACACTTAGCGATGAGAAGAAATTGGCAATGTTCAGTTTGACTAAAAACGGTGGTTCGTTACCAATAGCATTTCGTAGATGGGATTGCTATCTTAATCCCGCACTAACGGAGGGCTCAGTAGTAGGGAACTGTATGTTCTGTGACAGGAAGTTGCTGTCAATTTAATTACGTGATGTGAATAATTAATGATTTATGACCCTACGTGACCCTAATTAATATGCAGGTACCTGACCCTTTTTGAAGGAGGGTGTGAGGGGACCGATCGTTAATATGCAGGTACGTGATCCTTTTTTAGGGAGGGACAAGTGAGGGAACCAATCGTCATGGGCCTTTGTGACCTTTTGATGAGGGGGAGCTGAGGAAAGTGGCCGTTACATTTTAGTAACTGTCCCTTTTCTGAAGTAGCGTGGAGTGCCCGATCATTAAAATTCAGATTTTAAGTGGGATGGGTTATGAGATCACGTGCGCACAGCTGCACACCTACGACATGTATACAAATTTCCAACAAAGTTATTATATGAAAGAGTCTCGGCCGTTGCTTTCACCTAGCGAGTTTAAGGAAAAGGCGCCGATTATTGTTATTGATATTTCGCATCAGAATGAGGCTGTTAAAACGGGACCAATTGATGTGAGAGTTTCTATCGTGCAGCCAACAGGAGCGCTCTCGTTTGCTTATGCGTGACCGATTAGTCGAGTATTCTCAGTTGACAGTATTAGTTCAGCGCATCGTCTGTATTAAGCGATCAATAGCAAACCCCTAAAAATGGATCTGGAGCGAGCTTGCTATTGAAGTTCAAGGATGTTATACATCACTTGAATTGTACCTATTAAAGTTATTATAGAACATAAGCTAGCAGCTAAATAGAGAACAGCTCACATTTATGAACGATAAATAGCATTTATGCATTCTTATTATCCATGAAGTACTAAATTTGAACATTCACTTGAGAAAAAGTTTGAATAAATTATTAAGTGCGCATTGGATTGAAGATTTCTTATGTATTCTGCAATTTGTGAACTAGTTTGGGAAGTGTATTAAACTTTCAAGCTCCAAATCAATTATTTTTGTGGATAAATATTTCTATAAAATATGTTTCTTAGCATCGCCCCTTACAATGAAAGAGGCGAAACTGTTTAATGGCGTTAATATATCCCCCATCCCTAGAATCTGACATATCTCCATCCGACCAATCTAAACCATTTACATATTCTTGGGCTTTTAAATTATTCTGATGATTTACTTCGTCCAGCTTCTTTATATTGTAGGGTGGTTTGAAGTGAAAGAAATTTGGTATAACCGAACCACTCTGCATGAATGCTAGTTCCTTAACGAAAACCTGATTATCGTTTCCAAATACATATTGGAAATCAACCAAAACGCAAGAGTTTCTATCCACCTTCAACATCTTGCCTCAACTTTATGTAACATACTGAAAAGATTTAATGAAAGCCACTGACTTAAAAGGTGCGCATACGTTCATTTAGAGTTAGTTTGAGCATTCATGACTGTTAAAACGTGACCAATTGCAGTGAGATTTTCTATCGAACTGAAGCGATCAAGTTTAGGAAGCCTCAAAATTATGAGTTTATGCTGGAGTTTAGTAATATTATTCGACTGATTTAAAGTGTATTGATCTTTCGCATCAGAATGAGGCTGTTAAAACGGGACCAATTGATTTGAGAGTTTCTATCGAACTGAAGAATGCAAGTTCTAGGAACACAAAAAAGTTTAGTATATGAAATGAATATGGCTGATACTTAAACTTAGCAGTTTGATGGCGAATGCGCTGGCGATCGTTATATACGATTGGGTATAGGTTTTTACATCGCTTCAATTGATATTGAGAGATACATCTAATTGAAATATCAAATTGCAAGTGATATATTAAAATTATATTATTCGCAAATGTACAATGGCTCAATAGAATATTATATACGGTTATACAGCGCATTTAAATGATAACATTAATGAGAAATGATGAAGAAATAGTATTTAACTCGTTTATGCTTTGAATATGTCTATAATAGATTGGAAAAGAAATAGATAAGAGCTAAAAACAATTAAAGAGAAATATTAATAAAAAAAGAGTCAGCTGTATAAGTAGATTCCCAGTTGGGAATTCCAGGCTGCATTCCGTTCTAACTTTGTCTTGAAGAATTACAGTACAGAAATGGGATTAATTTAAAAATTTGGCTACACATCAATTGTAAAGAAAATTTATGATTTTCTGATTTTTCCTGAGCATCAACTGCTGTTTGCGGATTACAGAGAATATTTCACCAAATACGAAAAATCTCAACATTAGAACATCGCAATACGGATGAACATTTAACAAGTATGCCTCTGGTCCTCAAATCAGAAAATACCTGGATGTGACACCTGTGCCAGTCACGTTTATTTTATACGTATAGAAAAACTTTTTAATCCTAAGCTAGAAAAAATGTTTTAACATCGAATTTTAGTATAAACAAAGTTACGAAAATGTAACGGCCACTTTCCTCAGCTCCCCCCTCTTCAAATATGGTCTGATTAGCAATTAATTTTCGGATTTGAATATTATGTGATCTTAAGCTAAAGTATAGTGTGGATTTTCAACTACAAGAGCATTTCACCCATATCTGGATGCAACAACATAAACGAAATTTCATTGGCCTCAACAAGGAGGCGTGGATTCAATTGTCAACACACAAGGAATATATCTATTTAAGGCTTGAACAGTTTACCAGTCTCTCGAATGCATCTTACAATAGCTTGATCACCTCTATGTTGCATACAGTAAATACAATTTAGTAAAGAAAACTGGAAAATACACACGTACATTTAGTAAGTCAAATCGACACCTATGGTAATAAAATTGAGTTTGATGGCAAATCCTGGCGATCGTTTATACGATTGGGTATATTTTTTACATCCTTCTTATATTGAAATACATTATTGTTAATCAACATGACCACGCAACAGTTAAAAAAGCGAAAAGTTTAGGAAGCCTCAAAATCATGAATTTATTTTTGGATTTAAATATTATGTAGATCTTGAGCTTAAAGTAAAGTGTGGATTTTCAACTACAAGAGCATTTACACCCATGATCTGGATGCAACAACATAAACGAAATTTCATTGGCCTCGACAAGGAGGGTAGATTCAATTTATTTTTTTTTTATACATTTTTCTTACGTACCTAAAAATCACAATTAGCTTATGAATTTATTCTATAATGACCCCAAGCATATGTTTCGATGCCATCTTCTCTTATTTTTCTCTTATCATCCAATCCACTTAAGGTTGTTTGATTGATTGAGGTTGTGTTAGTTACGAGATGCGCTGCGGCTTTTTCTTCAAAACTGCTCTCAGACGATTTAACTCGCTCCCACGCTCTTTTCAGATCGCTAAAACCAGTTCGGCTATATGACGTTTCATTAATTCTTTGTGGAAGTCACAGTAGCTTTTTACCCAGTTCACTTAGAGCAATAATTTTTGGACCTTCTAATTGTGGGAAAACAAAGGCAGTGATTTGTTTGATCGAGAGTCCCAATGGACTAAAATTTGAAAATATTTATTTGTATTCAAAGTCGTTATTTCAACCTAAATACGAATATTTAAAAAACTTATAGGCCCGATCAAGGACATGGGCTATTTTACATATTCTGAAAATGAAAGTGTAATAGCACCAGACAAAGCCAAAAAGAACTCGATAATGATATTTAATGATGTAGCGTGTGAAAAACAAAATAATATTCGTGCGTACTTTTGCATGGGGCGACATAGCAACATCGATGCGTTTTATTTATGCCAAACATACACACGTATTCCGAAACATCTTGTGCGTGATAATGCAAACCTAATTCTAATGTTTAAACAAGATGCCCTAAATATGAAGCACGTCTATCAGGATCATGTAGGCGTTGATATGAATTCCGATTGTTTTGTCAATTATAGTTGGAAGTAAAGATATGGCTTTCTATTAATTTGTAAAGATGACCCCATAGATAACGGACGGTATAGACGAGGCTTTGCAGACTTCATTCGAATTTGAAATATAACGACAAGAACGTTCATTGATACTTCACTTACACGCAACTTGTCAAAATGTCTACAACACTTACGTTAACAGGATGCAGTTCAACTTTATCGGCAAACTACTTTCCGCCTATTATACTACATACGGATTATGAATGTGCTCTTATCGATTTTCACATGTATAACTCGATTAAAAATGTGGATTATGATAATAATTTATTCCATATTGGAGAACATGTATTCGAGATTCCCGTGGGATCCTACGAGCTAAATGACATAAGTAATGTTATATTAGAGAAAATGAAGGAAGTAGAACCCACAAAAATAAATCATCCACTTATCGAAAGCAACAACAACACACTTCAGGTCATGATTTCAACTAAGGAACATCCCATATATTTTGACAGAGAGCGTACTATTGGCAAATTATTTGGATTTTATAAAAGGGAGCTAAAGTCAAATACCGTACATACCTCAGATCAACCTGTCGATTTATTGAAAGTGAATACAATTCGCTTGGAGTGTAATATTGTAAGCGGATCATATGTGAACGAAGAATCAAGTCATGCGTTGCATGAATTTACTCTCAACGTACCACCAGGCTATAAAATGAGCGAGAAACCTATCAACTTGGTTTATTTGCCAGTGAACACGAGAGAGATTCGGTCATTAATTTTACGGATTGTTGAGCAAGACGGAAATTTAGTTAATTTACGTGAAGAGAGCGTTACAGTTCGCTTACATTTAAGACCACGACAATGATTATTTACAATAAATATGCGTGTAATCACCCCACCTCAAACATTCCGAGTTCTAACATAGAGGGAGCAAGATCAGTAAGGAGAACTCTTACACCTGCAAACAGATTATTTTTAAAGTCTTTGGGTCTTACAATCAGAGAAATATTTTTAAAAAAAGAGACAGCTGTATAAGTAGATTCCCAGTAGGGAATTCCAGGCTGCATTCCGTTCTAACTTTGTCTTGAAGAAGTACAGTACAGAAATGGGATTAATTTAAAAATTTGGCTACACCTCCATTGTAAAGAAAATTTATGATTTTCTGATTTTTCCTGAGCATCAACTGCTGTTTGCGGATTACAGAGAATATTTCACCAAAATACGAAAAATCTCAAATTAGAACATCGCAATACGGAGAACATTTAACAATATGCCTCTAGTCCTTAAATCAGAAAATACCTGGATGTGACACCTGTGCCAGTCACTTTTATTTTATACGTATAGAAAAACTAGAACGCCTTATAGCACGGTACACTAAATTAAGTAATAGAATGATAAATAAAACTATTTAATCCTAAGCTAGAAAAATATTTTAAATAAATTGTAGTATAAACAAAGTTACTAAAATGTAACGGCCTCAGCTCCCCCCTCCTCAAAAGTTCACAAGGGCCCATTACGATTGGTTCCCTCACTTCCCCCTCCCTAAAATAGGATCACGTACCTGCATATTAACGAACGGTCCCCTCACACCCTTCCCTCAAAAAGGGTCAGGTGCCTGCATATTAATTAGGGTACGTAGGGTCATGAATCATGAATTATTCACATCACGTAATTAAATTGCCAGCTACTTCCTGTCACAGAATATACAATTCCCTACTACTCTCGTCAACATATGTACTTAAGTATAATAGGAATACATTAAAACAAATTTCACCAAAATCGGTTAAGAAACACAGAAGTTATTAAAGAAAATGTGTTTGTACATTGGCAAACCACGTGCTGGCAAGCTCCAAGCGCAGACGTTTTCTGCATGCGTGTGCACACATACGTACATATGTACATATGTAAATGCACATTCAAATGCTTGAGCTCTTTTTCTAATGCGATTGATTGTGTATGTGTGTTTCCTAGATCAGATTTCGACAGTGACATTTAGAATGCTGCTGTAGCTCGATGGTAGAGGTGTTGTCTGGCGCGTTATCAGAAGCAAGTTCGAAACTCACTGTGTCAACGGAGATTTACTACTGTTTTTATACCCTGAACCCATTGAAAATGGGTGAAAAGTAAATGGTTTTGAGCAAATGTATGTAATAGACAGAAGGAAGCATCAACGACCCCTAAAGTATGTATTTTCTCATGATCAGCACGACGAACTGAGTCGAATTAGTTATGTCCTCCGTCCGTCTTATGGACGCAGCGATCTTGGAAACTACAAAAGCTAGACACCTAAACTTTTCGACTATAGATTCTCCTATCCATACGCAGTACAAGATATTAATTTTTTTCTTATATCTTGCTCCGTTTCATTATTATCGATCAAAATCGATTTTTAGACTTAGTTTTCTTGGCATATCGGATTTTGGATACCTCCCACCATTCGCCCCCCATATAAAAAAAACGCAAATACTACAGATTTGCGCTTTGGTTTGTACATAGATTTGGATGCTCTTATTAAGCACTGAACATTTCGAAACGATCATACTCTTATTTTAGGAGTTATTCAAGAATTAATTTTTCAGAAGATGGCGCCAACCGCAGCCGATATGTAAAGCAGCTTGCTGTGTACGTCTGTGTGTGTGTGAATTTGTGAATGTGTGTATGAATGCAAAGAGGTTTAAATCTATTTAACATCTCGCTGCTGGGTTCAGGGTATCTCCTACTCGAGCATACCCGACTTGAGCCATTTTACTTTTTTCTTATGTCCAATTGGATTGCCGAGTGAATATCCTAGTGTTTCTTCCTTTTAAACATATTTGAAGCCACTCTAACTACATGCATCAATTTTTTCTTTTTTTCACATGATTTTGTTTTCCTATGTCTCTTCTTCAGTCCCATGCCTAATTTTTTCTTTTTTCATATTGCTTTGGTGGTCAGAGGCAGTGCTCGTCACAGTCAGAAAAAAGGTGGAATACATAAGTCTGCAGGTGGGAACCAAGACAATCACATCGAAGGAGTCCATAAAATACCTAGGTGTCATGATAGAAAACAGGCTGAGTTTCCACTCGCACGTGGACTAAGGCGTCCGGGATGCAGGGAGCCGTCTTGCGGATGCTACCGAACATCGGAGGACCCAAAGCCGGAAGACGACTACTCATGGCTAGCGTAGTTGCTCCCATTCTGCTGTATGCAGCGCCCGTATGGGAGACTGCTGTAGCCAACAGTGTTGGCCTAAAAAAAAGATGACGGCGCCCTACAGACTCAGCGCACTGCGAGTCATATCAGGATTCAGGACTGTATCCGACGACACAGCACTCGTTCTGGAAGGAATGATCCCGGTAGATATACTAGCAATGGAGATGAAAGCGATATAGGCAGCTCACACTTTAACCAGAAACACTGTGCCTATTCGAAGAGCAGAAAGGCAGACATCGATGGTAAGATGGCAAGTGAGGTGGAACATGACCACTAAAGAAAGATGGACTTACATCGCGATGTGGATTGGACGAGGAAGGGGGGAAACAAATTTCCATCTGACTCAGTTTCTTACGGGGCATGGCGGGTGTCGGAAGTTCCAGCACAAGTTTAGCTTCGAGGTTAGCCCTGAATATCCAACTTTCCCAAACGCAAATGAAGAACCGGAGCACGTGCTGTACCACTGCACGAGGTACAGGGACAGGACTGACGGTCTTCCCCCACCGGAGGAGCTTGTAGCGTACATGCTTGATGCGGACGAAAACTGGAGAAAAGCCAGTCAGCTCATCATAAGCATCCAGAGCGATCTGAGAAGATGCGAGAGAGAGCGGCGGCAAATGGAGGGTGCCAAAGTAGGCAACCCGTCCCCGCGAAGTAATACTTGACGATGATCCCGCGGGGAACGTGGTGTGTGGTGTCGGGGGTGTATTTAGTACGTAGGCGCTGGCGTTGCCTGTGCATCGTGCATGCTGTTGCACGGGCCACAGTTTCTTACGAAAATTTTCACCTCCAGTGGCGCATCCATAAAAAAAAAAACACACACACACACACACACAGCAATAAGCGAGCCGGCACCTATATTATACCAATTAATTTGCAATAAAAGACATTCAAAAGAAATTCATAAAATGCGTATTTATTTATTCACGTTTATTTTTTTTTTTTCTTATTTATAAATACATACAAAACGATGGTAATTTAATTTATTTATGTTTCTTTATTGAAGGTAAATTAAACAATTTTTTATACATTTCTTCTTATATATCTAAAAATCAAAATTAGCTTATAATCTTGTTCTATAATGACCATATGTTTGGATGCCATCTTCTCTTATTTTTCTCTTATCATCTAATCCACTTAAAGTGGTTTTTTATAACTCTATGCGTATATAAATTATGGATCTTAGTTCTAAACATTAGCATACTATCACAAAATTTCTTATATTCAAATAAACATTCTTTATATATTTAAATTTAATTTATCTAACGCAGATTTTTTGACTCCTTTAGATTTTTTTATGCACCCTCCGCCTTCAAGCGATAAGGAGTACATCTTTGCCCTTAAACCTACAAACTTGACCATTCTTTTGCCGCAGTTTTCGTCTTTCATCATTCCTAACACATTTTTGTTGAACCTTTTTTTCCCGTATTTAACCGCTAAGTCTTCGGGGTATTTCGAAGTATCAAGCTTCATATCCACATCTTTGCTTATATCCGCAAAGAAATCATTCATTTGAATGGAATAAGTAAATGAGTCTGTATCCATATAATTTGGTTCAACTGCCTCATGGCATTTGGACTTCATGTAATCTTAGTGGAAATCATACATTTTCCACTTTGATAATTCTAAGACTGTGAATCCTTAATACATCGCCTTATCATAAGTATTATGAAGTCGCTTCATCTGTATGGCATACATGTCTTCAGCAAATTGTGCAGAGCTATGAAAACTAGTCTTTGCAATCAGCGCTCGTACTCCCAACCGATTGCGGCTCACTGTTTCCCAAGACGTGACTAGCTTGACATTTTCCCGCTTTTCAACGTTTTCCATCGTTTTCCCATAAACGGAATAGCTTGAAGATATCTTTCTTGAAATTGTTCTGTGCCATTGTTCTATGATGTGTGTTAAGATCAATGTATTTTTTCAGCCAAGCCGAGTTTGAATCTTAACACACGATGGATCTTTGTTAGCTCTAGTCCGTTTATCAAGCACTACTGCAAATTTCTGTAGTGTATGGGGTATTTTACTTTGGACCTTAGGTCAGCAATTAGTTTGTTGACTTTTGCTGCCGGCGTGGCCCTTTGGTTAAGCAGACAAAACGGAAGATCATTATGCAAATCGTGTAGGTTTGATGGATACATTAAAGAATATAAACATATTCTGAGGTTTCTCCAATATTTATAACATCTAATGATGAAATTTCTTCTTCGGTCAACCACTAAAAACCTGTAAAAGGGAGACATTGCGACATGGCCCAACCGTATAGGTTGTTTGCATCTAAATACATTAAGTATTCAGACGGTTTGCTGGCATCGTATTCAGAGAGGTATTTATGATTGGCTTTTGAGTACCTTTTACAGCACTAGACAAACCCACCACGAATACCGCCCTGAATAAACCTATACATGTCAATATCAGTTCGCAGCTCCAGCTCAATTCCTGTTGTTTTGAGCATAGCATCCCAAGACAGACCAGGAGTTGTATAATAATGAGCCGGATCAAGAGAGTAAATTTTCTGACAAATTTCTCTGAAATTTTGGAAAATGTCTGCTAACAAAAGCACATCAGTTTTAAGAAACAATTCCATGTAATCTTTTAAGGTTGGACAACAAAAAACTGTCCAGACATGTTGAGCATGTGCATAATCTTCTTCTGTACATTCGGAGTTTGTGAGGCTATTAAAGAATTTTTCTCTCGAAGGTAGAGAGCTCTCACTTAAACGACTCTCTGAGTCTAAATATTCGTACGGGAACACCCCTTTTCTATGAACCAGGTTGAATTGGTCAACAAGTGGGAAGAAACGTCTGACACTTTCAAACCTTTCAACACTTAAGTTTGCGTTTAGCGCATCTAAACTTGTTGCCATGAAACGATATGTATCGAGAAATCTAATTTCAAGATTTTTATCGTGGGAGGCAATGTGTGTATATTTAGAAAGGGATATGTACAATTCCTTATTCAGTGGCAGCACCTTGATTTCACCATCGACTTTGTTTAATTCTCTAACGAATAAATGTGAATCATAATTAGAGAAGTTATGGAAAAATACAGGGACAAAGGAAATTAATTTTGTAGGGCATTATGCTCTGCGCCTCTAAATTTACCAGTTAAATGACAATGATCTCTAACGCGATCAGCTCCTAACGCCTTTTTACAGATATGGCAGTTAAAAGCCATTCTAAAACAATTTTCCTCTTCAGAACTCATTGTCATGGGCCTAACTGTACTCAGGTATGAGGTGTAAATTTCGTTCACATCTCTAACGATTTAACGAAATTTTCAACTGCAATTTCACCTGACTCCATAACAAATTTGCCTAAATTGGAATTAAAGGCGCATTTGATGAAATACGAGATTGCAATGGGTATATGTTCATGTCTTGCCACTACATTCTCACTAACTCTAGAGTTTAAGGGCTTTAGCATGCACTCGAAATCTGCCTAGACTACGAAGGGTACATCTAAACTACGATTCCGCCGTTGGCAAGGTCCAGAACATCTTTCAACACTGCTGTTTATGCTCCTCGTGCAGTTTTATGCTGTGGGAATAGTTTAGGCAAGTGCCACAGAACAGGAGCTCTTCTGTGTGGATTGTTAATTGGGTGCGTACAAGTCTGAAAATATAAATCAATGTATTTTATAAGTATTTTTTCTAATTATATGCATATTTATATTTGAATGATAAATTTCTTATCCATATAAAATGGGCCCGACCTTCCATCTCCAACGGCATTAGGCTCACGTGGGATTGTAGCGTTTTTGGTAAAGCGATTCAACCTGATACTTTTAATGGAATATATTTGTTGAGACTTACCTCATGCGAAGAATTTTTGCGAGGCTCCAGCCACTATCCTTCTCCTGGAATTCGTTCATTTTAACCTTTATACTCGCAGAGTGATCTATAAATTTATCCTCAAGGCTTGTTGACTGCGTTACAACACCCATTTCTGTTTGAAGCGACTTAATAGATCTTATCACCTCCTCATCAACATATTTTATATACTCTGCGAAGAGCTCGAAATTAGGAGAGGGAGTAGAGCCGCTGATACATAAATGCATCCGGCAGCAGAAGATCATCCTTTCTGTTCTGGAAAGAATATGTGCATATCCGGTTCTTGAAACCGCTTGCGATCAGCTTTACCTGCTCATTCACTGGTGTGAAAACACGGATCTTGTGAGCATTTGATCTGAAGTGCGTGCTCCATTTCGCTTGTAGCATGTACACATCGCACGCAGAACAATAAATAGCATGCTTGGGTGTTGGCAAAGCAGTTTATTGTAGCTGGTGCTGGAAATGGGGTTGCCGATGCTAGATCCAGTGGTGTAGTTGGAGTGGGTGTTGAAGCTGGGCTTAAAGGCGTTAGATCCGGTGGTGTAGTCGAAGTGGGCGTTGAAGGTGTAGGAGTTGCTATAGCCGTTATAGTTGTTGTAGTTTTATCTGATGTGGTTGTTGTAGCCGTTGACGTGGGCAGTAGGTCCGTTGGAGGTGGCGATTTGTCCGTTGTGGGTGGCGATAGAACGAGGAGAACGTTCGGTATTATCACCGGCTCATCTCCTCTGGTGTGGGTGGTGACAGATCCGTGGGGGGTGGCGAAAGGGCCGCTAGCGTTGGCGGTAGGCCCCCTGAAGTGAACGTTCGATATTATTACCGGCTTATCTGCTCAGGTGTGGGTGGTGGCAGATCCGTTAGGAGTGCCGATGGGTCCGTTGACGAAGGCGATAGATCCATTGGGGGTGGCAGCAGGTCCGTTGGCGGTGGCGATGGGTTCGTTGGGGGTGGCAATGGGTCCGTTGGGGATGGCGATGGGTCCGTTGTGAGTGGCGAAAGGGCCGCTAGCGTTGGCTTTGGTTTGTACATAGATTTGGATGCTCTTATTAAACACTGAAAGCGATCATACTTTTAGCTTAGAAGTTATTCAATAATTCATTTTCCATAGTGGGGCCAAGCACAGCCGATGTGTAAAATACTCAGTTTGCTGCGTGCGTTTGTGTGAGTGTGTAGGTGTGACTTTGTGAATGTGTGTATGAATGCAAAGAGGTTTAAATATATGTAACGACAGCTCACCGCTGGGTTCAGGGTATCTCCTAGTCAACTAGAGCCATCTTACGTGTTACATAGAAGAAAGTGTTAAGGGGATAATCACTAACATATCCACAGAAGATCTATGTAGGGATGGTGAATGTCATTGTCACACCAAAGACTTCGCCCTCAATGCTTATAAATAAAAAAAACTAAGGCTTTAACCCTGTGTTAAGTTATTTTTGCGCAGTTAAATATTTGGCTTTGATGGTTTTTTTTTTTTGGTTTTTTTGCAGACTAACTCCTAGTATAATTATTTTAGGGATCCTAAAATTTGATTTGTGATTGGTGGTCGAGACATGACAAGTGAACCCCCCAACACCCGAAAAAACTACGGATCAAGAGGATCCTGCCCAGCTGTGGTCACTCAACTACGAGAATTCGCAGTTCAGTCATTTTCCCTATATATATAGACACGACTGCTAGAAGGTTGTTGAAGCAAAATTTGAGACCTGCAATCAAATGATACAATATATTATATAATACGATATTTTCTTAATCGAATGTATTTCGGCTCCCTTACCTGTCTTCCTTACTTCTTAAATGTCGTTGCACAGCTTCAATAGTTGATCTATGGTCGATCGATGATTGTTGGACATTAGAAATCGTGTGTGACGGACCAAACGTAAACACATGATGCGCGGTTATATTATATAAGAGGTCAGAAAGAGTGTTCTATTTGTCAATTTAAAATTTTCGAATTTATAAATATACATTTCAAATATATATATATATATATATATATATATATATATATATATATATATATATAGCTAGCTATATATATATAGATCTATATATAAAATAAATATTTTTGCTGCTTATTTTGACTAAATTAATAGAATAAAACAGCAATTTCTGAATATATAATTAATTTAATTATTTTTGTTATGAAGAATTCAGGTTGTAAATTATATATGAAACGTCCATTAAGATGACGACTGTGAATGTTGATCATTTTCATCGGTTGGTTCATTTAAACCACGCTGGGGATTTTCGGGACTATGTTCTGAACCTGACATATCATCTATAAACTCTTCTTTGTATCGCGTCCATTTAATTAGAGTTTCCGGCGATCTATAGAGAAATATTAGTTTACCATATAAATCTTCTTCTAAGCGATATTCTTTTGTCTCCCGAACCAAGTAGATATCGTTGCACAGTTTCAATATTCTGTCTACATATGGTAAGTCCTCAAACATTATTCGTCGATGATTGTTAGCTATCAGTGACCTTATAAGACGGGACACAACGTAAACACAAGTTGTGTAGAGGCCAATAATCCTACATGAAAAATTGTTAATAACGTCAGAAGTAACAAAACAAGATGTTGTAATCGATATAACCGAATAAACTAAAGTGTGTTCACATTCAAATAGCTTACAAAAATATGCCGAAACAAGTAAGATGGCACTAGTCGGGAGTACCCGACTAGGATATACCATGAAAAAAAAAAAAAAAATAATACAAATTTATGGTCGCGCTTCGCGCTCGCTTTTAATATTTGCAGGCCAGTTTTAGTATGCCGTAGTTGTGAATTTTCTCGCAAAATTTTCACAATAGGAAACTAAAAGTATATCTTTCAAATGTTGGGTGCAAAAGTTGATCTGCGAAAGCTTTTTGAGATTTTTCCCCATTTTATTGCTCCAGAATATTTTAAATTGCCGATGTCCCAGCATTAGGTTACACTTGGACCAATAAGTGTGTTGGGTTTAAAAATAAAATAAAATACAAATTTAGATAAACAGTAAGAAAAACTCCATTGACCCAAGTCAGATTCGAGCCCGCGTCTGATCGCGCGCCAGGTAACATCTCTACCACCGAAGTATGTGTATACACGCATTCAGAAAACGTCTGCGCTTGGCGCTTGCCACCACGTGGTTTGCCAATATACAAATATACTTTCTTTAATAGCTTCTTTGTTTCTTAGCCGATTTGGCTGAAATTTGTTTAAATGCATTCTTATTGTATATATACGTTTATATAGCAGCCTGAACAAACCTTGGTAGCTCTGGCTCTTATAGTTTCTGAGATATGCTCAAGCATAAATAAATAACTTTAAATAATTTTTAAACTAAGAATATGATCGTTATGAAATTTTTAAGACGTAACAAGAGCATTGAATTCTGTTCACAAGCCAAAGCACAAGTCTGTAATACTTGATTTGCGATTTTGTTGCTTTTTTATATGGGAGGCGAATGGGGGCAGGTATCAAAATCCGAAAGATTCGTAATATGCGTATCCCTTACGAGCACATAATAAACCGAATTTGATTGCTCTAGCTCTTATGGTTTCTGTGTTATGCTCAAAAATTAACCGATAAACACTGATTTTAAGAAAACGGAGCAAGTTATCGATCAATTGAAATGAACTTGATTTGTATATGGTATATACGAATCTGAAAAGTGCAAGTTCAACTCTCTAGCCCTTGTAGTCTCTGAAATCGACGCGTTCATACAGACGGATGGATAGACAGACGGACTTGGTTAAATCGGTTTGGCTAGTGATACTGATCAAGAATATATATTCTTTATGGGGTCGCAGATGCCTCCTTCTGAATGTTACATACATTTGCACAAAACCATATACCCTTATTACCCATTTTCAATGGTTCAGGGTATAAAACGACTTCTTGAGAAATTAAAGATTTTAGGATAATTTTGCAATTGGTCGTTGAAGCGGATTATAAGTATCTCCCTAACTCGTTAGCTCTATACGCAAGCTGTCAATATTTTCTATTTAACTGTTTACAGAGAATCAAATACATTTTTTCTAAGTCTGAATAGTAAGCGTGCTCTAGTCGGGACTCACAGATACCCTGAAAACAATTAACACACACAACCATACACGCATATACACGCATATACACCTAAACACAAATATATCTATAGCTGGATTTCTGCTGGTTCAGCTCCGTGGTGAGGGAGGGCGTGAGTTAATTCTACGCCATGGTTTTCAGCACTGTTGTAGGTGAACTCTCTCAGGCTGTGTGAATTGTTATTTGTTTTAATAATTAAATGTTTTAAACATCCCAAGGAAATATACAACTGACTCGTTTGAGTTACAAATTGAATCTGATTCATTCAGAATGAGCTGTACTTATATTAGCCTATGTGTTTACAAAGAATGTATATGTGTATATAGATATAAGTAAGTAGTTACCGTTGCTGGGCCCAGGTCTGCAGAGTCGACGGTTCTCAAGTGTCCGCCGATGTTGACATTATCCATCCTGTCGAAATGCTGATGTTATTGATCGTGCATAAAATGTAACACAATATACTCTGACTTTGTGCGGGTGTTTATGTGTTCAAGAGTTGCTGGTAGATATGTACGTACACATGTATGTATATACATTTGTGTTTATGTATATGTCGATATATATGTATGTACACATGTGTTTATATGTTCGTTCTTGGTGGTTTTGTAGACTGTTAATGCAACTTTAATATTAGGTATTCTTTTGTCACTCTTGATGCTTTCCAGATCTAGTTTTTGTAAATTTAATTCTTTAATTCTTACAATGATTTCATGATTTTCCGTAATTTGGTCAATTATGTGTTTTGTTAAGTCGTTCCCCTAAATGAGTTTAAATTACACATCTATTTACCGTATCCATGTTTACGGTAATTGCCTAAATGATACTTCCTAAGCCATTTACAGCTCCTCTCTTCTACCTTTGCATAGGCACTAAGATATTTATTTTTTCTTCTAATTGCCCTAGCTTAGCTTCGAGTATCTTTACGGCTTCTCCTGAAAACTGAACAGTCTTTAGATTATTTAATGATAATTTGTATTGGTCAGTGCTGTCCACATACTCTTGTATACGGACCACATGTTCAAAAATTTTAATGTTATTAACAACTTTGGCTATTCCTAACTTTAGCTTAACTATTGGGGTTCCTCGGTCCAAATGTTGTAAATTACTAAATTGTCCGGTCGTATAACAGAACATGTAAATATTTATGTAAATAGGATTATATCTATTTTTATACCAGGAACCCATTGAAAATAGGTGAAAAGAGTATAATGATTTTGTGCAAATGTATGTAACAGGCGACCGCAATTTGGTCGCTTTGCCACTAAAATCTCTGTTGTAAGACTCCCTTCCAAATTATAAAAATTTAACAGGCAGAAAGACCCCTTAAAGTGTATAATTTCTTGATCAGGACGACGAGTTGAGTCGATTTAGCCATGTCCGTCTGTCCATTCGTCCGTCCGTCCGTCTTTATGAACGCAGCTATCTCGGAAACTACAAAAGCTGGAGACCTAAACTTTTCGACTTTAGATTCTCCTATTCCATACACAGTGCAAGTTTACAATCGATAAAAATATAAGGCATATCTCGAAGACTGTAAGATCTAGAGCCATCAAATTTGGTTTAATTTGTGCTCGTGGGTATTACGCAGATTATATAAATTAAATATTTATTAATCATTTATTAATCACTGGGTCGGACCAGTGATTGAGTTGAACCATCAGTTACATTGGGCAGATGTGCCGCAATCAAAAACCGAAATAAAAGTAAACTAGGGAATACAAATTAAAGTAACTTAAGCTATTGAATACGATTCACAATAGCCGCTAGAATGCTTAGCTTGCGCCTCGTGCGCTGCCGTTGTGCAAGACATCCAGCCCAGAGCAATGTCAGCGTCTGTGGCTGGTGTAATATCAAGTTACAATGAACTTGCGTTAACTTCTGTTAACTTGCACATGCAGTGGATCCAGTTCTAAGACTGTCTCCAGTGCTGCAGTAGGACATGTACGCATGACACCCATGAGGGAAATGCATGAGAGCCGCTGAATTTAGTTGCATTTTTTTATGGCGGTGGCCTGCTGTGTGAACAGGCATAACCATGAACCGTACAGAACCGTTCAGCCATCTGATGGCTTTGGAATATAAACTCCACGTTTTACGAGTTCCAGTTAGGTCTTTTAACCAGGTAATCACCGAGATATTTGAATTCACTGGAGAGCTCAACGGGTGTCCCACCGATGTAGAGCTATCCGACACCAATGTTGTACTCTTTCGTGAAGGGAACGATAATCGCCTTCAGTGGGTTGATATTGATACCCACATTTGTGCACCATCTTAGGGCCGTGTTCAGTGCCGTTTGCATCAATTTAGTGATGGTTAAGCTGAACTTTCCAGATACTATTATTGCCATGTCATCTGCATACCTTATGGTTTGCCTAGCTCCGATAGCTTTACTTACCAGTAGCTCATCTATCACTAGGGACCAACGAAAGGAGACAGCACCCCACTCTGTGTGTGTATGTGTACACCCTTTGACTGCTCGGATGCGGACAGTGGTGGCGTCGAGTGAAGATCTAATGTCTGTGTGCATAAGCATTCTCTCTATCCATGTAATAGAGAAGGAGTCTACCCCCTGAATGTTAACGCCCCGGTTATTGACTGATAGCCAGAGTTGTCGAAGGCCCCTTCGACGTCTAGGAAGGAGCACAAAGCAATTTCCTTCGCCTCGAATGCCTTTTCAATCTTACGGACTATCTGATGTAGAGCGACCCGTGTCGATCGGCTTTTAATGTAGGCGAATTGTGCAAGTGCAGGGGATTGATTCTGCGGTCTTAAGGAGAACGAATGTAAGGCTAATTGGTCTATACGACTTAGGTTGATCCAAGGGTCGGTTCCTTTGCTTGGGCATAAAAAAAACATTTACCTCCCTCCAATATTGCGGAATGTACACCCAAGTGAAGTAAAGCTCGCCTCACCAATTAGTGGACTAGGTATATATTCTAGGCTGTGTTACAGCAGGACCGGGAAAATCTGGTTGCCCCCTGGGGCTTTGAAAGGAGCGAATGATTAAATGGCCCACCTGACCTTGTCGTCGTCGAAAATAACACCCAACAGACTGTAACCACGTCTAGCTGGTGATTCATTACAGGGATTTTCCGGGCTTAAAACAGAACCAGGGAAATGCACCTGAAGCAGTAGCTCTGGCGATTCCCAGTATGTGCGCATATGTGTGTCCCACGAGTCTTTGTTGTCGTCACTACTACCCCAGATAGTGTGATGGACGTTGGCGTCAGAGCCAATGACTAGCAGTTTGTTCGTCCATCGGCAGAAGTCGACGAGCCGCGGAACCTCCATCGGCGGTGCGTCTTCGGTGTCGCCAGGGAAATATGCAGACGCCACCACAATTTCCTTCGCTCCTTCTGCCGTAGCCACCTCATTGGTTGACGAAACTAGGTGCCTGGAGATAGTGCGTTACGCTTTTATCCAGAAAGATAGCTGCGCGAGGCGCTCCACCCAATCGGTCATAGAACAACTTACATGACCCGCAACCTAATCCTCGGACTTGGCCACCAATCAACCATGGTTCTTGGAGGAGAGCCAGGTTGAAAATCCTGCACAAGGTGGCCGACACTCTCCTAGCGGGGTGCAGGTTCGCCTGAAGCATCTTTATTCCTTCCTCCTTCGCGGGAGTCGTTTCCACGAACACCCTTTGGTAGCTTGGACGCTTTGTTAAGTGGCGTGTTCTTAAAGATAAGTCTGGTCCTGCCAAAACAGTACCAGACTTTTCCGCCGCACTTAATCAGCGACTGCAGCGATGCGTCGTCCACCATGATGGCTAAGTGCAGCATGGCGCCCCTCGTGGTCCGTTGCACTACCCTCCATTGGCTGGTGCAGAAGTCGTTCTGGGCACATATGTGCGCAAGAACTGTGTCGTTGGGTAGCTAATAATAATAATAATGTGATTATGATAACAGAAGCAAATAGTTTTGAAACGAATTTAGTAATATGTCACACGAAAGATGAGAAAGTGCAAAATGTTAGGAAATTGTTAGAGAAAAGTGTGCTTAAATTGTTTGAAATGAGAAATGGGGTAGTATATAGAAAAACGAATGAAAATAGATTACTATTTTATGTGCCGGTAGGTATGGAGGTATTATATAAATATCATAACGAACTGCACATTGGAAGAGATAAAATGTTGGAGGCTATTAAAAAAAACTTACTTGTTTCCGGACATGAAAAATAAGATTGGAAGCCATATTGAGAATTGTTTGAAATGCATAGCATTTTCACCAAAGCCGGGAAAAGAAGGGGGTATTCTACATAGTATACCTAGGGTAACATATGGTAACAAACCTTTTGAAAAAATCCATATTGACCATTATGGGCCGGTAGACAACAGTAGAGCAAGGAAGTATATATTTGCAGTGTTAGATGGTTTCACAAAGGTTGTCAGATTGTATCCAACAAAAACAACAAACAGAAAAGAAGTTATAAACGCATTGAGAGACTATTGTAGATCATATAGTTGGCCAAGTGGTATAATATCTGATCGAGGAAGCTGTTTTACATCAACCGAATTCGAAGAATATTTAAGAGAAGCAAATGTAACACATTAAGATTGCAACAGGCTCTCCACAAGAAAATGGCCAGGTTGAGCGCATAAATAGCATGGGTCCCATGATAGCGAAACTTACCGAACCAGAGCACGGACAACATTGAGATATTATCATTGAAAAAATAGAGTATACTTTTTAACAATACTCAGCATCGTAGCACGAAACAGTCTCCTAGCACACTGTTATTTGAATTGCCACAACAGGGAGATTTGTGATGAGTTGAATGAAAAATTAGAAGAAGCGAAACAGTTAGAGAGAACTAGTGAGAGAAATTTGGATGATATTAGAAAAAGGGCAGAACATAATCAATGACAAAAATTTTGATAGCACTCCGGGAGTTTCGAGAAAACTGATACCTAAATGCAAGGGCCCTTACATGATAGAAATGGTGTTAAAGAATGACAGGTATTTGCTCAAATATGTTGATGGTTTTCAGTTATCTCGGAATCCTTATCAAGGCGTTTGGAGTACACAAAAAAAAAAAACATTTTAAATAGTTACGTAAGTGTGTAGACAATTAAAATCTCAAATGTTAATAATAGAACCTAAGCAATGTTAATCATGTATATATATAGATTTAGATTACTTATGCCATAGGTAATATTTCGGCTGTTTGCTGAGATTGAGGGCCATCTCATGGTCAGGATGGCAGAGTAGTAGCATGCCGACAGTGCCAATGCTGTGAAATTGCTCTCTCATCTCTAGATGGTCGTTTAGTTATTTGTACACCACTAGTTTGTAAGTGTTGAAAAAGAGATGAAGAGACATGAAGAGACACTTCTAAGAAAACATTAAAAGAAGACAGACGTGTGCACAGAACAAGTGTTTTCATTATTATAACGGCTCCTACAGTTTGTACATTGATTTCAACGCTCTTGTTAAGTCCTGAACATTTCATAACGATCCTATTCGTAGCTTAGAAGTTATTTGTGAATTAACTTTCCATAGCGGGGGACAAGCGCATGAGCATATCACAGAAACTATACGAGCCCGAGCTACCAAATTAGGTTTAATAGGCTACAATAGGCAATATAAAACAAGCAATATGGCTCTTTTCGGGTGTTCCCGAATAAGAGATACCCTGAATCCAGTGGCGAGCTGTTGTTACATACATTTAAAGCTATTTGCATTCATACACATTCACAAAGTCACACATACACACACACAAGCGCAGCAAGCTGATCACTTTACACGTGGGCTGCGCTTTTCCCCACTATTTCAAATGAATTCTTCAATAACTTATAAACTAAGAGTATGATCGTTATGAAATTGTCAGTGCTTAATAAGAGCATCCATGTACAATCTGTCTATCTAAGTACAAACCAAAGCGCAAGTCTGTAGTACTTGATTTTCGATGCTTTGCTCTGTGGGCGAATGGGGGTAGGTATCTGAAATTCGAAATATTTGTAATCTGCCTATACTTAACGATCACATATTAAACTAAATTTGGTGGCTCTAGCTCTTACAGTTTCTGAGATAAGCTCGAAAAACTGGATCAAAAAAATTGGATTGTCAAATTGGTCAGATTGGACCATACGTTTTCTTTAATAACTTCTGTGTTTCCTAACCGATTTTGATTAATCTTAATGTAATAGATTCTTCTAGTGCTATAGTATATAAAAATATTTATTCGCACCTATTTTGTGTCTCCAGGTCTCATAATCTAAGAAATAAGCTTAAAAGATTAGAGGTTGTGGGGTGCGTTATAGATCATTTGAAATAAACTTGATCTGCGCGTGCCATGGACGAGTCTATAGTCGAAAAGCCGAAAAGTTGAAGTCTCTAGCTCTTCTAGTTTCCGAGATCGACGCGTTGATACAGACGGCCGGACGGACAGACATACATACATGGCTAGATCGATTCGGTTGTTGATCCTGATCAAGAATGTTCTGCCTTCTGCCAGTTACACACATTTGCACAAAACCATTATACCCTTTTTACACGTTTTCAATTTGTTCAGGGTATACAAATTTAGGCAATCGAATTTTTTTTTTCTCGTTTATATTTTTTCAAGAATCTGTCCCATTCATGGACATTAACTAAATTTTAACACATACTGGGACGATTACAATAACTTAATTTTAAGACAAATAACACAGAGACATTTTGAATACAATGGCGATAAGACTTAATTTAAAGTTAGTTGGCAAAGCCTGCGGCGTTGTAAGCTGTTATCCAGCAACTGCACAGCTACCACATTTGCATGGTTATCTAGCCGATTGAGGTACCTTCGGCTATTGTCAGGTATGGTCTCCTGGACTGTGGCTACTTGAGGTCATGATGTATGACAGCGTCTTGAGCATAGTAAGCCGCTCCCACTATTGTGCGTAGCACTTTGGATTGGAACACCTGAATCAGTCTAGTGTTAGTAACAGCCGTGGTGCCCCAGATCTGAATGCCATAGGTCCAAATCGGTTTCAGTATACTCGTGTATATCAGCCGCTTGTTGCGCAAGTTGAAGCGTGATCTCGTCCTGAGCAGCCAGTAAAGCCGCCGGAGCTTGAAGTTGAGCTGTGCCCGTTTGTTGCGTAGGTGGCCCCCCAAGTGAGCCTGCTGTCAATGGTAAGCCCCAGGTATTTGGCACTACTGGCTATGTGTCCATAGAGGCTGACAACTGGGCACCTCTGGGGTCGTAGTGTGTAAGTGATCTGAACTGTCTTCTCGGTGTTAACTTCGATGTTAGCCATGGCTCCAAGGCTGACAACTGCATCTGCAGTTTACTCGATGCAGCAGCAGGGATGTCGTCTGAAAGCAGTGTCGTCAGCGTAAGTAAGAGAGTTTTCTGGGTGGATAACCGTACCAGTACCGTGATAACCATAGCAGTACCTCTTGTTTTCCACGGCTTCCAATATGTATTGCAAGACCCTGTGACACTGTTCGTGTGTGCCATGGTGCCTTCTGAACCCAAACTGTTGGTCCGGTATGAGATGGTGCGCTTCCAGTACAGGCAAAAGCCGACGCAAAAATATTTTAGTTTCAAACATAATGTTAACTCTGTAATTTCGCAGGAAATAAATATATCTAATATCGATTTTGTTCATTGTAACTTGCCACCATTGTAACACCAGCCACAGACGCTGGCATTGCTCTGGGCCGGAGCTCTTGCACAACAGCAGCGCACAAGGTGCAAACTAAGCACTCTAGCGGTCGTTGTGAATCGTATTCAATAGCTTAAGTAACTTTCATTTGTATTCTCTAGTTTAGTTTTATTTCGGTTTTTGATTGCGGCGCATCGGCCCAATGTATTCTCGCGTAATTCAACTCACCCACTAGTCCGAACGACCTAGTGTTTTAATAAAGCCATCAATACAACATTGTATTTACTCTTAATCTAACAAAGCAAAAGCTAATAAATAAATGATTAATAAATTATAATGAATAAATGAAACCTACTGGAGTTTTAATAATTATTTAATTGGCGCTCAACGTATTTCGAAATATTATATAATTTAAACACGTTGCGCTGTGCAGTGTAAAGAGCCAATATACCAGTGCGAGTCACTCTGTGCTGTGCAGTGTCAAATAAAATAATCGACCCACCAGTGCGAATAACAAAGCTGTGCCTGACCTACGCTAATTTTGGTCATTGACACAAGCGCAATACAAATTAAAGCTGTGCCTGACCAACGCTAATTTTGGTCATTGACACAAGCGCAATAAAAATTCCCTTGCTACACCGAAGCCGCTGGAGCTCTTCGGGCAGCGACTTGTCACCAACCTAGCGCGCAAGCGGGTTTGGGCAACGAAGAACATTGTCACTCATAGACGGCAGCGGGGGATCATAGAGAGCATTCGTGACCGCGGCGTGGGAAATAGCAGCAGTAGTAGTAGCACATGCAGCCCTTCTAGGACCAACTAAAATGTAAGTGGGCCGTCATTTGGAGTAAACTTTTTTTAATCTGCGTGAATTTAAGTTACAAATTTAAAATACAAAAATAAAAAAATACATAAAAATAAAAATTGCAACACATAATTGTGCTCCCAGTTCAGTTTTGAGTGACGTTATTCTGCATCCATCAGCAACTTTCGATAAGCATTCGTTGCCAGTATTTATTCTATTTGCTGTGGTTGATCTGCTCTTGAAACTGTGTTGATATTATTGTTGACAGCGTAGCCCATAAACAACGCGTTTCGCTGTTATAGGAACCGTTCAGCGCGGGGATCAGATAGCGCTACTATAGATAGGGAAACAGAACCGCAACCTGTTTTCTCGCGAGAAATCGCGGACAACAAGCGAAAAATAGGAATGGATCCAGACCAGCTTAAGGCTGTGGTGCAGGCCGCAGTGGTCAGCGCCTTGGGGGCACAGAGCGTAGTATTACAACAAAGGGATACAGAGCTGAGGGCATCCATAAACGCTCAGATACAAGAATTGGCAGGCAGAAAAGCTGCCAGCAACATAGAAACACCGCCAGTTGAAGCATTCAAGCCGGTCGAAATCAGAAACGTCGTTTAATGTAATGCTCCATTGGACGCTGTGAAATGTTTGCCAGAGTTTACGGGGGTACCGGAGACGTACGCCTCTTGGAAGCAAGCTGCGGTAGCGGCATATGCAATTTATAAACCATACGACGGCAGCTCGCGCCACTATCAGGCAGCGATTATTATTAAGAGCAAGATTAGAGGGGCAGCTGACGGCGTCTTGGGTCAGCTTGGCACAGTAATGAATTTTGATGCCATAATAAATTGTCTCGATTTCACATACAGAGACAAGAGAGGCATTCATGTTATAGAACAAGAAATGAGCACCCTTAGACTGGGCTTGTTAGCAATTTTACAATATTACTACGAGGTTGCAAAAAAGCTTACTATCATCACCAATAAGGTGAACAAGTATTATGAGCCAAGCATGGCACAAGCGCTCTGTACAAAGTTTAGAGATGATGCGTAGCGTGTTTTTGTCTCAGGCCTTAAGCGTAGCCTGACAGATGTCTTGTTCGCAGCAAAGCCTAAGGGCTTACCGTCGGCTCTCGCTCTAGCACAAGAGGTAGAGGCAAACCATGAAAGGTACGCTTTTGCCACAAGTTTCGCTAAAGAGCAGGAAGATAGGAAACGTAGAATGACCCCAAGGCCGCAAGGTCATCAGCAAGATAGGAGTCAGCAACAGGGAGATCCATAACGCAGCGGCTCCAAAAATTCTCACTTTACTAAACAACAGAGGCCGCAGAATCATTCTGAACAGCAGAGCGGTAGGTGGAACAAAGGTGTCGGTGTCAAAGGTTCCTTGTCAAAGATCCTACAGCCATTACAGGCACCAGTGCAGGGATCCAGATGAGATTCATCATCAACACGGTCGCTTCCAAAAACTACATTAGACCACATGAGAGTCTAAAAGGGGTGCGCCCAGTAATTTCTTCTTACTCCACTCACTCGATTCACGGCACCTCTTCGATCACACATAAGTGCCTCGAATCTTTGTTCGGCCAAAAGGCCACATTTTTTTTGCTCCCTGATTTGTCGACATTTGATGGACTAATAGGGCTTGACCTACTCACGCAAGCAGGAGTATCGCCTTGTCTTTCCTCTGGCCAACTCAAATGTGGCTCAGTAGCGGAATCAATCGAGTTCCAAAGGTGCGCGGACGTTAACTTTACAAATGTTGATTGCACTGACGCGCCCGATGCGGTTAAAGACGCATTTCTTAAGATGCTAAAAAGTAGACATAAAGCATTTGCGGATCCGGAAGAAGCACTTCCCTACAATACGTCAGTGGTGGCCACTATCAGGACCACTGACGAACAACCAATTTATGTCCGATTGTATCTCTATCCCATGGGAGCAGCAAAATTTGTTACCAAAGAAATACAAAGCCAGAATGCAGCCAGCATCTCCCAAAGAACTGTCGACGACATACTGCGTAAGCAAATTGGCAAATCTTGCTATGTCTATGTCGACGATGTCATAGTCTTCTCGAAAGATGAAGATTCCCATGTCAAACATGTGGAGTGAGTCTTAAAGAGCCTGTACGAGGCAGATATGAGAGTCTCCAAGGAAAAATCGAGTTTTTTTAACAAAAGTGAAGGTTTTCTTGGTTTTGTGGTAACCAGCAATGGAGCCACAACGGACCCGAAAAAGGTCAGAGCAATTCAAGAGTTCCTAGAACCAAAAAATGTATTCGAAGTCAGATGATTTCTTGGTCTGGCTAGTTACTGTAGGTGTTTCATCAAAGACTTTGCTTCAATTTCTGACGTCCTAAAGGGTGAGAATGGGCCTGTTAGTAAGCCTAGATCGCGAAACATCCCGGTAGAATTCTCCGATCTTCAGCGTCACGCTTTTCAAAAGCTGCGCAACATTTTGTGCTCAGAAAACATCATGCTCCGATAAGAAGCCGTTTGATCTAAAGACAGACGCTTCAGCCTACGGCATAGGGGCAGTGATTTCCCAGGATGGTCGCCCCATCTCAATGATTTCCTGAACATTGAGGTGAGGTGAACTACGCCGTCAACGAGCGGGAACTATCGGCTATACTTTGGACCCTTAGCAAGCTACGTCACTACCTATATGGTGTAAAAGACATAAACATTTTTACGGACCACCAGCCGTTAACTTTTGCCGTTTCGGAGTCAAACCCGAACGCCAAAATTAAAAGATGGAAAGCGCGCATTGAGCAAACGAATGCACGAATGTTTTATAAGCCAGGCAAGGAAAACTTAGTTGCTGATGCGCTATCGCGACAGCAGCTCAACGCCCTATGCGAACTAAATGCCGATTCCTGCGCACCCACAGTTCACAGCGAGCTGTCATTGACCCACTCAATTGCGTCGACTAAAAAGCCACTCAATTGTTTCCAAAACCAAATCGTCATTGAAGACGCACGCGTCGCCGCGAAGCGCAACTTCATTCTTTTCGGGGACAAGAGACGTCATGAGGTGAACTTTACTGATGGCACAGCCCTTCTTGATGAACTCCGTGACTTAATTAATCCAAAGGCGGTGAATGCCCTTTATTGCGATCTGCACACGTTAGCACAGGTGCAAGATGGCTTAGTGCGCATGCTTCCAGGCACAAAGTTTTTGCAATGCAAAAATCGAGTGGCAGACATTTTCAATGTAGACGAGAGGAGGGAAATTCTCATTGCCGAACACAATAGAGCGCACAGAGCAGCTCAAGAAAATGTTAAGCAAGTCCTCTCGGAGTACTATTTTCCAAAAATTGCAAAAATAGCTGAAGAAATTGCGGAAAATTGTAGAATCTGTTCAACGGCCAAATACGATAGACACCCGAGAAAACAGGAGCTAGGGGGGACGCCGATTCCCGAGACTCCTGGGGAGCTTCTGCATATTGATATTTTTTCCACAGACAAAAAGTTTTTTTTGACAAGTGTTTTCTAAATTTGCAGTCGTACAACAAATTCAGTCGCGCACTATCGAGGACTTGAAAGTCCCGCTGCTGCAGCTCATGAATTTCTTTCCGCGAGCCAAGACAATGTATTGCGACAACGAGCCTTCACTGAATTCACTGATAATAAAGACCCTGTTGTTAAACAACTACGGAGTCCATATTGCTAATGCACCTCCGCTGCATAGCACCTCCAATGGCCAAGTCGAGCGCTTCCATAACACTCTGGCCGAGCTTGCGCGTTGCCTCAAGCTGGAGAGAAACATTAATGACTCAGTCGAAATCATAATGATGGCTACGGTTGAGTATAACAAGACAATACATTCAGTTATCAACAAGAGACCTGTTGATGCCATCCGTATGCCCGCAGGTGAGCCTCAGGAGGAAATATCAGCAAAGTTAAGGAGTGCGCAAGACGCGCTCCGAGCCAGGCTGAACACCCAGCGTCAAAATAGGGTTTTTAAAGTAGGAGAGGCAGTCTAGTTAAGAGAAACCGCAGGCTGGGCAACAAGCTCACGGCCTTGTGTGAAGAACGAGTCGTAGATGCAGACCTTGGCACGACCGTTCTCATTGGAGGGAGGGTGGTCCATAAGGACAACCTTAAGTAGGGCGAGAGCTAAAATTAAATAGACCCTAAGCAACTTGACATTAGTTTTAAGTTTAAACATGAAAGTTCAAGAATAAATCAACCAGCTAAAGTCAACCGGCAACACATTATTAAAAGCTGCAAAAAAAGAGCAGATAGATTCCTGGCATTTGTACGAGACGCTCTTAGCTCGGAATAGAATGTTGCTAATGGAAATGTGATGCTCGCGGTAACCCTTGCAAAGATTAATATCATAGGCCCAAATATATTAGATCTGTTTGGCTAGATGAACCCACAGGTACCCCAATATCTGACCTTATGTCCGTTGCGTCCGTTAAAGTGTTACAATCTGTTAACGCCCTTCACTTTATCATTAAGTTTCCAAAAATCAAAATGGCTTGCAGAAGGTGACGTTGTATCCAGTCGCTCATGAGAATGCTGTACTATAAATCGACGACAACATTATAGCTGAATGTGGGGATCAAGTACTCTCTCTTAAAAATTGTACTTCGACGCCGGGAGGAACCTTTTGTCAACTATCACCGAATAGCTCTTGTGCCAGAGAGCCTCATGCTGGTGGTTCGGCAAACTGTCAAATGCAGCCGAGTCATCTGGACCCGATCACATGGGTCGATGACGGAATTCTGATCATCAATGATCGACCTGCTAAAGCTTGCATTGACATCGGTACTGAAACTTGGGTTCTCGGAACAAATCTAATCACGTTCTACAAGTGGGCTCTAATCAACGAGACTAATTATCAGAATCTTAACAGTGTCCAAAGTAAGTTCCCCAGCATTGCGGCATCTCCCCTTCTGAACGTCACCAGCCACCAGGACGTACTGAGTGTCCCTTACCTTCATCGTTTAAAAGAACGTAACCTGGAGATCATCAAGGAAGTCAAGGACGAAATCGGAAGTGTCAACAACGTTGTAATGGCCTTCTGGTTGGGAGCCATTTGTTGTGCTATAATATGCGTCGGTGTCACCTATCGTCGATACAAGAAGAACAAGATAACAGCCAAGGAAATTAAGGAGGTGATCGCCGAGATATGCGCGGCCGAGGGCGGCCTTAACTTAAAAGGGGAGAAGTTAACGCAAGTTCATTGTAACTTGATATTACACCAGCCACAGACGCTGACATTGCTCTGGGCCGGATGTCTTGCACAACGGCAGCGCACAAGGCGCAAACTAAGCATTCTAGCGGCCGTTGTGAATCGTATTCAATAGCTTAAGTAACTTTCATTTGTATTCCCTACTTTAGTTTTATTTCGGTAATTGATTGCGGCGCATCGGCCCAATATATTGTCGCGTAATTCCACTCACTCACTGGTCCGAACGACCTAGTGTTTTAATAAAGCCTCACCGTCAATTCAACATTGTATTCGCTCTTAATCTAACAAAGCAAAAGCTAATAAATAAATGATTAATAAATTATAATGAATAAATGAAACCTACTGGAGTTTTAATAAATATGTATATATATATTATATTGTGTAAGCGTGATCGTCTGCGTAAGTACATACAATACAGAAATAGCCAAAATTAGGTAAGTGCCAATTGATTGTTGATTGGGCAAAGAGTTATCTGTTTGATGGTGCATACTAGATCACAGGCAAAAATGAATAGGAAAAATGCATATGCGTCACCAGCTGACAACAGCGACTGCGACGAAGGCAAATTGGAACCTGGTGGGCTGATGTCAGACGCCACACAGGTGATGTCTGAAATGATGCGTGGTATGGTGGAGATTCAGCATGAAAACAACACACAAAATCAACAATTTCGGATGGAAATTGTTAGAATGAGCGAGATTCAAAACTAAAGAATGAATGTTTTGATTGAGTCACTGGCGGGCGCCGCCAGCGTAAACAACAATGCGCGAACATCTTAGGAACTAGAGGCGCCATCAACGCGTGTCGGGCCTCAGACAGCATCTCGTCACGAACCGATGCGTGCACTGTACGATCTTCCGGAATTTGACGGCACACCAGAGCTGTGGCCAATGTTTAAAGAAACGTTTACCATGACTATGCATGGGAAACAGTTGAATGTTTGCTTATTCATAGCCAGAACGTAGCAAACATCATGCAATCCCTGGAGCAGAATTACGGTAGGCACGATAGGTTAATAAAAAGTAAAATACTGCGCGTAAAGGAAATTGCCAACATTCAAGAAGGAAAGCTGGAGCAATTAATTGATTTCAAGACGAAGGTGCAGAACTGAACGTCATTCTTGGAAGCTAAGGATGCCCGCCAACACATAGAGTATCCGACTCTAATGGAAAAGCTCTTGCTGAAGCTGCCGGCACAACAAAGGCTTGAGTGGGCGCGACACTCAAGAACACTTAACGGAAATCACACCGTTAACGATTTCAGCGTATGGCTGCAACAACTGGCTGCAGATGTACATGATGCAGGTTTGGTCACTGACAACATAGTGGCAAAAGGAAGAAAAGAAAGGAATAGATTCTTTCATGCTAACGAGGTCGGAAATAACAAAGGGAAGCAGTGCTGTGTTTGTAAGGAACAGCATTATGACGAAAAATGCGACACCTTTATCCAGCTAGAGTCCGAAGCAAGGTGGAAGGTTGTAAGAACTAATAAACTCTGTTTTAACTGTTTAAGGTACGGCCAGCGGGACTGTAAGATCCGCCATAAATGCGACGTGGAGGGCTGCCAGAAACGTATGCATAAGCTGTTACATAAAACGGACGTAGAACCACCAAACGCAAAAAAACGGCGTATTTAATGGAACGATGTCTCAGGCAAAGAACTCTAAGGTGCTGTTTAAGGTCTTGCCAGTAAAGCTGCATGCGAACGGACAAGTTGTCGATTGCCATGCATTTATGGATGAGGGATCAGCTGTGCCACTAATGAGTGAGCGTTTAGCTGAAGCATTGGAATTGAAAGGGTCAAGAGACAGCATACCTGTGCAATGGTTTGAGAATAAAAAGGTAACTGAGTCAACAATCCGACTCACTGTTGGTATATCTGGCCACAGTGATAATACATTTTACAATTTGAATGTTAGGACAATAAAGAACCTGCAGTTGCCGAGACAGTGAATATGTCTACTTTGAAACTCAATTATCGCTATCTTAAATCCATTCCAGTAGAAGATTATATAGATGCGACACCAGAACTCCTAATCTGAGTTGACAATGTGCACTTGATGTGGCACTCCCGGATAGCAAGGATATGGCAACAAAGAGACAGCTGGCTCTCGAAAGAAAGTTTAAACGTGAGATAGAGTACCAGAAGCAGTACAGCTGCATAATGGTGGAATATGAGAGAAAGGGATATATGAGGCAGCTTTCTCACGACGATACTGAGAAGTCTTCTCCTAAAGACTGGTATTTGCCCCACTTTGGTGTCACAAACCCTAACAAGCCTGGAAAGTTACGGATTGTGTTTGACGCAGCAGCAAAAGTGAACGAGACGTCGCTAAACTCAATGCTGATGACTGGAACTGTTGAATGCCAATCACCTTTGCATGTGCTGATGAGATTCCGGAAAAAGCGCATAGGAGTCTGTCCTAACATTGCAGAGATGTTCCACCAGATGAAAAAAAGACCGGAGATCGGAGCTACGTGAATGTATGAAGACATTTGAAATGCAGGTAATGACCTTTGGCGCGAAGTGTTCGCCAGCTTCCGCGCAATACATAAAAAACAAGAACGCGTCTGAATACAACAAAAAAAATGTATCCTGAAGCTGTAGAGGCCAAGTTAAGAAACCATTATGTAGACGATCTAGTACACCGCTACTAATGCGAAGATGATGCTATAAGAATTACGCATAAATCATCGAAATACATCGTAGAGGCGGCTTCCTGCTCAGAAAATTTGTATCAAACTCAGATCAATTCAACAAAGTTTTTGTTGATGGTGTCACTGGAGGTGTCTTAAGTCTGGATAGAGACGATACATCTCTTTTTCAGAAGGTTTTGGGTATGCAATAGGTTTTGGGTATGCAAAATACGAATTCCTAGATGTTATGGAATTGAATTTCACGATGGATCAATAGAGCTACACATATTTTCAGACGCAAGTGAGATGACCTATGCGGCAGTTGAATATAGGCGAATAAAAACTGGAGGACTTTGAACGACAGCCTTTATTATGGGCAAAACCAAGTGGGCGTCAATGAAGCTATCCACAGTACCGCGACTTCAGTTGCAAGCGGCAGTAATGGCTACGCGGCTACGAAAGCTCATACTTGAAGGTCATGACGTAAATCTAAAGCGAATCTGTATGTGGTCTGATTCTAGAACAGTTCTGGCATGGATCAAGTCCGATCATCGACTTTTCAAGCCATATGTAGCACACCGTATCAACGAGATACTGGAGGGTTCTGGAGTTGACGACTGGCGTTGGGTACAAGGACAGGATAACCGTGCGGATTTTGGAACTAAAACCCTAACAAGCCGACCTTCGCTTTGGTTATCAGGCCCACAGCTACTTTTGGACCACGAAGAGTGCTGGCCTATGAATGAGAGCAGTTCTCATACGGATTTGGAGTTGCGTCCGAAATTTATGTTATCAATTACGGATTTCAATGGTTTTCTCATTTAAGAGGTTGATCAGGGTACTGGCATGGGTATTATGATGGCGCGACCGTGGAATATACATGAAGTTCCTGGAAGACTCTCAAATTGAACAAGCAGAGGTAGTCTTGTGTAAAGCACTCCAACGTATGAAATATAGCGACGAACAAAGGACACTAGCAAATGGAGAACCAGTCGCAGGACTTAGCAGACTATGGAAGTTGTCGCCGATACTGGATAAAAATGCACTTATACGAATGAATGCGCAATAAGTGAAAACACTAGACAGCCGATTATAATGCCACAGAAAAACCATGTCACAAGATTGATCGTGCAGCATTACTACACGGAATGGAAACACCAGAACGAGAATACAATCGTGGCATAGATAAGGCGTGAGTATTACATTCCACACTGCCGTGAAGAGAGAAGCCGAGCATCGCGTGAATGAAAGGTTTGCCAAATAGAAAGAGCCCGCCCGTCACCACAATTAATGGGGCAATCGTGCGACCGTTCACATATGTGGGAATGGACTATATGGAGGCCGAAAAGGATACGCTCGGACAATGGCACCAATCTAGTTGGCGCGGAGAAGGAACTTAAGAACGAGCTGCTGTGCATGGATCATGAAAAGCTAGCAGCTGAATTTGCCAATGATAAAATTGAATGGCTTTTCAACTGCCCATTGAACTCTCATGCAGGAGGACGTTGGGAACGACTCGAACGCAGCGTAAAACGTGCCATTGGGCATGCATTATTGAGTAAAAACCTCAAAGAGGATGTTCTTTACAGTCTTATGTGCGACGCAAAGAACATTGTATATGCCCGACCACTCACACACATAGCCTTAGATAGCCCGACAGATGACCCGATAACCCCGAATCACTTTAGTTTAGGTTCTTCTAATTCTAGGCAAACACCACATCCGCAAGAAGAATCATTTCAACCGACAAGAAAGGAGTGGCGTATGGTACAACAGCGTGCGCACTCGTTTTGGCGCAAGTGGATTCATGAATATCTACCGGACCTGTGTAGAAGGGCTAAGTGGTACCACCCCAACAAATCTCTGAAGAAAGGAGACCTAGTTCTCATTTGTAACGGCGCAGTACATCGATCTCTCTGGAAAAAGGGGAGGATAATAGGCGTGACACCTGGAAGAGATGGACAAGTACGCACGGCGACTGTGAAAACTGTTGACGGATCATATCGTCGCCCAACCTGCATATTGGCCCGTTTAGATTTGGGCGAATCTGACGTGAGCTAGATTCACGGGGGCGGGGATGTGGCGGCGAATCCGCAAGGTTTATTTAATAACAATTATCTTTGAATTCAAATATCGATAATTTGCCAGGAAGTAGCTGTCAATTTAATTACGTGATGTGAATTATTAATGATTCATGACCCTACGTGACCCTACCTAATATGCAGGTGCGTGTACGTGACCCTACCTAATATGCAGGCACCTGACCCTTTTTGGGGGAGGGGAGGGAAAGTGTGTAATATGCAGGTATGTGATCCTTTTTTAGGGAGGGGGAAGTGAGAGAACCAATCGTCATGTAACTGTACCTTTCCTGAAGTAGCGTGGGTGCCCGATCATTAAAATTAAGACTTGTTCATCTACTTTTTCGGGGTTGGGAAAAGGGACCGATCATTAAAAACTGATGTAAAAAGAGGCCGCTCATTTAAATTCAGATTTTAAGTGGGAGGGGGTTATGTGATCACGTGCGCGGAACCAAGCATCGACTTGTTCGTATATTTTTTCGTGGGTAGGAAAAGAGACCGATCATTAAAAAACCGGTTTAATAAGGGACCGCTCATTAGAATTCAGATTTGAAGTGGGAGGGGTTATGCGATCAAAGGCGCACAAGTACACGCATTGACTTGTTTGTTTACTTTTTCAAGGGTGGGTTGAGAGCTCGATCAGACACGTGCGCATTTAATTTACTCCCCCTTTTCTGAAGAGTGTGAACAGACCGTTTTTATAGGTTTTGTTAGAGAAACAGGTTCGATCGTAAATTTCACGCCTATAGACGCATTAAAAACTCAAACTGTTCAAGCCTCAACTGGATATATTCCTTGTGCGTAAACAATTGAATCCACCCCTCCTTCTTTAGGCCAATGAAATTTCGTGTATGTTGTTGCATCCAGATCATGGGTGTTAATGCTCTTGTAGTTGAAAATCCACACTTTACTTTTAGCTTAAGATCTACATAATATTCAAATCCGAAAATTAATTCATGATCTTGAGGCTTCCTACACTTTCTCGCTTTTTTTTTAACTGTTGCGGTGTCATGTTGGTTGACATCTGAATCAAACTAACTCTAAATTAACGTACGCGCACCTTTTAAGGCACCGACTCTCATTAAATATTTTCAGTATGTTACATAAAGTTGAGGCAAGATGTTGAAGGTGGATAGAAACTCTTGCGTTTTGGTTGATTTCCAATATGTATTTGGAAACGATAATCAGGTTTTCGTTAAGGAACTAGCATTCATGCGACTGGTTCGGTTATACCAAATTTCTTTCACTTCAAACCAACCTACAATATAAAGGAGCTGGACGAAGTAAAGCATCAGAATTTACATTTTTTTTTTTTTTTAAATTGAGCTGTTTTTATTTATTTATTTATGTTCTTAATAACTATAATAGGTATAATATTGTGCATTCAAATGATGCATAAAATCCTTGAACATCAATATAGCTACACATATTTTCAGACGCAAGTGATGGCCTATGCGGCAGTTGGATATTGGCGAATAAAGACTGGAGGACTTTGGACGACAGCCTTTATTATGGGCAAAACCAAGTGCGCGCCATTGAAGCTATCCACAGTACCGAGACTTCAGTTACAAGCGGCAGTAATGGCAACGCGGCTACAAAAGCCCATACTTGAAGGTCATGACGTTAATCCGATGCGAATCTGTGTGTGGTCTGATTCTAGAACAGTTCTGGCATGGATCAAGTCCGATCATCGACGTTACAAGCCATATGTAGCACACCGTTTCAACAAGATACTGGAGGGTTCTGGAGTTGACGACTGGCGTTGGGTACCATGAAAGGATAACCCTGCGGATTTTGGAACTAAAACCCTAACAAGCCGACCTTCGCATTGGTTATCAGGCCCACAGCTACTTTTGGACCACGAAGAGTGCTGGCCTATGAATGAGAGCAGTTCTCATACGGATTTGGAGTTGCGTCCGAAATTTATGTTATCAATTACGGATTTCAATGGTTTTCTCATTTAAGAGGTTGATCAGGGTACTGGCATGGGTATTATGATGGCGCGACCGTGGAATATACATGAAGTTCCTGGAAGACTCTCAAATTGAACAAGCAGAGGTAGTCTTGTGTAAAGCACTCCAACGTATGAAATATAGCGACGAACAAAGGACACTAGCAAATGGAGAACCAGTCGCAGGACTTAGCAGACTATGGAAGTTGTCGCCGATACTGGATAAAAATGCACTTATACGAATGAATGCGCAATAAGTGAAAACACTAGACAGCCGATTATAATGCCACAGAAAAACCATGTGACAAGATTGATCGTGCAGCATTACTACACGGAATGGAAACACCAGAACGAGAATACAATCGTGGCATAGATAAGGCGTGAGTATTACATTCCACACTGCCGTGAAGAGGGAAGCCGAGCTTCGCGTGAATGAAAGGTTTGCCAAATAGAAAGAGCCCGCCCGTCACCACAATTACTGGGGCAATTGCCAGAAGATAGAGTCTCGCCATATGTGCGACCGTTCACATAAGTGGGAATGAACTATATGGAGGCCGAAAAGGATACGCTCGGACAATGGAACCAATCTAGTTGGCGCGGAGAAGGAACTGAAGAACGAGCTGCTGTGCATGGATCATGAAAAGGTAGCAATGATAAAATTGAATGGCTTTTCAACTGCCCATTGAACTCTCATGCAGGAGAACGTTGGGAACGACTCGAACGCAGCGTAAAACGTGCCATTGAGCATGCATTATTGATTAAAAACCTCAAATAGGATGTTCCTGACAGTCTTATGTGCGACGCAGAGAACATCGTAAATGCCCGACCACACACATAGCCTTAGATAGCCCGACAGATGACCCGATAATTCCAAATCACTTTATTTTAGGTACTTTTAATTCTAGGCAAACACCACATCCGCAAGAAGAATCATTTCAACCGACAAGAAAGGAGTGGCGTATGGTACAACAGCGTGCGCACTCGTTTTGGCGCAAGTGGATTCATGAATATCTACCGGACCTGTGTAGAAGGACTAAGTGGTACCACCCCAACAAATCGCTGAAGAAAGGAGACCTAGTTCTCATTTGTGACGGCGCAGTACATCGATCTCTCCGGAAAAGGGGAGGATAATAGGCGTGACACCTGGAAGAGATGGACAAGTACGCACGGCGACTGTGAAAACTGTTGACGGATCATATCGTCGCCCAACCTGCATATTGGCCCGTTTAGATTTGGGCGAATCTGACGCGAGCTAGATTCACGGTGGCGGGGATGTGGCGGCGAATCCGCAAGTTGTATTTAATAACAATTATCTTTGAATTCAAATATCGATAATTTGCCTTTCGAAACGATTACATTAGGAAATTTAGAATTTAAGTTATCACATGTATGGTCACACTCAAAATGAAAATGAATGAAGCGCGTGTATGCAGTCGAGCGTGAATAGGCAAACGAAGCATACGTACATATATTAGCTTCAAACATAATGTTAACTCTGTAATTTCGCAGGAAATAAAATATACATATATCGTAGTACTTCTAAACTACTGGGTTTGGCGTTACTACTTTTCTACACTGGAAGGGGTATTAATTTCGTAAAGGGACTCGACTCAACAAATATATACGTATATATATATAAATTAACGTAACTAAACGAACATGAAGAACAATTATTTAAAATTAAATATTTATTATTCATGTTATTATTAACATTGATAGATTAGTTATAAAAGCTAAGACTAACAAAACTTGTGTAATATATATAGCATTGGCTGCAAGTGGTAGGGAATTGTATGTTCTGTGACAGGAAGTAGCTTTCAATTTAATTACGTGATGTGAATAATTAATGATTTATGACCCTACGTGACCCTAACTAATATGCAGGTGCGTGTACGTGACCCTACCTAATATGCAGGCACCTGACCCTTTTTGGGGGAAGGGTGTGAGGGTGTGTAATATGCAGGTATGTGATCCTTTTTAGGGAGGGGGAAGTGAGAGAACCAATCGTCATGTAACTGTACCTTTTCTGAAGTAGCGTGGGTGCCCGATCATTAAAATTAAGACTTGTTCATCTACTTTTTCGGGGGTGGGAAAAGAGACCGATCATTAAAAACCGGTTTAATAAGGGACCGCTCATTAGAATTCAGATTTGAAGTGGGAGGGGTTATGCGATCTCAGGCGCTTAAGTACACGCATCGACTTTTCAGCGACTTTTTCAGGGGTGGGTTGAGAGCTCGATCAGGCACGTGCGAATTTGATTTACTCTGCCTTTTCTGAAGAGTGTGAACAGACCGTTTTTATAGGTTTTGAAAAAGGTTCGATCGTAAATTTCACGCCTGTAGACACCTACTGACAAGGGTAAACAGCTCTATTTTGGCGTGTGGCAAGAGCCAAGGACTAATCATGTATTCAGGTAATGTATGGGATGAAAGAAAGACAACAGGTTTTCATTTTACAGATTTTTTGTCAATTTATTTATTGTTTTGCTTATACTACAATTTATTTAAAATATTTTTTCTAGCTTAGGATTAAATAGTTTTATTTATCATTCTATTATATATAAAAGTGACAGGCACAGGTGTCACATCCAGTTATTGTCTGATTTGAGGACCAGCGGAATATTGTTAAATGTTCTCCGTGTTGCGATGTTCTAATTTGAGATTTTTCGTTTTTGGTGAAATATTCCCTATAATCCGCAAACAGCCGTTGATGTGCAGGAAAAATCATCCAATCAAATTCGGATAGAAAATCATCAGTATGCTTTACAATTTATGTGTAGCCAAATTTAAAATTAATCCCATTTCTGTAGTGTAGTTCTTCAAGACAAAATTAGAACTGAATGCAGCCTTGGTACTGGGAGTCCACTCTTTTTTTTTTTTAATTTCTTTATAATTGTTTGCATCTTTTTCTGTTTCTCGTCCCATCTTTTTAGAAATTTCAAAGCATAAACGAGTTAAATCTATTTCTTCGTTATTTCTATAAGTTACATTTAAATCGGTAAACCATTTATCATTTTTTTGAGTCATTGCACATTTGGGAATAATATGATTATATATTATATATATATATATATATATATATATATATATATATACTTGTAATTTGATTTTTCAATAATGTATTTCAACATATCATACATCGCCAGGATTCGCCATCAAACTCAATTTTATTACCATATTGATTTAATACTAAAATACATTGATTTTCCGGTTTTCTATACCTAAAATGACAGTTTACTGTACCAAGTACGGGGTGATAAACTATTGTATCAGGCATTAAAAACTCAAACTGTTCAAGCCTTAACTGGATATATTCCTTGTGCGTTAACAATTGAATCCACTCCTGTTTCTCTAGGCCAATGAAATTTCGTTTATGTTGTTGCATCCAGATCATGGGTGTAAATCCTCTTGTAGTTGAAAATCCACATTTTACTTTTAGCTTAAGATCTACATAATATTCAAATCCGAAAATTAATTCATTATCTTGAGGCTTTCTACACTTTCTCGCTTTTTTTTTAACTGTTGCGTGGTCATGTTGGTTGACATATGAATCAAACTAACTCTAAATGAACGTACGCGCACCTTTTAGGAATGACGAATGCCTATCACTTGCGCATATGCTGATGAGATTCCGGCAAAAGCGCATTGGAGTATGTGCTGACATTGCAGAGATGTTCCACCAGGTGAAAATAAGACCAGAAGATCGCTGTGCTCAGCGCATTCTCTGGAGATCGGAGCCACGTGAATGTATGAAGACATTTGAAATACAGGTAATGACCTTTGGTGCGAAGTGTTCGCCAGCTTCCGCGCAATACATAAAAAACAAGAACGCGTCTGAATATAAAGAAATGTACCCTGAAGCTGTGGAAGCCATATTAAGAAACCATTATGTGGACGATCTAGTACACTGCTACTCATGCGAAGATGATGGTATAAGAATTACGGCTTCCTGCTCAGAAAATTTGTATCCAACTCAGATCAATTCAACAAAGTTTTTGCTGAAGATGACTATATTGCGAGAGAGATATTGCGAGTAGTCATGTCGATATTTGACCCATTTGGCATTGCAGCGGAGCACTCGTTAATAGCAAAACTACTACTTCAGTCTATTTGGCAGAAGAAAATCGGGGATCACCAGATCAGCGATGAGGATGCTGATACATGGAGACACTGGCTCCGGCGTTTGAACGAAGTTGGCAAAATACGAATTCCTAGATGTTATAGAAGTGAATTTCACGATGGAACAATATAGCTACACATATTTTCAGACGCAAGTGATGTGGCCTATGCGGCAGTTGGATATTGGCGAATAAAGACTGGAGGACTTTGGACGACAGCCTTTATTATGGGCAAAACCAAGTGCGCGCCATTGAAGCTATCCACAGTACCGAGACTTCAGTTACAAGCGGCAGTAATAGCAACGCGGCTACAAAAGCCCATACTTGAAGGTCATGACGTTAATCCGATGCGAATCTGTGTGTGGTCTGATTCTAGAACAGTTCTGGCATGGATCAAGTCCGATCATCGACGTTACAAGCCATATGTAGCACACCGTTTCAACAAGATACTGGAGGGTTCTGGAGTTGCCGACTGGCGTTGGGTACCATGAAAGGATAACCCTGCGGATTTTGGAACTAAAACCCTAACAAGCCGACCTTCGCATTGGTTATCAGGCCCACAGCTACTTTTGGACCACGAAGAGTGCTGGCCTATGAATGAGAGCAGTTCTCATACGGATTTGGAGTTGCGTCCGAAATTTATGTTATCAATTACGGATTTCAATGGTTTTCTCATTTAAGAGGTTGATCAGGGTACTGGCATGGGTATTATGATGGCGCGACCGTGGAATATACATGAAGTTCCTGGAAGACTCTCAAATTGAACAAGCAGAGGTAGTCTTGTGTAAAGCACTCCAACGTATGAAATATAGCGACGAACAAAGGACACTAGCAAATGGAGAACCAGTCGCAGGACTTAGCAGACTATGGAAGTTGTCGCCGATACTGGATAAAAATGCACTTATACGAATGAATGCGCAATAAGTGAAAACACTAGACAGCCGATTATAATGCCACAGAAAAACCATGTGACAAGATTGATCGTGCAGCATTACTACACGGAATGGAAACACCAGAACGAGAATACAATCGTGGCATAGATAAGGCGTGAGTATTACATTCCACACTGCCGTGAAGAGGGAAGCCGAGCTTCGCGTGAATGAAAGGTTTGCCAAATAGAAAGAGCCCGCCCGTCACCACAATTACTGGGGCAATTGCCAGAAGATAGAGTCTCGCCATATGTGCGACCGTTCACATAAGTGGGAATGAACTATATGGAGGCCGAAAAGGATACGCTCGGACAATGGAACCAATCTAGTTGGCGCGGAGAAGGAACTGAAGAACGAGCTGCTGTGCATGGATCATGAAAAGGTAGCAATGATAAAATTGAATGGCTTTTCAACTGCCCATTGAACTCTCATGCAGGAGGACGTTGGGAACGACTCGAACGCAGCGTAAAACGTGCCATTGGGCATGCATTATTGAGTAAAAACCTCAAAGAGGATGTTCTTTACAGTCTTATGTGCGACGCAGAGAACATCGTATATGCCCGACCACTCACACACATAGCCTTAGATAGCCCGACAGATGACCCGATAACCCCGAATCACTTTATTTTAGGTTCTTCTAATTCTAGGCAAACACCACATCCGCAAGAAGAATCATTTCAACCGACAAGAAAGGAGTGGCGTATGGTACAACAGCGTGCGCACTCGTTTTGGCGCAAGTGGATTCATGAATATCTACCGGACCTGTGTAGAAGGACTAAGTGGTACCACCCCAACAAATCGCTGAAGAAAGGAGACCTAGTTCTCATTTGTGACGGCGCAGTACATCGATCTCTCCGGAAAAGGGGAGGATAATAGGCGTGACACCTGGAAGAGATGGACAAGTACGCACGGCGACTGTGAAAACTGTTGACGGATCATATCGTCGCCCAACCTGCATATTGGCCCGTTTAGATTTGGGCGAATCTGACGCGAGCTAGATTCACGGGGGCGGGGATGTGGCGGCGAATCCGCAAGTTTTATTTAATAACAATTATCTTTGAATTCAAATATCGATAATTTGCCTTTCAAAACGATTACTTTAGGAAATTTAGGATTTAAGTTATCACATGTATGGTCACACTCAAAATGAAAATGAATGAAGCGCGTGTATGCAGTCGAGCGTGAATAGGCAAACGAAGCATACGTACATATATTAGCTTCAAACATAATGTTAACTCTGTAATTTCGCAGGAAATAAAATATACATATATCGTAGTACTTCTAAACTACTGGGTTTGGCGTTACTACTTTTCTACACTGGAAGGGGTATTAATTTCGTAAAGGGACTCGACTCAACAAATATATACGTATATATATATAAATTAACGTAACTAAACGAACACGAAGTACAATTATTTAAAATTAAATATTTATTATTCATGTTATTATTAACATTGATAGATTAGTTATAAAAGCTAAGACTAACAAAACTTGTGTAATATATATAGCATTGGCTGCAAGTGGTAGGGAATTGTATGTTCTGTGACAGGAAGTAGCTTTCAATTTAATTACGTGATGTGAATAATTAATGATTTATGACCCTACGTGACCCTAACTAATATGCAGGTGCGTGTACGTGACCCTACCTAATATGCAGGCACCTGACCCTTTTTGGGGGAAGGGTGTGAGGGTGTGTAATATGCAGGTATGTGATCCTTTTTAGGGAGGGGGAAGTGAGAGAACCAATCGTCATGTAACTGTACCTTTTCTGAAGTAGCGTGGGTGCCCGATCATTAAAATTAAGACTTGTTCATCTACTTTTTCGGGGGTGGGAAAAGAGACCGATCATTAAAAAACCGGTTTAATAAGGGACCGCTCATTAGAATTCAGATTTGAAGTGGGAGGGGTTATGCGATCTCAGGCGCTTAAGTACACGCATCGACTTTTCAGCGACTTTTTCAGGGGTGGGTTGAGAGCTCGATCAGGCACGTGCGAATTTTATTTACTCTGCCTTTTCTGAAGAGTGTGAACAGACCGTTTTTATAGGTTTTGAAAAAGGTTCGATCGTAAATTTCACGCCTGTAGACACCTACTGACAAGGGTAAACAGCTCTATTTTGGCGTGTGGCAAGAGCCAAGGACTAATCATGTATTCAGGTAATGTATGGGATGAAAGAAAGACAACAGGTTTTCATTTTACAGATTTTTTGTCAATTTATTTATTGTTTTGCTTATACTACAATTTATTTAAAATATTTTTTCTAGCTTAGGATTAAATAGTTTTATTTATCATTCTATTATATATAAAAGTGACAGGCACAGGTGTCACATCCAGTTATTGTCTGATTTGAGGACCAGCGGAATATTGTTAAATGTTCTCCGTGTTGCGATGTTCTAATTTGAGATTTTTC
>JAWNLD010000622.1:0-113167 GCA_035041545.1 Drosophila colorata | reverse complement strand
CACACTTCCAGGGAGTTATATCCAAAATGAGATTACCGGATGTCTAAAATTAAAACTGATTTTATAAAAACCCACGTAAGTGATAATTGCCAATTAATTCAAGAGTTAGTCAAACCACGTCTGAGCTGCTTAAAGGTTGGATGGAAAAGTCTTGAGCCAGGAAGTCCGTCGACTCAACTAGGCCCAGAAGAAGACACATTTCACATCTGCCCAAATGACAGCTGATCGAATTGATAAAGTTGGTGTTCAATATAGGGTAGTCGATGCAATGTAATAGACTGGTTTGTGTCTTAGCAATAAAGTTAATCTTTCTATGTAAAGTTCGCACGGTAATTATTTAATTAATTTTTTTTATATAATAATTATTAATCTATTATTTTTAATATGTTTATTATTTTTGATTTCTTTGTTGTTAATTATTTTTATTTATTATTTTTAATAGGTCTCCGCACGTTTTTAAACTTTACCGACAGAGTTCTTTGAACCTGCCCATAGCAGTCCATTAAATAAATAAACATTCACATATGACGAAATACTTAGATACCTGGATATGTAGTAAAGGAGTGGGTTAAATTGACGACATGGAGCAATTTAAACAACTCATCAAGATCAGGGGCAGATTGAAGGCAACTCTTACACGATTGCTTCAATATTCGGAGCAGCCGCCGGCTGTATGTGATATTAAACGTCATAAAGGCAATGTTACCCATGCTCAAAAACGATTGGATCGAGTTCGAACGGACTGGAGATAATATGTTCATGTTGGCTGAAGTTGAAGGGCATGTTGACCCTGCAGCTAACAATGGAGTTTATGAAGGCAAGTACATGAAACCCCTAGCGCGTCTTCTTGCATTGAAGCGATCTGCGGACTCAACCACCGCAAAAAGCTTGAAAATTGCAGAGAGAAACGCAATTGCAAACAACGATGCGATTTCGCGTTTGAACGTTTTCTGTCAACACAGAAGGAACAACACGCGCTGTAAAACATGCAGAAATATTAAAATTGCACATCAAACCGTTTGGTGGCGACTATAAGGAATGGCCTGCATTCAAGGAATTATATGAGAGTACAATTCACAATAAACAACAATAAGGAAATATTCAGAAGCTTCATTATTTGAAACCGTTGCTTTCAAATGAAGCAGTCGGCTTATTGGCTTATTGGACGCATTTATGGAGTTGCCTTCTTCCTTTCCTTTACTAATGTATGAGCCCTTCGCAAGGTTACAGATGGAGCGAAAGAGATCGTTCAAGGATTGGATGCAATTTATTTGCTTGTAGCCAAAATAGATCCAGAGTGACGACGCAAATGGGTGGCCACAGCCATCTCTCCATCAATTGAAGACTTCTTTCAATTTCTCGACGCTCGATGCGAGGAATTTGAACTGTGCCAACGAGAGGCCATGGCTACATCAATCGACTAACCAAGGAAGTTGACCCGTACTTTAGTGGCAGCTGAAAGAAATAACTGTCCGAAATACGGTTTGACTGAACATTTGTTACATGGCTGCTCGCAGTTTCTTGACTTATCTGTCGAGTAATGCCTAGCCTTTGTCAAAGGTATATCTCTGTGTTTTAATTGTCTCAAGGCCGGTCACCTGTAATCGAAATGCGCATCAAAATCTGTTTGTAAACATTGTCGCAGCCGGCACCACTCGCTAGTGCATTTGCAAGTTTCGTCGTTGCAGACGAGAGAAAACCAAAGCCAACCAATTAGCAATCAAAGTGTGAATGGTCAAACGCATCAGATTCTACGCACATTTACAAATTGTCATCTGTCACTATCGCCAGGCGAAACAACCTGCTTCGTTGGACTAGGTGGACGATAGGGCACACTGCCTACAGCATTGGTATATGTACTCAATGCACAAAGAACGTACACACCTTGTCAAGTATTATTGGATATGGGATCAGAGCTATCAAGAGCATATCGGAACGATGTATCAACGCAATTGGTATTGCACGGTCACCATCCTGAATTTCTGTATCAAGCATTTCATCCGTACAGGCGAAAACCAGGCGATCATCACTATCTGATCACACACTAATTGTTACTGTACATGCTCTAGGTAAAATCACTCAGCATTGGAAAAAAGAAAATGTCAACGCATCCGCCCTAGCGATTTTTGACGGCCTTCAGCTCGCGGACTCCAGTTTCAATTCCAAGTCACCAATCGACCTTTTATTGGCCACTGATCAAGTTTGGGCTACACTTGCCGGCATGCAGAAACATGACAGCCATGGCAATATATATTTGGATGGGTGATCACATCAATCGATATATCAGAGAGACCAACTGCTACGTGTCTGATGTTGCTGTTGACATTGACGCTTCGCTTAAAAGGTTCTGGGAATTGGACACACACCTATGCATGCCACCTAATCTCGAGGATATAAAGGTAGAGGAACATTTTGAAAAGACGCATACTCGAAAAGACTCAAAAGGGATATACATTGTCGATCATCCGTTTAAGAGAGTAAATACGCAATTTGCCGACACGCTACAAGGAGCAACATCACGTTTTAGAGCTGTAGAGCGACGTCTGAAGAACGATTTACATCTACATGAGCAGTATGTTCAATTCATGCAAACATACATCAACCTAGGTCACATGCGTGAAATCAAACCGGAAGAAACATCTACATCTGGTATGCCATATATTTGGCACATCATCCAGTCATCGGCCGCAAGCTGCGCATTGTGTTCGATGGATCGCATCAAGATCTTAAGGGAAATATCTTAAACAATACTCTACATGTGGGCCCAAGTATCTAGCGAAATCTTTTTGCTGTATGTTTACGCTTTCGAATTCATAAGTTTATTTTTTCGGCAGATATAGTCAAAATGTTTCGTCAAATTTGAGTCGCTGAGAACCGGTGTACGGTGTACGGTACGGTCTGCGCGCCATTTTTTAGCTGTTCGCATGTTGGAATAACCTGCGACTGATTATCAGGAAGAATTTCCACGCGCGGCAAGGATTCTGTTAGAGGATTTTTATGTTGACGATCTTCTAACAGTCGAGCTTGTTCAACGTATGTCACACGCCAAATTGGAGCTTGGAAAATGGATGTCAAACAGTTCAATTATTATAGAACAAGAAACACAGTCAGAGTTCGATGTTTTAAACGACGCGCAAGAGATAACAAGCAAAGTTCTTGGAATTCATTGACGTTGCCCACACATTTTTATAGTACCAAGCGTAAGAAATTGAGAAATTGCAAAGGTCCCGTAACGACATAATTTCCTTGAAACAAGTTAATTTGCCAAGATATATTGGCTATACTTCGAGCACCATGGAACTGCATGCGTTCTCAGATCCTTCAATAAAAGCATATGCCGCTGTTGTCAGCAGTCGAATAACCCATCGTGACGGAACCATTGAAGCTACACACTACTGGCTGCAAAGACCCGCGTTGATCCACTTAAGCAACAATCCCTTTCTCGATTAGAATGCTGACACTACAGTCTACGCCTGGTGCGATTCCACAATTGTCTTGGCATGGCTTTCGCACGTTCTATCCAAATTAAAAACATTTGTCGGTAACCACATTACCGAAATTCTAGACACGATTCCGAGAAATTCATGGCATCACGTTGCTTCTAAAGAAGCAATCAAAAGATCTCTAATATTATTTCAGATAGCCGTGTAAATGAAGAAGTAAAGAAGACCACGCTGGTAGCGCTGACCGAAATCAACCCTGCAAACTCCACTATGTTGAACTTTTTTAATTCTGGGTAAAACTCGTATTCATTATGGTGTATGTCGTGCGATTCAGTGCGTAAAACGCTGGCCATCTGGCACCGGCTTAATATCATTAACTCAGAATTACTCTACTATGTCAAACACCCGATTCTTCTACCAAAGGCGCATCGTATAACAAAACTCATTTTGAGCATGAACATTGAGCACATCTACATCCAGGCGTTTTGGCTTTATTCAGTATTGTTCGCCTACGCTATTGGATTTTCAGTGAACGAAATCTCATTCGAAAACTTACTTCTGTTTGTTTAAGGTGTTTCAGGCAGCGGCAGCATATCATACATATGTCTCTTTATTTGCTTGAGTACCTCTGCTCTTCACATAGAATTGGAAACGGATCTCAGAACGGACACATTTTTGGCTGCATTTCGGGGCTTCATATCGCGCTGCGGGAAATGCACACAAGTGTCCAGCGACATCGGCCGAAACTTTGTTTGCGCAAAACGAGCGCTAAACGACATGGAGCAACTACTCATATCGCTACTCAGCACCTTAGTCTAGCAGACATTAGCGAGAGAGGGAATAACATGGACATTCATACCGTCCCATGCACCACACTGGTGTGGTAAATGGGAGTCAGCCGTGCGCTTTGGTAACTCTACACTTACTTTTGATCAAATACATACGCTAATGGCTCAGATAGAAACAGTAGTTAACTTGCCTCCTCTGTTCACAACACCCGACACAGATCTAGAATATCTGTCGCCTGCACATTTACTTAAGGGTCGACCGTACACCTTAGTTCCAGAAGGCGATCTTAGCCAAGTGCCGCAAAATCGGCTTTCGGAAAATATGGCATCAAGAATATTTGACTTCGCTGCAGCATCGATCTAAATGGACTACCAAGTCTCTGAATCTTTTTTCTGTAAATACTGTGCTGGGCAAGGATTCACATACTCCACCAGCAGCATGCATCTTACCGCGAGTCATCGAGACATACCCTCGACTGGATGGATTAGTGCGAGCTTAATTCAGCAACTGGAGAAATGACTCGTGCAATTACAAAGATTGCGGTTTTACCTAATTCTGAAACATTGTTTCAAGGCCGCCCGGGATGTTGAGGAACGGTCCAAATTCGAATTTAAAATCTAACGACTCACTCAAAATTAATTTGATATGTTGGCAGTTCTTTCCAGCTTTTTTAACACCTGTTTTTTGTTTCATAAATTGTACATTTATTTCTTGATTAATTGCTTATTTTTAAGTACAAAATCGAGAGGCTGTACAATAGATACAATAGCGCTCTGCTGTACGCGACGAAAACGACAACGAAAATGATTTAGAGGGTAATAAATGCAATGGCAAACAAGCAGAGAGACAATTAAGTGGTTTTCGGCCGCGTAGGGCGCGATGCATAAAGATAAGCAATTTAGTGCTTTGTTTACGGTTAAATGTTATGCTGCCACGCAGGTCAGAATTATGCTAATTGCCTGTTTCAGCTGCTGCTGCGAACATGCTCCCCCTTGTTGAAGGCCTACGATCTTCAACAGAATCATCCACTGGAAGGACACATAATTTGGTTACTGCACGACGAATGATTCCACTTGGTGTCCGAAGTATAACGATTGTAGTTGAGTGGTATGACGTTTGGCTTGGGAAGCGCTGTGAGAGGACCGACAGCGATAAAGTGTCCTGAAGTCAAGACGTATGAAGCGCCAATCGAACCCACTGTTGAGACAATAGGCACGCACTTCTTAATGATGACTTTCTAGTTGAATGGCCCGCAATAGTCAGCGCCTGTCACTGTAAATGGCCTGCAGTCTCGAATGCGATCCTTGGGCAAGTCTGCCATGATGTGCTGCACAAGGCGAGGTCTGGCTCTGCAGAAAAGTATGCACTTTCTAAGTACTCGCGCGACTGTCTTCATGCCGCCTATTGGCCAAAACTGCAACATAATAGATGCCAGCAACGATTGTGGACCAGCATGGTGATGTTTCCGATTCAATTGCGAGATGATGGCCAACGTTTGCGATTTTTGCGCAAAATTATTGGGTGCCGAGCTTCAAAACCGAGCGATGAATTTTTAATGCGGCCACCAACACGAATCAGACCAAATTCATCCAAGAACGGCGCTAGCAATATGATGCTGATTGACAATGCCACGGCTTTTTTATTTTGTAAGCACTGGTAATCCGACGAGAGATGAAGCCTTTGAACAACACGAAGTAACATATGCGTTCTGAGGCGAATATTATCAGCCGTGCACACAACTGAGTATTCGTCAGTGCTGCGATCGATGAACTATAAAAGTCTGTAATATTAATGATACTGATAATATTGCAGACTCAAAATATAGTAATATTTGATTAATAAAACTTCCAGCTATAGTTTCAGCTGCAAGATTGGCAGATATTGTCAGGTCTCTTAACTTAAAGCAGAAGATATACCATACACATGTTTTGCACAATGCCAAAAACAAATCTGGTGTAAGTAAAAGCCACCTTATTTTAGCAATTTCTCAATCTTTGTCCGTAAAGTATAATAGTAAGCTGGAATCAGCGGATCAACATGTCTTCTCTACAAGTAAATCAATCTGGTTCAGATCTAAGGGCTTCAAGTAATGATTTAGTCAATACATTGTATTCAAGGTTAATAGACCTTAAACTTATTATTATAGATGAAATATCTATGGTAGGATCCAAAATGCTTTCCCAGCTGGACTCACGTTTAAAGCAAATTTTTAAAAATATTTCTCCATTCGGTGGTATTTCAGTCATAGTCTCTAATGATCCCTACAGTGCCGTTTATGCGTCTTCGCTTGCGATAACGGGAGGACCAACTATTTGCTTCTGCTGTGAATAATATGGCATCAAGTTTCATGACATCCGATGACATTAATCTGGTCTGGTCCCGCATATGTCAGCCATCAGCGGTGGCAGATGATGCAATTCACCGGCAACTGATAACTTTAATACTCTAAAGCTGAACTCCATTCCGACTGAACAATTTATTTCTACCGCTTATGATATTATAAAAGCAAAACATTTGAATGCGGCAAAAAGTGATGGAATTTTAGAAGCCGTTAGTAGTTTTAGGTCGTCCAAAGCACAGGGATTATGCATGTCCCTTCTTTTAAAAACCACTGCCAAATACATGATTACGGTCAATGTAGATACAGGGGATGGGTTAGTCAATGGGCATTTTAATGCAAATTGATGTTGATGCATCCAGCACTCCAAATACATTATGGATGAAATGTTCAGAAGAAAGTGTTTTCGGAAAATAGTAAAAAGGTGTCAATATCGAAGAAATAGGAAAGTTAATATTGACCATAGGCAGTTTCCAGTTGTACATGAAGAAGGTATAGCCAAAGACATTATAAATGATAAGATGAGAAACGTCGAACAACAAAATGCTACAAGCAGCTTGATTTTTGCAAAATTGAGAACCAAAACGAAATCGGTACCCTTGCGCTCTCACAACTAGAAGAGAGTAAAATGCATAACATTGAATGCGCTCGGCTCGGCAAATACGTTACTGGCTTTAGCTGGCGGAACAATAGTTTTGTTAGATTTCTTGCGCCGACAGCTAAATTCCCCAATATATTTATCGTATGCAATATACCTGATTCGACCGTCCTCTCCAGGTGTGACTCCGACGACTCTTCCTGTTATCCACCGCTGTGGTGCTGTGTTGTCCTCGTGGATGACCACGAGCGATCCGACCTCCACGTTGGCCTGTTCTGCTCTCCATTTGCCGTAAGGTTGAAGGCTGTGGATGTAGTTCTATGACCACGACCAGCTGCCACCTGCGAGAGAACGAAGGTTTTCTGTCGGGGTTGTCCGGCTCTGACCCTTGCGGCAGCGAATGAAGCGGCTGACTGATGAGCAGGTGACCTGGAGTCAGTGCCTCTCCATCGTTCGGATCTCCGGTCAACGGGGTGAGAGGCCGAGAGTTTAGAATTGCCTCCACGTCAGCCTCTGACCTCGCTTTCGAGCAGGGACGCGGGTCCGATTTGGCGTAGAAGGAGGTGCTTGGCCGACTTGACGGCTGCCTCCCAAAGCCCCCCGAAATGAGGCGCTCGTGCTCCGCTGCGAACAACTGCAGACCGGTCTTCAGCAGATCGCTGGTCCCGACGAAATCAGTCGCATCGTCCGAATAGATTCGGAGAGGAACGCCACGTCTTGCGATGAAGCTTTTTAAAGTTAAACGAAAACAATTAGTTGATAAGTCCGCAACTAGTTCTAAGTGAACAGCCTTTGAAGCAATACTTACAAATACTGACATATACATTTTAACTGGAGCGCGTCCTCTTATTCGCAACGAGACATTAATTGGCCCACAAAAGTCAACACCACAAATATGAAATGGTTTTGAAACTGCAAAACCGAGAGATTTCTGCTCCATTAACTTTGGCTTATACCTGAAGCAATGCACACATTTTCGAACAACTTGGGTGCATTCTCGCCGAGCAATTACGAGCCAAATTCGTTGCCTAAGCAATGCAATCAGTTCCTTTGCTCTTGCGTAACAATTTTTAATATGCAGCTCTCGTAAATACATCCCAATCAACTGAGAATTTTTTGGCATCAAAACAGGGAATTTTGCATCGTATTCAAGGGGTGCATTTAACAGTCTGCCTTCTACTTGAATCAAAGCGATTTGTCTTCCATATTCGGAAGACTGGGGCCAATGATTGAAGACTTGCCTGTACCGACTGCTCCTTTTTCAATTTAGCGAAGTCATCTTTGAATTCAGAACGTTGAACAAGTTCTAGTAACTTCAAAAAGCAAAGTTCAACTCTTTTGGGCTGAGCACGTCTGAGCGCTTTTCTGCCTTTAACCCAGATATAAAGCAATACATGTACACAACCACTCGAACTAATTTGCGACATGATGAAAAGCGAGACACGAGGTTAAAGATAAAGTCAGATTTGTTAACCAGACAAACTTGTGCTGATTTCTTATATTCACTATATTTTAATTGGTGTGAGCGCAAAGTGTGGATTCTGAGACCAATGTGCCTCTTTTCCAAGAAGGAACTGTGATCCTTCTAGCCAAATGGATTGTAGGAGTTCATGAATGTAACAATCCCGCGATGCAAAATCGGCTGGGTTCAACAATGACGGCACATGTCGTCAAGACACATCTTTGGCCATCTCTTGGATGCCTGCAACTCGATTGGCTACGAATGTTGCGAGTAGTGAAGGTGATGTTTTTATCAGATGTAATGTGATTTCTGAATCTGTTCAGAAATGTACACTCTCGACTCTGCAACGGTCCAAGATTTCTTTGATGTTGGACCATAATTGGACTAACAAGTACGCCACACAAAATTCGAGCCTGGGAATAGACTTAGTCTTAAGTGGCAACCTTGGCCTTGGCGGTCAGCAGTCTGCAAATTATGCAAAATTTGTCACTGCAGTTAGCTCTAATATATAGGCAACAGCCATATGCTGCACTGGATGCGTTCGCGAATCCATGCACTTGAATGCTTGTGTTGAAGCTAGCATAAGCGTACCGTAGGATAGAAATAATATCGAGATCAAGATGATCCGCCTTGAAACTCTCCCACCTGCTATCCATTTCAATGTTCATTGTTTCATCCCGTGGTAACTGCATGCGCCACAGCTCTTGCAGCAGAGTTTTGGCCCATGCTAATTAGGGCTCATCAAGCTATAGTGGGTCAACAGCCATATGCTGCGACTGATGAATGACGCTTCTAGCCGAATCTCATGCAACTTACCGAAATGCTATGTAGCTTGAAGCGTCCACCGCATACCCAGCGTTTCCGTAGGAGTCGGTATCTATCAAGTTGGTATGGTTTAGACCATTTGGCCATTTCGCATTCCCAGCGCATTCGCAACGGACGTGTTTTTTTCTTGAGCCCGAAATAACTAATCTCATTGTGTTAAACAATGATTCACTTGTGAATTCATTTGCCATATTTCGTGTTGTAACTGTGTGATACATCGGGTGCGATAACACACAGCTGACTAATGGCAGTACTTAACAGAGTATTTAAAAGAGTTTAAATACAACAACAATCTGCAGCGCATACATATTGATTGACTCTGCAATTGCTTTAGTTGCTTGCCTATTTTGTTTTTGCATTTTATCTCTATATTTTCTGTTCTCTACTCGCGCTCTCATACGCTACTAATTACTCGTCTCTCTTGGTGTTAGTCGTGGTCTTTTTTTTTTTTTCTTGGATTTTGCTTTTCTTTTGATTCCGTTGTGCTTGTTTTGGTCGTCGCGCCCGCGCCGTTTATATCTTTCTAACGTTGTTGTAAGTACAATTCTTTTTTATACTTTGTTTTTTGCAGTTTGTTTGTATAGTGATTTTTTTGTTTGTAAAAATTTCTTGATTTTTATCCCTTTACAAAAACAAAAATAAATAAATAATAATTATGTATGTCTGCTACAATAAAAATTGTCAGGTGCGAGCAAACGTTGGCTGTGTCGCACGAAAAATGCGCTGGCCTAAATGGCCGCATTATCGACCTGATTGAGTCCAAATCTAGTTTGAAGTGGACTTGTGAATCCTGTAGGGATGTTGAAAGGGATATGATAGGATTCATGAGGCAGACTAAGAAAGGACGGTTTAAAAAACTTTTCGATGGATTTTTCGTTTTGGATAATGAGTTCAAAGCAATGAAGGTTTTGAACGAATCTCCAAGGCGTAAAAAGGCCAATCTTAGACTGTCCATTGGCCCTAATGAACTTTCTGGACCAACAAACTTGCCCACAATATCCGCTCCTAATGTTAAATTAATAAATCTTTCTTCCCCGTCTCCCCACATCAAAGACAGAAGTGGCGAAAATAACATTATACCCATGAATGTTGTTCATTCTGACCCCGAAAAGTGTTCTGATTCGGCGATTGCTACCACTCCAGTGCTAATATACCGAATCAAATGGTCAATCAACCAAGGCCGTGGTCCCTAATATAGCCCTTGTTGGAGTTCCATCAATAAAACAAATTTTTGTTTCTAGGTTTGCCCCTTTTACTACATCTGATGATGTCAAGGCCTTTATTCTGGCCAAGTCTCAAGCAAATCTTACGGTGGAAAAATTCAAATTCGCATATACTCGGGAAATTTAATCTTTTAAAATAAGTGTTTCGGTAAAGAATTCTGGCCGGATCACGTAATCATAAAAGAATACACTGCAAAAAAGAAAAATCGGCCTCCGATTTCACTTCCCCCTACTGGTGTTGGTTTAAATCAACTTTTTGCGGTCTCTGATAGCACAAAAAACTAACATTCTCCCTCTCACTTGGCTATCAGAATGTAAGTGGTATTTGTAGAAAAATTAGTAATCTATATCTTAATAGTATATATTTTCCTTTTCATGTCATCGCCTTCTCTGAAACATGGTTAAGGCCTGACATCTTAAATACTGAAATTTTATCCAACAATTTCTCTATCTCTAGACAAGATCGCACTCCTCGTCGTAGTGGTGGTGTGCTTATTGCAGTTGACGTTGATTTTTCTTCGGAGGTTGTAATAACAGACTTTGGTATAGATATAGAATTTGTTGCTGTCAAATTGTACTCTCATGGTGTTTGCATTTTCATTACTTGTTTGTATATTCCACCTTCTTCAGATAATTCTGTCTATTCTTTGCATTTCTCTGCTATACATTCTGTCTCCTCTATGCTTTCCGATCGTGATTTTCTTGTTGTTCTGGGTGATTTCAATATTGCCGGAACTAGTTGGATTTCTAATCCCGACTCTAGTGTGTTGACTTCCACGACCCAAAATAATTTTCTGGACAATTTATTTGGGATGTGTCACTGTGTCAAATCTATGGTATCCCAAATTCTCTAAATAATATGCTTGATCTTATTTTTGTTTTGGATCATTCCTTCTTATCTGTTTTCCGTACTGAGCGTACATATCATGTCCTAAACCTCCTGAACGAGCTCGCCAATTTCGGAAAACTGACTTTGCTAAACTAACTCAGCTCTTATCCCAGACTGACTGGTCTCGGCTTTACATGTGTAGAGACATGGATAGTGCAATCACGATTTTGTATTCCACTTTAAATAATTTATTTGATATATGTGTCCCGGTTTGTAATTCACTGAGGTCTAACAAACCTATGTGGTTTACACGGGAACGAAAAAAAGTCAAGAATGTTTAGTAAGTTCAGGAAAACTGGCTCTTTCTTGGATTACTCTCGATATCTGATTGCTTGATCCAATTTCTCTGTCCTAAATAACAAATGTTATAAGCATTACCTAAAAAGTTGTTGGTTACAGTTACGGCGGGATCCAAGGCGGTTTTATAATTTCGTTAATGCGAACTGTACATCATCAACACTACCACTAACCGTATTTTTCGAAAAAACGACAGCAAACTCAGATCAGGCCATCGACGATCTATTTGCAAAATTATTTCAAACGACTTTCAGTTCTCAAGATTATCAATTTGGTCTGCCTTATCCTTATCACGTAAATGACTAAAATTGCATTTTTGGACCTTTGATCACAGATAGTTCGCTACTAAGTGATCTAAGGGTCATAAAGCCTGTATTTACCTGATGGACCTGATGGAGTACCAGGCTGTGTGCTTAGGTATTGCGTTGCACGTCTAATGATGCCGTTGTATAAATTATTTAACCTGTCCGTGGAGTTATCTTCTTTTCCTAACATTTGGAAAAGATCATTTATTCCTCTCCTTAAATAAGGAAAAAAGTCCAATGTTTAGAACTATAGAGGTATTTGTAAGTTGTCTGTTATTCCTAAGATTTTTGAGAAATTGATTACTTCTCAACTGCAACATCTTTGTAGATCTATATTTTCACTCTGCCAGCATGGGTTTGTAAAATTTAGATCTACTACCACTAACCTATTGGAATTCACGTCTTTTGTTAACAAGGGATTTCCAAATAAAATGCAAACAGATGTTATTTACACTGACTTCAGTAATCATTCGCTTTTACTGCATAAACTTAATCTTTTGAGATTTTCAAATAACCTAATTATTTGGATCTCCAATTATTTAACTCTTAAAACTCAAAAAGTTTATTTTAAAGGCTTTGTCTCTCAGCCTAATCTCACTAAGTCTAATGTCACTTCCGGAGTACCACAAGGAAGTCACCATGGTCTGTGGTTATTCACATTGTTCATTAATGACCTTCCTTCTGTGATATGCCACTCTCGGATGCTGATGTATACCGATGACGTAAAACTTTGCCTGACGTATTCTAATTTTCTATCTGGTCAAAGGTTGCAATCTGATCTTGACAGTTTTCAAACCTGGTGTCAAGTAAATTTATTAAATCTTGATTGCAGTAAATGTAAATTAATGTCTTTTTATAGGCGAACGCCCTTCTTGAACAATTATTTTATTAATAGTAAGCTATTTGATCGTATTGAATCGGTTGATGATCTGGGTGTCATTTTAGATCCCAAGCTTAAGTTTTACAAGCATATTTCTTCTGCTGCTAATAGAGCCTTTGGTGTCCTGGGTTTCATTAGGCGATGGTCGAAAGAATTTGACGATCCCTACGTTACTAAAACTCTATATACTTCACTTCTCCTTCCAATTCTTGAGTATGGATCTTGTATTTGGTGTCCCCAATACAATGTTCATCAGGATAGAATTGAATCCGTACAAAAACAATAAACTTTTTACCGCTTTCTCTTCAAACCTGTAATAGTAACTATGCTAACCATAACCCATTTCGGATCTCATATTGCAACTATAATAATCTTTTCCATATAATAAGTAATGCTACTTCCATACCTAATCTAAAAACTCTATTGTTGTCATCTTTCTAATTTTCGCGATTTTCGTCACCGCACGTTATGCGGCGCGCCCCTCAGTCGGTTGGCGGGAGGTGGGTGGCATTTTGCCTGGGTCCGCGCGTTAAATTGCCCTGACGGCAATTGTAAACACTATTTTTGAAGCTCTGCTCGCATGCTAGTTGCTCTGACGACTACTTAGCTGAGCTATATGATTCGGGAACTGCTTCTAGTTCCCAGAACCGTTCCACAAGGGCATCTTGTCTGGTTTCCTGACTTGGGTGCATAATTGCACAGCATAAGCAGTTTTGCATATGTAGCTTTTTACAACGCCCTGATGCTACCCAACCCACCAAAGTTTTTTTTTCAGACAATCTAATTTGGCCAGTACATAAAAGACCGAAAAATGAGTCTGCTTGTAGTAGCAAATCAATTCGCTGAGGCTTATGGAAGTCAGGGTCAGCTAGCTCTAAGTTTGCTGGTTTTGCAACTGCTTATTGGGAGAATACAATCTGGCTGCCTGCTCGAAATCGAAGTTGGCACCCAAAAGTCGGCGTTGAGCTGGTGAGCGTTTACACGAGACGAAATAATTGTCGATACTTAATTTTTTGTTACCAAGCTGGCTTTCCCGACTGACGTAACTGTCAAGCACTTTTTACTTCTGGAAAGTCTCAATGCTTGAGCAAGCTGCTCTGTCATGAAGTTAACTTGGGAGCCAGAATCTAAAAGAGCTCTAGCGAGGTGAGGCTGGCCGAATCTGTCGCGGATTTTGACAACAGCTGTCGTAAGAATAACTTAGTCTGTTTCACTCGCAACATGGTTTACATGAGCGGCATGAACTGAAGCCTGTGGCGTTGCAGAAGATTGGCCTACACCCGAATCGGGAGTTGCGTACTTATGAAGGAGAGTATTATGAACTCGAGATCAGACTCTACACTTCGACGTGGGTACAATTTGACATGCTGTGCCCCAGCTGGAAGCAATTTATGCACAGTTGATTTGTCTTCGCAAAGTTTAACCTATCTGAAACAGACATTGCGGCAAATCCTTGACAATTTCCAATACTATGATTTGCGCTATAAAATTGGCACTTAGGGTCGCTACGCTTCTCTCCATTAGTACATGCGAATGTGAACTTACTATTTTTAGTAGGCTTTAATTCTCACCTTTGCTTTATCCTAAACTTCGAACTTCGTCAGCAGATAGATGCTGATAACGCCTATTCAATGCTGAGACACAATCAGACCATTGGGGCAGCGAGTTGTAGTCGAGTTGCTCTTGTTATTTTGATTTAGCGGCAGGGTCGACTTTTGACATGACAATGTGGATGAGTACAGCATTCCCAAAGTCTTTTTCATTACCTATGGACATTACCGACTCGTAAATAGCGGAAACTGAGTCGATAATTGATCTCCAGCGGAGTGCCGAAGGTCTGCTTAATGGCGCAATATCAATTCACTGTGCTAAAGTGTCGAAGAAAATAAGACACTTGTCATACACGCGTTTTAGACTGGCTATGGCTTTTGGGTAGTTTGCATCTGAGACCTGGAACTCTTTAATAGTTCCTAGTGCCTCATCTGACAAACATGAAATGAGATGGTTGAGCTTCTATATGTTTGATAGCGAACGATCTGAATCCACTAAACTTTCGAACAAGCTGATAAACTGTTTATGATCTGCATGTTTTCCACTAAATTTCGGTCATTTTAATTTAGGCAGATTAGAACGATGAGACTCTGTGGGCACACTGTCAGCAGCTTGGTGATCGTGAAGGGTAGCCATGTATGTGGATCTTGCTAGAACACACGTTTCCTCAAGTAAAGCCCGGCTAGAATTCTCTGGATCAATGCAGTCGATTTCATACTGCAGATCCATTGCTTTGGCTATATATGAGTTTAATACATCTAACCGGCACTGAATCTCAAATTTACTTGGCGTTGCCATTTTATTTGTTAAGGAGGTTCTTTGACGTTCTATGTCACATTCTACATTTTTTAGCTGAGCAAACAATCGTGTTAATTGTTCATTATAACAATCATCAACTTCGACGACAGTATCGTTTAAATTAATTTTCTCGTTTTTGTTTGCCATTTTCAAATCGGCCCTATTTGTATAAACGTATATGTACGTATGTATATATAAGTGTGTGTGTCATACAAAATTTGGTAAGCGAGTAATTAAGAGCACCTCAAGAACTGTTCGCTAAAGAATTGAAACAAATAAGACGGTGCGTGCAAGCAAACAAAGTGAATAATAAACGCTGCTTAACTTGTAAACGGCCGCCAATAAAGAATAACCGAAATAATGCAGTGACGGAAAATGTATGTTTGTATGTAAAGCAATTCTGTTTGTATGCGCGCGGTTTTAATAGAAACGGCGCTAACGAAACGCAGCGCAAACGACTAATGCCAATCCAGAAGAGTGAATATAATACAGTTATTTTTGTATATATGTTGATTGAGCTGGCTTCAGTGTATGTATGTTAAAGCGACGGCCCACGAAAAGAAGCGGGAATGGAAATGCGAAAGATCTCAACGTATTTATGTATGTACATATGTATATAGGATTTGGGTGCGCTTTAAAATAAAAAAGGGCAAGAACGACACAAACGATATATGTATGTATATTTGTTAATAAACCAAATGTAAATTTTATTTATTTGTTCTTGCTCTAATATATTTAGCTTTTGCTAGTTAACTTTTAAAACTCATCAGTGCCAAACCCAATGTTTAATTACTTTGCAAGTGTCACAGTTGACTTTCCCCATATGCATGTATGTATTTATATATGCATATAGTTATATTACTATGTGGACAATCGTTAGGGCACTGTTACCTGGTCATCGGAGGATTCGTCGATGGTTTCTTTCATAGACATTGAACCAGGGACAGACGAACAAGCGGCACCAAATCCAATCCAAGCGACAGTTAAAGCTTTTCCCGATTAGCCAGCAACAAATCCACACTGATTTGGGGGCAATATTACCATACCGATTCGCAACTACTATTATCACAACAGCAAACACAATATTAAGCTGTCTATTAATATAGACCAACGAAACTAAAAACTCTTTGTAGTCCCTTGCTCGGGCGCCAAATGAAAAGTCACGAAATAACAAGTAAGATGGCTCTAGTTGGGAGTGCCCGAATAGGAGATACCTCAACCCAGCGGTGAGCTGTCGTTACATGCATTTAACCTGCATTCATACACAGCCGCACTTAGTAAAATAAAATACAAACAAATAATAAAAACAAGTAAAATGGCTCTAGTCGGGTGTCCCCGACTAGGAGATACCCTGAACCCAGCGGCGAGCTTTTGTTACATACATTTAAAGCTCTTTGCACATTCACATAGTCACACATACACACAAACGCATGCAGCGAGTTAAGCATTTTACACATCGTCCTCGCTTGGCCCCACTATGGCAAATGAATTCTTGAATAACTTCTAAGCTAAGAGTATGATCGTTCTGAAATTTGATTTGCGTTTTTTTGATATAGGGGCGAATGGGGGTAGGTTTCAAAAATTCGAATTATTTGTAATCTGCGTATCCTTAACGAACACATATTAAACCAAATTTTTGGCTCTTAAAGTTTCTGAGATATGCTCAAAAACCGGATCAAAACAACCAAAAAATATAATATAATATATATTATCAGACAAATTTTAGTATGCCGTAGTTGTGAAATTTCTCACAAAATTTTCACAAAATAGGAAACTATATCTTTTAAATGTTGGTTGCAGTTGATCTGCGAAGGCAGCATTAAGTTGCACTTGTATAATAAGTGTAATAAGTTTAAAAAATAAATTTAAAAAAAAATATAAACTTAAATAAACAGTACTATAAAGTCCGTTCACACTTTGACACAAAGCGAGATTCGAACCCGAGGTATGGTAGCTCGCCAGGCAACATCTCTATCACTGAGTTTCAGCAGCATTGTGATTTCTTCTGTCAAAAGCTAAGAAAATATCACACATGCACAAACAATCGCATTAGAATTCGAAAAAGAGCTCACGCATATGGATGTGCATATAAATATGTATATATGTATGTGCACGCATGCAGAAAACGTCTGCTCTTGGCGCTTGCCAGCACGTGATTTGCCAATATACAAATACATTTTCTTGAATAATTTCTGTGTTTCTTAACCGATTTGGATGAAATTTGTTTTAATGCATTCTTATTGAACTGTGCAGCAAAGCCAAATTTGGCTCTGACTCTTATAATTTCTGAGATATAGTCAAGCAGCTGCGCTTGGCCCCCACTTTGGAAAGTTAATTCTTAAATAACGTCTAAACTAAGAATAGGATCGTTATGAAATTTTCAGGACCTAACAAAAGCATTGAAGTCTGTGTACAAACCAAAGCGCAAGTCTGTAGTACTTGATTTTTTTTTAATGATTTTTAATATGGGGGGCCAATGGGGGGAGGCATCCAGAATCCGAAATATTCATAATCTGCGTATCCTTTACCAGAACATATTGAACCAAATATAGTCTTATAGTTTCTGAGATATGCTCAAAAAACCGGGTCAAAAAACCGATAAACACTGATTATAAGAAAACGTGGCAAGTTATCGAGCATTTGAAATAAACTTGATCTGCGTAATAACTAACTTAATAACTTCACAGCTAACAATATGATCGCTATGAAATTTGCAGTGTTTAATATGAACATCCAAATCTATGTTCAATCCCAAGCGCAAGTCTGTAGTATTTGATTTGCGTTTTTTTTTATATGGGGGGCTGTTGGGGGGAGGTATCCAAAATCCAAAATATTCGTAATCTGTGTATCCTTTACGAGCATATAATAAACTAAATTTGATAGCTCTAGCTCTTTAAGTCTCCGAGATAATAATAAAAAGGAGCAAGATATCGAAAAAAAATGATAAACTTGTACTGCGTATGGATTAGGAGAATCTATAGTCGTATAGTTTCTAGCTTTTGTAGTTTCCGAGATCGCTGCGTTCATACAGACGGACGGACGGACAACCGGACGGACATATGGACAGACGGACGGACGGATCTAAAACGACTCGGCTCGTCGTCCTGATCAAGAATTAATATACTTGATGGGGTCGGAGTTGCTTCATTCTATCTGTTACATACATTTGCACAAAAACCATTATACCTCTTTTACCCATTTTCAATGGGTTCAGGGTATAAAAAAGGCTGCAATAGCTGATTTATATTTACAATTTAATAATTACTGTGAACTATGGCAAAGAGTTAGAAATACATATTTGTATGGCTGTTGCGTATAATATCGTTGTGTTGCGTTGAACGATCGAAAAGGAAGTGAAGGTAAGGACTCGCACAGTTATCTGCTCAACCGTTAGAGTGTTACATTTACTATAAGAGAAAATTTACTCTTAACATAACTCAAGTATAATTGAGTGCATTTCAATAGAAACTAATCCTAAGTTACATTCTGATTACTCCAATATACTTCAGTTTTACTTCATCTCATAACTTATAATTAAACTTAACTAATACGAACCAACAATGCTTCCTTGAGGCCTCAACATACTCAATCGAAAATATTGACATTTACAATTGTTGTCCGTCAAGATTGCGAGGTAATACCTAACGCATTGCGACATAAGAGGGGTATCATCATTTACGTTAGGAATTAGATTGTTAACAATGTTTCACATTGTTTAAGCGGTAGAAAAATATCAATATCAGTCGTATTTGAATATGCCATATTTCGGTATAGGTCTGTACGTTTCTTAGTAGTTTAAAAAGTCAGAAGTAACCGTTACCTATGCTTAAAGCGGAATTTAAGGATTTATTTCAGCAAAATCAATTTTTAAATTATAATATTGTTATATTAGGAGATGGGAAGGGAAGGAAAACTAAATCTTTGTTGGGTTTGGGCAATGTACGTTATGCTGTTCATAATTCTGTCCGGATGAACGCAACTTTTTTCGGCGCTATTGAATCTAGACACTTGAAATTTCGGAAGTATACTTGTAGTTATCTGCTTCACACAAAGTGTTAAGATATTTGTGATATTTGTGTAAAGCTGCAGCCACCAAATTTGGTACATAGATTGCTGGTGACCTCCCTCAAAAAATTGAGATCTTAATATCCCGGCCACTCCTACTAGAACGGCATCCAGCTACCCCGCCCCCAAGAATCACGAAAGCCAATATCTCCCACAATATAAGCTAGAGCTAGAATCCCAAAAATTAAATGCTAGGTTACTGGTTTAAAGATCGGTAAAAAAAACATTCAGCCACACCCACTTCCGCTAGATTACTGGTCACCCCCTTTAAAGGTATTTAAACAAATTTCCGCCCACTCCCACTGGAGGCATTTCGATAAAACCGATGTATCTTCCTCAGTTTTAAAACTAGAGACACACATTCTTTCCGGCAGATTACTAATGACCTCATCTGAAGATCGCACAATTTTTGGTTACGCCCACTGCAAATCAATTAAATTGATATATATCCTTCGGGCTTAAAGCTAGAAACAATTTTTTTAGACAGATCTAAAGATCGCAAAAAACAATTTTGGTTACGTTCACTGGGGAGTGAAAAATCGATAAAAATCCATATACCTTTGGGGAGGGTAAGCCGCGAAAATCTATAGCTCGCACAATTTTAAAGCTAGAGTCACAAAGTTTACTTTCCGATGACCTCCTCCAAATAAAGAGCCGAGAAATTTCGGCTACGCCCACTTGCTTCCCCAAAAATTACAGAAATCTACATTTTTCCAAACTAACAATAATAATTAAGACCGTGAACGAGTATTGTACAGTCGGTTATAAAGTTTTTACAACTGAACTGCAACTAAAAAACTTGTTTATACCAGCTACCGAATTGCAGTCAATGAACAGCTGATCGCTATTAACACTTATTGTCCGCGTAAATTAAAATTATATAAAAAACTGAAATTATGAGTAATATTAAAGTGAAAGTTTAAATTGTGGACCTGCTTTCTGCCGTCCGACATCGAGGATGACGAGGCACTTGCTGTGAGGATGCACTTCTCCCAGCTGCATCTTGGCACAGCATTGCCAAATACTGTTATTGCGTCGTTCGCGTTGTTCGCTGATGCTGGTAGAGAGGTGTAGCAATATATGAGTAAATAAAACAACATACTTAGGTAATCATAATAACACGTATATTTAAAGGAACGCTTTGGTCAGGGAAAGGATAACTTTCGAATGGACGGGAATCCTTCGCATTTTCCACTATGCTGTATATACATAAATTATGTTAATAACAGACACTAGCGAATTGATGACGGCTTGTGCCGGAGTAATGTAGTGCATTATTTGACGTTCGCTACAAAGCTTGATTATTGGATACAAAATGTATAAAGCTAACGCTAAAGAACATATTTCGAAGCATAAACATTATGGTGCATGGTCATGGTCGGCAAGCCGACTCAGCATAATTGTAGGCGATAACGGAAACACTTCAAATAAAAACAAAAGCATTCAGTTACCGCCGTTTACTGCTGCAGTGAGAGTGCTGATACAATGTTATCATACATCAGCATTGCACGTCCGAATATTATATGTCTTTGTAGTGTGAGGCGGTCGTGCAATTGCCCAGCGCATAAATTTGGTCTTCAATCTCGGCGACGATCTTGTTGTCCATTTGCGATACCTGGTTCTTATGAGCGACCGGTTAGAGTGTGATTTTCCTGCAGATATGCTTAACTTTTGGGAAGGTGATTATGAAATAAATTATGTTAGCGGATGGTAGGACTTTTACGGACGATACGGCCATTATGTCGGCAATGTAAGTTCTTCAAGCCAAACGGATTTTAAGTCTGCATTATTTAGAATATTGGGACTAACAATGTTAGCCTTAGCAAGTGTTATGGTGAGAATTAAATTTTGCAATTCCATCAACAACATTTTGTTCCTGGTCAAAAGTATTTCATCCAAATGACCGGAATCAATTTGTGTATCTTTTGTAGACTTTAAAATTTGATTGATGGTGTATGTGAGTTGGTTGATCTGGTCCTGTACTCTGTTATTTATAGGTACCTGTCTATTGTTGGAATTTATTAGTCTTGCTTCAGTAATTCTTATGTCCTCTAAATCCCTGGCGTCATGGGTACCTGCTACCACCTTTTAGATTGACCCTAAGAAGTCTAGACTCCTAGCCATTCTGTCGTGCAAACCCAGTGCCTCTAACAAATCTCTGAGAATCTCTGTGTCCATGTTGAGAAGATATGCAATTGAGGGAACAATTCGCAAAGTCTGGCCGTCTCGTTCACCATGCGTTCATATTCTGATATGTTCGCTGAGTGCCGGGTGAAAGCGAACTCTTCCCATACGAGGACTTGGCCATCTATGATCGGGATATACTTGGTGTGCGCGTAGTCGGTAATGCGGCCGAGGTCACTGCGGGAAGAAGCAACATTAGAGCCCCAAACCTGTGGAGTGAAATTCATATATATTTTTTTACAAAGAAGAAGAACATAGATTGACCCATCTCCAAAACTTATTATATCTGATTAGAGTGTCAAGTGACTAAAAGGACTTATACTAACAGCTTCTCAAATATCGCGATCTTCAACAGATTTATTAAACAAAAATATTGAAATAAAGTATTGTTTGTGAAGTGCAATGACCAAGAAGCTCTACCTAAGGTTGTCTTTAAGGACCACCCTTGCCTTAATGAGAACCGTGGTCCACCAGTGAGCTTCAGCTGCTCTCTGCGGTTGAATTTTACCAATACTTTTTCACCAACTTCAAAGACCCTGCTTTGTCGGGAACTGTTCTCTTTAGCTCTAAGCGCCTCTTGAGCCCTTTTGAGCCTATTTTGGATCTCTGTTGCGACACATTCGGGTGAAAGTAGGCAGCGACAACTGCTCTTTTATCGATGACCGAGTGAATTGTTCTGTTGTATTCTACTGTGGCCAGCAAAATAATCTATACTGTGTCGCTTATGCTTTTGTCAATTTTCAAGCATCTAACGAGTTCTAACAAGGTGCTATAGAAACGCACGACTTGTCCGTTGGAAACGGTATGTAAGGGTGGTACGTTTGAAATGTTGACACTATGATTATTCATCAGTATTGATTGTCTGGGAGTTTAATGATTTTTCATTATCGCAGTAGATTGTTTTAGCTGCTGGAAAGAAATTCATGAGCTGCAACATAGGAACTTTTAGGTCCTCAATTGTTCGTTGTCGTTGGCCATCCTAGCCATCTTTGGGAAATAGTACTCGGACAACACTTGCTTAACGTTCTCTTGGGCTGCCCTGTGAGCTCTGTTATGCTCGGCGATAAGGATTTCCTTTCTTTCGCTAGTATTGAATCCATCTGTGACGCGTTTATTACAGTGCCAGAATTTTGTGGTTTGGAACCTCCGAACTAAAGTGTCTTGCACATTCGCTAGCGTGTGAAGAACGCAGTGTATGGCGTTTACTACGTTCGGGCCAACTAGCCCACACAGCAGCTCTAGCAAGTACGTCCTGTCTGTGAAGCTCAAGGAGTGCCTTCTTTTACCACCAAACAAAATGAAACTGCGCTTCAACGGAAAGCGTGTCTCTTCCAGAACTAACTGGTTTTGAAAGCAGTTCCACGGTTTTTCCGTCGACTCGATGGTGTGGGTGAAGGACGCCTCGCTGTGGGCTGTGGCCGCACAGGAGTTAGCGTCCAAAGCATTCTGTTGCTGTCTGGAGAGCGTATCGGCGACCAGATTTTCTTTGCCTGGTTTGAAAAAAACTTTCGCGTTTGATTAATCAATACGCGCTTTCCATCTCTTGATTTTGGATACGACTCAGCTACGACGAAGGGCATGGGATGATGATCTGTGTTAATGTCCTTTATCCTGCTTAGGTTTGTGGCAAAATCATTTCCCTATCCTTCGAAGTTCTGGATATCATTGTAATTATATGACCCTCCTGAGAGAGTACCGCCCCGATGCCATAGGCAGAGGCGTCGGTCGTTAGATTGAACTGCCTCTTGTAATCAGGATATCCAAGTATGACGTCTTTCGATGCCAAGATGTTGCGCAGCTTTTGAAAAGCCTGGCGCTGGCGATCAGAAAATTCAACCGTGACTTTCCTAGATCTGTCAGAAATGGGTTTTGCTATTGCCGCAAAGTCCTTTACAAAACACCTATAGTAACTGGCCAGACCCAGAAATGACCTAACCTCAAATACGGTCGTGGATGGCTTTAACCTTTTCTGTGTCTGTTGTAGCGCCATTACTAGTTACAACGAAACCAAGGAACTCCACGCTCCTCTGAAAGAAATGTGACTTCCCCTGAGAAATCCTCATATTTTCGTTATAAAGGCTGCGCAGTACACAGTCAACATGGTTGGCATGGGACTCCTCGTCTTTTGAAAAGACGATGACGTCGTCGACGTAAACGTAGCATGATTTACTTATCTGCTCTCGAAGGAAGCCGACGAAATTCACACTTCCCCCCGTTTACCAAGAAGAAAGCTTTCTCACGATCTCTCTCTGCAAGGGTGAACTGGTGGTAACCAGATTTGAGGTCGAGCGGCGTGAAACACCTCGCACTCCCAAGATTTCACAGGATCATTGAAGTACTGGGCATGGGATATGTGTCGGATACAGATTTCTCATTAAGTTTGTGAAAGTCCATGACTAGTCGCTTATTTCTGTTGCCCTCTTCGTCAGTTCCTTTTTTATCAACCACCCAAATGGGGTTGTTGTAAGGGCAGACTGAATTCTGAATTATACCATCTTTAAGGAGACTTCGTATATCTTTGTTGACGAAATCAGTTACACCCATGGGATATGGGTACAGCTTGGAATAGATAGGCCCCTCATCGGTTGTCGTAATCGTGGCTACTACAGACGTATTGAACGGTAAGGCTTCGTTAGGATCTGCAAACGCCTTCTTCCTGTCCTTGAGCATTTTAACAAATTTATCCCTGATTGAGAGAGGCTCGTCAGCGACATCAGCGTTAGTGAAATTTACATTGACACAGTTATGGTATAGAATCGGATCGGACTCAGTACCAAACTTGAATTGACTGGTATTCCGACAAAGTGTTAACAGGTCCAGGCCTATGATCCCATCGAATGTTGACAGATCTGGGAGGAGGAAAAAGGTAGCTTTTCCCAAACATCGATATATAGTATTTCTTTGAAATTTTCGTAGTACCATGATTGGAGTGAATGGTAAACGGGATATCAACTGGGCGGACCCTTTTGCCCATTGTGCGCTCGAATGTAGTTTTTGGCCGCACCCGTGATGATAAGAATTTTCACCTGTGTCCCCGCTACTTCTCGCTTGATGAAGCGTAACGGGGACCTACCACTGAAAAATTGACGGCGTCAGAATCTACGACTGAATCGTAACCTATCTGCGCCTCGGCATTCCCTGCCGTAGTTGCGTATTCCTTAGATCCACCTTCTTGGCTTTTGGTAGTATGGTCTGACCCTTTGCACGATCAGAAGTGTTTGTTCTTTTGTAAGTCTGTGGGTTACTAGAGTTAAAATATGCCGGTGCCTGCGATGACATAAGGCATTTAGACATTAAGGGGTTAACCGCCATAGGTTGCAGTTCGTCACCTACATTGCGTTGTTTGCACTACGTTGGTCAGTCTGCTTTTGAAATTTTTTTTATTTTGTGTAATGTGGGCTTTTCGCGGTGCCAGACTGCGATTCTCTGTGCCCTTTGTCGTTGTTGAAATTGGGGCTTTTGATCGGCCTTCCGAGCTCTTTCTTCAAGGCTTCTAACGTAGTTTGTAGCGAAATTGTATCTTTCGTGATTAACCTAAATTTCCTGCGCAAGTGCTAGCGCAGAGGGAAAGTCAGGCGGGTGTGCCGCAAATAGTAGGTCCGTGAGACTACATCTGAGACCAGAGACAAATATACGTAAGGCGTCCCCTCTAAAGTTTTTTCATGTTAACTTTGTATCTACTTCATCATAGTACTGAGGCAAGGTGAGTTGTCGTGTTCAATAACATGAATCGGCCTCTTATCACTGTAAGTGAAATCTAAGCGATTAACGATCGCATCGAAATTTAACAATGTGCCGAACGAAGCCAACACTGCGTATCGTCAAAATATGTTTGTAGTTTGTATGCTGCCATCGCAGCTTGCCGTCAAAAAACGTAAGTTTCCTGTGCCCACGTAAATTCAGGCAGCCACTTGACCGCATCTAGAGGCTCATCGGAACGCATGTCGTCTATGATTTGTATTTCCTCAAATGTTTCTATTGGGGGCACTGCAACTGTCATACCAGTTAATCCTTCGGTTAGCTGATGATGGTTGATGGTTAAAGTTTTCTCTTAAGGCCTCGTTCCTCTCAGTGAACGCCTGTACCTGCGCTTCTAATGCAGCAGCCACAGCCGATGCTATGGTTCTAACCTGCTGGGCTAATCCATGGCTAATTTTTTTTGCGACTGGGCGCATCCTATCAATGTCACTATCTAACCCCTCTGAGCCAGAAAGTTTTGGGTTGGACCTCTATATTCAAGAAATGCTCTATTCATAAGTTATCCCAAAATCAGATCACAAATTAACACACACACACAAATTTAATAATAACAACAAGGTATAAAGCACCAAAAAGCAGGTTGTCTGTACAGCTATTTCAAGAACGTTCCGTTTCTATCATCAGCAGACTTTGCTATCGACTTTTGATTTGCGTAAGCCTTGCCACTCTTTCGAAGCTTGAACTTGTTGCGAATTACAAGTCCAAAAAACGAAACAACAGCCTAAAACGCGCAAAAAATCGCTCCTTTTTTTGTGCTTTATACTATGTTTTGGCATAAAACTGTTTAGGGAAAGGGCTCACCCTCTTACCCTAACATTCGCCAATATGTTTTTTGTTGTTTTTTTGCTAAAGCCTTAGCTTTTGTTGACAACAGTAAATGGCATGCCGTCCATTTTTATTTAACGCAAAAAAAAAAAAAACCACTTGCATTATTTATTATTATTATTTAAAATCATTTGATTTTTGTTCCAACGTTGGTTAGAAGTATTTGTTTATCGCGAGTTATCCACGAGTTGGGCGCCAATTATGTTACTAACAGACACTAGCGAATTGACGACGGCTTGTGCCGAAGATATGTCGTGCTTTATTTGGGTTTCGCTACAAAACAGATTTATTGGATACAAAATTTATGAAGCTAAAGCTAAAGACAATATTTCGAAGCATAAACATCATGCTGCATGGTCATGGTCGGCAGGCCAACTTAGCATAATTGTGGGCGATAACGGAAACACCTCAGACAAAAGCAAAAGCATTCAGTTACCGTTGTTGACCGCTAGTGCTGATAAAATGTATTCATACATCAGCATTGCGCGTGCGAGTGGGTTATGTTAACTTATACATATATAAACATATACAAGAGGAGATCCGCTTTGTAGCAGTTTTGTATTCCGCCTAGTCTGTTGGGCAGCGGAGCAACTTGCTTCCATATCTGGTGTGAGCAGATCGTCAGCCATGTCGTCATCCACATACGAACCATCCATCTGCAATTTAAATATAAGTTTTATTAAATGCAAAGTTATAAATATTATTTATTATTTATATATAATGAAACAACTTACTTGTCGATCTTCACTTTTACGTCACTTGGCAGCACCTCCACGCCCAAAGTCTCCAAGCTGGTGGCCGAAGCCATCGCTTTCATCTTTTCGTGCCCATTTCGCGCCCAATCAATACTCACCCGTTGCTCATTGCAAACCAATAAAAACCACACAAAAATACCTGTATACGAGAACTGCTAAGTGTTAACAGCTAATATCGAAATGCAACCCTGCAAATATTTCCGCAGCAGCGGCCACAGCAGTCTATCGGGACGCTTGACACACACTCAAACCCTTGTATTTCTTACGAGGCAAAAGCGGCAATTGCGAAATCACACTGAAGTTGCCGTAGTGACCCCGGCCTAAACACCCTATTAAGCCCGACTGCAACGTTTTTACTTGTTGGGATAGCTTTTGATAGCTTTACTTTGCCAAAAGGTGTTTAGGTGTTTGGGTGTTATTATTATACCACATTACCACGACCAAGTGTCGATCCCATATATCTTGGCAAATAAGAAATCAGACCATATAGTTCCGACTCCTAATCTTAGCTGAACGCCGCCTGACATTCGCTTCTCCCATACATTTCTCCGAAAACTATCGTTCAAATATTTTGAGAATGGAGCTTGGAACATTGCCGGAAATTTCGGAATGCCCAGGGACCCAACAAAGTGTGACCCGGTTTCGATATGAGAGTTGTTGGAGACAGTTCCAGCAATCCGCAACCAGTCTCGAGGTAATCCTCCATGAGGATTTATGGTGGCTCCTCTTATCCCCTTGTCAAGGATATGTCTGGAGCAGGACTCAATGACGTGGATCTCAGATAAAATAGACTGGGTCAGGTACCCATTGGAATTAAGATTTTGGTGTTGGGTTGCCATTATCACATTGCTTTCGGTCTGGAATAAGAATCCTAAATTTCGCCTAGAAGAAAAATTTCGTGGTATTAAAATCCTTTCTGTCGCAAAGATTAAAGCCAGGGGCAGTGTACGTGACAACATGCATAACCACCATAATGTACAGCCATCTGATGGCTTTGAATCTAAACCGCACGTTTTACCGAAGAGCCAACGACTTATCAACACGGCATGATTACCTTTGGTCAACGTTTTGTCTAAGTGCGAGTTCCAGTTAAGTATCTTAACCAGATTAACACCGAGATATTAACTGACTATCTGATGTAGAGCGATCGCTGTCGATCTGCCTTTGATGTAGGCGAATTGTGCAGGGATTGGTATCTCGCAATATGCACCGGATATGCAAGTCCAACAGGCGTTCTGCTGTCTCAAGCAGAAAGGATGTAAGGCTAATTGGTCTATACAACTTAGGTTGATCCAAGGGACGGTTCCCTTGCTTGGAAATATAAACCACGTCTAACTCCCTCCAAGATAGCGGAATGTACCCCCAAGTGAAGCTCGCCCTAAGTAGACCAATTAGTGGTCTAAGTATATCTTATAGGCTGTGTTGCAGCGGGGCCGGGAAAATCTGGTCGCCCCCGGGGCTTTGAAGGGTACGAATGATTTAATGGCCCACCTGACCAGCGACGAAGATAACATACTGTTAACACGTTAAACTGGTGGTTCAGTATCCCATTCATTACAGGGAAAATCCAGGTTAATAACAGAACCAGAGAAATGCACCGCAATCAGCAGCTCTAGCGTTTCCCGTAGAGCATGTGTTTAAGAACCATCTGTTCTTCTTCGGAGCCCCACACCATTAGATGACTCTCTGGCCAATACCTTTTGGAATCTCGCTGCATTTGAAAATGATTCCACACTTTCGCAGTAGGTGCGCTAGGTACCGCGATTGGCGCGATATTATACTCAGTGAGCACGTATCTGTATGAGTCTCTACTTGACTTGGCCCTGTTAAAGAGCCGTCTTACCTCTTTCCTTTGATTTGTCAGGCCTTCGCTGTTAAAAACACAAGTTTTCTTGACGCGAATTCTATCTGCCCAGTGGAGTTAAAGCTGGCCGGAAGTTGTGGGCTTACCCAGATAATGTGATGGGCGTTGGGCACTACAATTTCCTTCGCTCCTTCTGCCGTAGCCACCTCAATGGTTGACGAAATTGAATCCTTGGAGATAAAGTTTGTTAGAGAGAAGTACCTAACGCTTTTATCCAAAAGGATAGCTGCGCGAGGCGTTCCACCCAAGCGGTTATATAACAACTTAGCTGAACCGCAACTTAATCCTCGGATCTGGCCACCAATCAACCACGGTTCTTAGAGGAGAGCCAGGTGGCGTGGTGCAGGTTCGCCTGAAGCAGCTTAATTGTGCTTATTTCTACTTCGCGGCGTGTTGGACAACGCAACCGCTTTTGTCTTGTCGGGAGTCGTTCCCATAAACACCCTTCGGTAGCTTGGACGTCGGAGCGCCTCTACTAGATGAGGCGGCCACGACCTGCTTTGATTGCGAAGGTGCCGTACCGGGAACCTGACCACAGGTCGAACTATTTGCAGACCCAGCAGCCAAGCTAGTGAAGAGCCATGTTCCCGGTTTGTTTTTGGGGCAGCAGCAGCCGGCATCGCGACTGCTGCTGGAGGGTCCCTCATGGAGGGACCGGCGCTGCTCTTTTTCTTAAGTGCCGTGTTCATACGGATAAGTCTGGTCCTGCCAAGGCAGTAGCGGGGAACGACTATATGTACGCCAGAACTGTCCCGTTGGGCAGCTCCAGGTTGTTGGCGAAGTAACCTCGGATGAGGTGCACCCGGCGGAACTGGCTTTCCTCCAACAGCTCAACTTCGAGCGAATTGCTGGCCTTGATATGGCTGAAGTTCGCCCTCACCCACTTGACTGAGTTGTTGTCGTAGCAGACGAGCATGAGCCAATCCGTTCTCGGAACAACAACCTCGAACTTGGGCTTCACACCTGTCGTCACACACGTCAGGGTGGACGATAAGATCGCCGCCTTTAGCGTTGCCATTTGCTCCGCTGTCCGAGGTGACGATCTATCAGTCGCGATGAAACCGAGCTTAACACCGCTCGGCATCCGACTGTACGATGGCGCTATCGACTCTGAATGAGTATTTTTCGATTTCTTAGACAAACCGAGCTTCGCATACTTTTCATCTGAGCGACCCCTTTTGACATTGGCGTCAGCGGAAGGGCACCTTTGCAGCTTTCAGAGCAGCTGCTCTGGGAATTCCTTCCGATAGCTGCATTGAACAGCTTCTTTTTGCGGTTTGTCATCTTAATAAAGGCGGTCTCAGAGTCTAAATGTAGACTTGCTAACTGGGTGCCTACATCCGTCAGAACGGATCTCTGAGAGATCTCACTGGATGTTTCGTCGATATCAGTGAGTGCGACGTCAGAGTCCGATTCAGAGACCAATGCCTCTGGCACACTCCAACTCATTATCCAATGAAGTTGGTGGTCTTTCCGAATTCACCGCTTGGGAGGGTTTAGACCGGCAGCCCTACAGTTGCAGAGCCAGAAAGAGGTTCAACCGTGCTGGTTGAAGCTTGGGATGATGCTATTTGTGCCGCATCAGACTCATTATTTATTTTAATATTTTGGTTAATTTTGAATCCCAAGAGTGGACGCCTACGTCATAGCCCGTCTGCCGCAGGAGATTGAAAAATAAGGGAGTCCGTATATTAACGGCCGAGCACTCCATCTGTCATGAATCGTTCGGCATATGCTGTTATACCTTGGATTGGGGTAATTTTCTGAAAACTATCTCCTCTTTGCCCGACTACCATTAGTCAGCCCCCTTGGCAGACACATGACCATGCCAAGGATCTGAATCCAGCCGCTCTCACGAGGAGAGCATAGTCGCACTTCTAACAGTAATAATTACACGTTAGTCCCCTTGCACACCAGTTAGCTGACGGCCTAATTTTGGCACTTAGTTTTTAACAAATGTTGTAATTTTCAGTTTTGCTTACGTGACTATAATTGATGTGGCCGCCTTTCCTGATGGTGCGAAATTAGTCATTATTGGTAATCCTACTCGGGTTTCGCTGTCCATACTCCGCGAAAGTATGCTGTGAACGGGTCGTACAAAATTTGCAGTCCACCGATAAGCAGAAAAATATTTAAATTTCCAATATAATGATCAGGACTCTCCGCTTTTTTTAAAACAATTTTGGAATAAACTGGAAACCGCTTTGCTCTCTCGTTATCGCGCGGTGGTCCCTGCTCGGACACCAGTTAAATAACGAAGGTATTTCGGTTCAAAAAATATATTGTTATACCCTGGACCCATTGCAAATGGGTAAAATTGGTATAATGGTTTTGTGCAAATGTATGTAAAGTGTATATAATCTTGATCAGGACGACGAGCTGAGTCGATTTAGTTGTGTCCGTCCGTTCGTCCGTCTGTATGAACGCAGCGATCTCGGAAACTACAAAAGCTAGAGATTTAAACTTTTCGACTTTAGATTCTCCTAATCCATACGCAGTACAAGTTTATCATTTTTTTTCGACATCTCGCTCCCTTTAATTACTATCGATAAAAATCTATTTTTTGACTTAGTTTTCTTGGCATATCTCGGAGACTATAAGAGCTAAAGGCAAATTTGGTTTATTATATGCTCGTACGTAACACGCAGGTTATGAATGTTTCAGATTTTGGATACCTCCCCCCATTCGCCCCCCATATACAAATAACATAAATCAAATACTGGAGACTTGGCTTTGGTTTGTACACAGATTTGGATGCATTTGGATTAAGCACTGAACATTTCATAACGATCAACACTTAGTTTGTAAGTTATTCAAGAATTCGTTTTCCATAGTAAGGCCAAGAGCAGCTTTTGTGTAAAGTGCGCAGCTTTCTGCGTGCGTTTGTGTGTGTGTATGTGTGACTTTGTTAATGTGTGTATGAATGGATGTATGTAACAGCTCGCGTGTATGAGGCACACCCGATTAGAGCCATCTTACTTGTTTTTATTTAATGATCAGAAGATCTGATTCGATAGGTTTGATTACAAAGTTGAGACTGAAGACTATTTCCTAGGTTGGCTCTATTTAAGTACAATGTAGGCAGTGGCAGTTGTTCTTGACGGAAGTCAGTGTCAGTGTTTTTGACAATGTTGCACGCGGCGTTGGTCAGCAGTGGCCGTTCGGTCAATGCCCGTTGATATGTGATGTGTTTATGCAACTTTGCCATTAACTTATATCAGTAACTATAAGAGCCAAATCCGGCAAATTTGGCTTAATAGGCTGCAATAGGCACTATATAAACATGCTATAGTATAATAAGAATGCATTAACATAAATTCCATCCAAATCGGTTAAGAAGCACAGAAGTTATTAAAGAAAATGTATTTGTATATTGGCAGGTCACGTGTTTTTTGTTGTTTATTTTTTCAGCTCAGATTTTGTCAGAGACAATTAGGATGTTGCTGTAGCTCGGTGGTAGAGGTTTTGCCTGTCGCGCTAACAGACGCGAGTTTGAATCTCGCCGTATCAACGGAGATTTGCCTGTGGACATAATGACCTCCTCTAAAGATAACACAAGAGCTATTTGGATATGGCCACAGGGGGTATGGCAAATCGATAAAAATTATATATCTCCTTCAGTTTTAAAGCTAGCCCAACATTTTTTTCAAACAGATTACTAACAACCTTCTCTAAGGATCGCACAAATGTTTTTGGATATATCTCGGTGCAGGTAAGCCGTGAAAATCTATATTTACCACAATTGTGGAGCCACCAAATAAACATAGAGCCGAAAAAGTTCGACTACGCCCAACTCGGCCTTCCAAAATTTAAAAAATATAAATTTTTCCAATGTAACAATAATAATTAAGACCGTAATCGAGTATTGCGCAGTCGTTTACGCCCGACCTCAACGTTCTTACTTGTTTTGTGTTGTGTTCGTATTATCATTTTTAATATTATAATTTTTATAAAAAGAGACGCAACTTAGTTCTAACTTCAATACAATTATGTATCCAAGTATGTAACGAACGTAAACTGTCAGTTTACACTCCGGACGGCTGTATTTAGGACGAGCTGTGCATTAAATTCAGTGGTACGTCATTAGCATATTTGGAACGATCCTGACTAAGAAACGGCGATTCGCTGGAATTTCTCAAAATAGCAATGGAATTGTTGCGTTGTCCCCTTTGATTTAAACGACTGTGGCGTATACCATAGGAAAGAAAGATAGCTAGTCCAATGATAATCCATATGCTAAAGCGCATCCAAGTTAATGTATCCAGTTTTATCATTAAATAAATGTTTACCAGTATGGAAATACCTGGCAACCAAGGCACCAGAGGTACCTTAAACGATAGCTGAACCCCGGATGTGGGCTGACGCGAAATAATAATCAGCATAACAAGCAGTGGTATACTTGCGAGTATTAAGAAAAGCACATCGTAGTCAGTGACATGTGCTATATCTTGTTCAAATTTTGTCAAAATTTGCGAGAAAACCAGGCACCAGATTGCTGTGAAAGGTAAGCTGAGAGTCAACCAGAATTATGTATGAATAGCTTTTATTCTAACTTACAAAATAAGGTGACCATAGCGGTTACAATGCGCGCCGTCTGCCTTGTGGAAACCATCTGACTGTTGAGATTAAACAGAAGCCGCCAGAGTGCACATGACTTCTCCAAACCTGTACCTATGATGCGGCCACTGCCAAAATTGCGATTGTCTCGAAAATCGTCTACCTCGTAGCGCAGCATAAGCACACAGCTTGCCACCATGGAGTAGGCCAGCAATGTGCCAATAGACATCATGTTGATCAACTGGCTCAGATTAAATACGGCCGCCAATATGCCACAAAACACGCCCGTGACCATTGTGCCCTTAAATGGTGTCTTATACTTGCTACTAATTTCGCCCAGGCATTTAAACAGCAGTCCATCATTGGACATGGCAAACACTATGCGTGGCAGTGGAAACATAGCACCCATTAGACTAGCGCAGAGTCCAAACAAAGCGCCTATGGTTACCATATATTCAGCCACATACCACCCCAAGGTACGAAAGACATGTGGCAGTGGAGCGCTCTCATCCTGCGCGTAGTATGGCATCATCATAGTCAGTACGCTGGACACACCGAAGTAGGCTAAAAAGATCATCGCTAGCGATATAATCACAGCAAATGGTATTGATTTTTTTGGATTCTTAGCCTCTTCACCAGCCGTTGCAATGCAGTCGAAGCCTATGAAGCCATAAAAACAAACAGCGGCACCCTTGATAATACCGGTAATTCCATAAGGCATAAAGCCTCCATCGCCATAACCTTCGGGAACAGCTGATTTCGGCAAACTCCAATTACTGCTTGAAACTACAATATAGTAAAAAAAAAACAAATTTGGTGAATGAGTAACTAATTTATCTTGTTGAATAAATAAATCAAACAAAGTGCATTGCAATATTAACAGTATTAACAGCTCATATACAAACAAGCACACGCCGCAGGCTGCCATTTTACGCTTGAATAAATTCTTGAATAACTTCTAATCTAAACGTTTGATAATTATTACTGGCTTACTGTTCCTATGTTTAGTTAAAATTTTGGTTTTCTTATGCTTAATATTCGAGTAACAATATAAATACATATACATATATAAACATAACAATTAAAGCAGTGTAACGTAGTACATAACATTTTAATACTAGTATTTATATTTCGTGTTTTGGGCCTTTGGTTTTCAGTCTTGTTGTTATAATAAATTATCAAATAAGATGGCTCAAGTCGGGAGTGCCCGATTAGGAGATACCCTGAACCCAGTGGTGAGCTGTCGTTACATGCATTTAATTAAACCCCCCTGCATTCATACACACGGCACCACAGCAGCACTTAGTAAAATAAAATAAATATAATAAAAATTAATATTTGCAGACAAATTTTAGTATGCCGTAGTTGTAAAATTTCCGGCAAAATTTTTACAAAATAGGAAACTATATCTTTCAAATGTTGGTTGCAGTTGATCTGCGAAAGCTTTTTGAGAGTGTGCATGCCAAATACAAAATTTTCACCATTTTGTTGCTCCAGAGCATTTCAAATCACCGATGTCCCAGCATTAAGTTGCCTTTTGAGCCAACAAGTGTGTTAAGTGAAAAAAAATATATATAAACATTAGGAAAATATTTAATCTACGTTGACACAGCGGGATTTCTGCTCGCATCTGTTAGCGCGACAGGCAAAACCTCTAACACCGAGCTACAGCAGCATCCTAATTGTCTCTGGCAAAATCTGAGCTGAAAAAAATAAACAACAAAAAACACGTGGCCTGCCAATATACAAATACATTTTCTTTAATAACTTCTGTGCTTCTTAACCGATTTGGATGAAATTTATGTTAATGCATTCTTATTATACTATCACGTTTATATAGTGCCTATTGCAGCCTATTAAACCAAATTTGCCGGATTTGGCTCTTATAGTTTCTGATATAAGTTAATGGCAAAGTTGCATAAACACATCACATATCAACGGGCATTGACCGAACGGCCACTGCTGACCAACGCCGCGTGCAACATTGTCAAAAACACTGACACTGACTTCCGTCAAGAACAACTGCCACTGCCTACATTGTACTTAAATAGAGCCAACCTAGGAAATAGTCTTCAGTCTCAACTTTGTAATCAAACCTATCGAATCAGATCTTCTGATCATTAAATAAAAACAAGTAAGATGGCTCTAATCGGGTGTGCCTCACTAGGAGATGCCCTGAACCCAGCGGCGAGCTGTTACATACATCCATTCATACCCACATTAACAAAGGCACACATACACACACACACAAACGCACGCAGAAAGCTGCGCACTTTACACAAAAGCTGCTCTTGGCCCCACTATGGAAAACGAATTCTTGAATAACTTACAAACTAAGTGTTGATCGTTATCAAATGTTCAGTGTTACATACATCCATTCATACACACATTAACAAAGTCACACATACACACACACACAAACGCACGCAGAAAGCTGCGCACTTTACACAAAAGCTGCTCTTGGCCTTACTATGGAAAACGAATTCTTGAATAACTTACAAACTAAGTGTTGATCGTTATGAAATGTTCAGTGCTTAATCCAAATGCATCCAAATCTGTGTACAAACCAAAGCCAAGTCTCCAGTATTTGATTTATGTTATTTGTATATGGGGGGCGAATGGGGGGAGGTATCCAAAATCTGAAACATTCATAACCTGCGTGTTACGTACGAGCATATAATAAACCAAATTTGGCTTTAGCTCTTATAGTCTCCGAGATATGCCAAGAAAACTAAGTCAAAAAATAGATTTTTATCGATAGTAATAAAAGGGAGCGAGATGTCGAAAAAAAATGATAAACTTGTACTGCGTATGGATTAGGAGAATCTAAAGTCGAAAAGTTTAAATCTCTAGCTTTTGTAGTTTCCGAGATCGCTGCGTTCATACAGACGGACGAACGGACGGACACAACTAAATCGACTCAGCTCGTCGTCCTGATCAAGATTATATACACTTTACATACATTTGCACAAAACCATTATACCAATTTTACCCATTTGCAATGGGTCCAGGGTATAACAATATATTTTTTGTACCGAAATACCTTCGTTATTTAACTGGTGCCCGAGCAGGGACCACCGCGCGATAACGAGAGAGCAAAGCGGTTCCCAGTTTATTCCAAAATTGTTTTAAAAAAAGCGGAGATTCCTGATCATTATATTGGAAATTTAAATATTTTTCTGCTTATCGGTGGACTGCAAATTTTGTACGGCCCGTTCACAGCATACTTTCGCGGAGTATGGACAGCGAAACCCGAGTAGGATTACCAAAAATGACTAATTTCGCACCATCAGGAAAGGCGGCCACATCAATTATAGTCACGTAAGCTAGTGAATAAGTAAACAAAACGGAAAACTTACAACATTTGTTAAAAACCAAGTGCCAAAATTAGGCCGTCAGCTAACTGGTGTGCAAGGGGACTAACGTGTAATTATTACTTGAATAATACTCTCCTCGTGAGGGCGGCTGGAAGCAGGTCCTTGGTATGACCATGTCTCTGCCAAGGATGCTGACTAATGGTAGTCGGGCAAAGAGAAGACAACTTTTCAGAAAATCACCCCAATCCAAGGTGGAACAGCAAATGCCGAAGGATTCATGACCGAGGGGGTGCTCGGCCATTAGTATGCGGACTCTGGATACCTGTCGCCCTCCAGTTTTATTTTTCAACCTCCCGCGGTAGCGGGATAGCCCGTTATGCCGCGGGCGAACTCCTCTTCCGTTCACTTGTGGGATTCAAAATGAACCAAAATATTTCAAAAAATAATGAGTCTGATGCGGCTCAAATAGCATCACCGCAGTCTTCAACCTGCACGGTTGAACCTCTTTCTGGCTCTGCAACTGTAGGGCTGCTGGTCTAAACCCTCCCAAGCGGTGAATTCGGAAAGACCACCAACTTCATTGGATAAAGAGTTGGAGTGTGCCAGAGGCATTGGTCTCTGAATCGGACTCACTGATATCGACGAAACATCCAGTGAGATCTCTCAGAGATCCGTTCTGACGGATGCAGGCACTCAGTTAGCAAGTCTACATTTAGACTCTGAGATCGCCTTTATTAAGATGACAAACAGCAAAAAGAAGCTGTTCAAGGCAGCTATCGGAAGGAATTCCCAGAGCAGCTGCTCTGAAAGCTGCAAAGGTGCCCCCCGCTGACGACAAGGTCAAAAGGGGTCGCTCTAACGAAAAGTCTCCGGAGCTCGGTTTGTCAAAGGAAACCGAAAAATACTCATTCAGAGTCGATAGCGCCATCGTACAGTAGGATGGCGAGCGGTGTTAAGCTCGGTTTCATCGCGACTGATAGATCGTCATCTCTGACACCGGAGCAAATGGCAACGCTAAAGGCGGCGATCTTATCGTCCACCCTGACGTGTGTGGCGCCAGGTCTGAAGCCAAAGTTCGAGGGTGTTGTTCCGAGAACGGATTGGCTCATGCTCGTCTGCTACGACAACAACGCAGCCGAGTGGGTGAGGCGAACTTCAGCCATATCAAGGCCAGCAATTCTCTCGAAGTTGAGCTGTTGGAGGAAAGCCAGTTCCCACGGTCGCACTTTATCCGAGGTTACTTCGCCAACAGCCTGGAGCTACCCAACGAGACGGTTCTGGCGCACATAGGTGCCCAGAACGACCTCAGCATCAGACAATGAAGGGTAGTGCAGCGGACCACGAGTGGCGCCATGCACTTAGCCATCATTGTGTATGAAGTGTCGCTGCAGTCGCTGATTAACCAACAACCATGGTTGATTGCTGGCTAAGTCCGAGGATTAAGTTGCGGCTCATGTAAGTTGTTATATGACCGATTGGGTGCTCGCGCCTCGCGCAGCTATCCTTCTGGATAAAAGCGTAAGGCACATTCCTCTAACAAACTTTATCTCCAGGGACCTAGTTTCGTCAAACATTGAGGTGGCTACGGCAGAGGAGCGAAGGAAATTGTAGTGTCGTCTGCATATTTTGCTGGCGATACCGACGGAGGTTCAGCGGCTCGTCGACTTCTGCCGAAGGACGAACAAACTGCTAGTCATTGGCTGTGACGCCAACGCCCATCACACTATCTTGGGTATTAGTAAACAAAAGGGGTGAGTGCCTTCTTGAATATCTTTTGTGTAGTCAATTAGATGTATCAAATAGAGGGTGCAAACCCACTTTTATAAATGCTATCAGGTATCAAGAGGTACTAGACCTCACTCTGGTTAGCAGTTTTTTGTCCGATTTCAGATCACCAGCACATCAGTTTTGATCTTCCAGGCCAAGTAGAACTCCTTTCCAATTCTTTTAACCCAAAGAAAACAAAATGGGACTTGTACAAAGTCTTAGTGGCTTCGAAAGTTGGTCAACTTGCTGTCAGCTTTAACTCCACGTGGAAGATAGAATTGGCGTCAAGATGCGGCCCTTAGACCCCATCAGGCGAAACGTAAGGTTCCCTGGTGGAGCGAAGGCCTGGCAGATACCTGGCGCACCTACTGCGAAAGTGTGGAGTCTCTTCCAGAAGCAGTGAGATTGCAAAAGGTATTGGCCAGAGGGTCATTTAATGGTGTGGGGCTCCTAAAAAGAACAGATGGTTATTACATACAGGGGGGATGCTGAACCACCAGCTAGACGTGGTTACAGTCTGTCGGTTGTTATCTTCGACCAGATTTTCCCGGCTGCAACCCAGCCTAGAAGATATACTTAGTCCACTAATTGGTCTACTTAGGGCCAGCTTCACTATCATATTTTCAACTGGTTTTTATATTTATTATGTTTTATATATTTTATATTTTTCACAATTTCCAAAATTAATCATAACACACCCCATTGAATGGCGAATCAGAACAATTTAATAAGACCACAAATTTTAATAGAACATCAACCAGATCAGATAAACGAACAAAACAACTTAAAGCAGCAAGTACGAAACGAACAGAGACAATTGGGTATCAACAAAACCGGAATATTGACCAACAAAATAGACAGCAAATACAAGGTTTCATAAGTGAAGAATTGCACAGCAATTACCATCAATTTTGCAACAACTCAATCTTAATAACATAACAGACCTTGCTAATTATTCTATAAGCCCTGAACATCGCGCGAATCTAGGAGGCTTAGATCGGATACCTGATATAGTGAAGTGCAAACGGGAATTTTCTGGAAACCCGTCAGAATTCAATTCTTGTATAGAATTTTAGACACATACGCTGGTCAGATAGGCACTCTTAAATGCTTCGGTATTTTATACACAATACGTAAAAAATTACAGGGCACGCTAACACTGCTCTCGAATCGTTTAACATACCCCTCAACTGGGATTCAATATCGAGTTACCTCACGCTACATTTCGCAGACAAACGCGACTTGGGTACTCTAGAGTACCAAATGACTATAATAATAAAGAGTAGCTTGCAGTCGATAGAAGAATTTTATCAGGCGGCGTACTTAGAATTCTATGGAACTAGGTAAAGAAGCAGAACTAGTAATGACTAATTCATACAGAGGCAAAGCCTTAGACACATTTTAAAGGCGATTACGAGGAGACTTACCCCGTCTACTAGGAATAAAGCTGACCTACCTTTTGCATGACACTTATGTTTAAAGTTAGAAAATCAAACTTACAGGACCACCCATTAAACCCATAACCGCACCGCGTACAATGCTGTCATTTAATGTTTTGTTTCAACGGCCGCCCCCACCAGTTCCCCCACGGAATATGAACATCACACCTACGTTCCACAATCAGGGACAGCCATAACAATTTAACATTCCACGACCTAATCAGATACAATTTGGGTATCAGCCACCAGCAGCTCCACAACAAAACCCAAATTATCAATCCGCAACAATATGCACCATCTCGCCTTATGGCTCCCAAACTGCTGCCACGTCCAGTAACAATAAATGTGGATTCCAGTCTTCAAACTAGACAGGTCAACTATATGAACAAACCTCAGTTCGAAGTAGGTAAAAGAACACCTGTCCAAATGCTTGTAGCTTGACGCAATTTTAGGGAACGATAGTCTTAAAGATTTGGAAGCCGAAATCAAAACATATAGATTGATAAAAGAAGGGGTAATTAACATAAGATACGGAATTCAATGGGCGAGGTTAAATATAATGAATTCTATACTATTGAGTGGGCAAGAGTTAGAAGACATCAGTAAAATATTCAAAATTAGTAGTATGCCGCCAATTTCAGTTGAAGAAATGTTAGAATTTTCCGATGACTTTATATTAAACAATAAATCTACACTTATGTACCTCGTAACAAGTAAGAATGTCGGGAGGGCCCGACTAGGGAATACCCTGAACCCAGGTATAAACTAAACGTTGCAAGTAACTTGCAAGGTTAAATTACTATGGTTAAAAAATTAAACTATATATATGTATATATACTACTACACTTTAATAAGCCTTTTCACATACATCTTAAATTTCTTAAAACAAAATTGAAATATACTTATTTAATTTATTAATTTATTTATGTGCATAAGTACTATATTCAAATATTTACACTATCCTATACTAACTGAGATTCCACTGTGTAACTATCATCAATATCAACTATCAATATATCAAATTTGCATAGAGGGACCTACACCTATAAAATGTACTTAAGGATAAATTGAAATCTCATAAAATAACACTATTATCATTTAAAAATTGATTTTGCTGAAATAAATCCTCAGATTCTTTTTTAAACATAGCAAAAACGACTGATCCTGATATTTTTCCACCTCTTAAATAATGTGAAACATTGTTTACAATATTATTCCCAACGTAAATGATGATACCCGTTTTAGGTCGCACTGTGGTAGGTATGACAACAATAGTAAGCCCTAGAATGTCGATATTTTCGTTTGCGTATGTTGACGCCTCAACGAAACATAGAACGGACGATTGAAGCATTAACCTGTCCGGTCGAATGTCTTCAATGTGTCAGTGAATGCCCAGTAGTATGAAAGAAAGTATCTAGGGCGGAACTGTTTACTAAGTGATCATAATGTGATCGAAGTAGTTTTTCATATCGCAATTTCTCAATCTGATTTTGATGACCTTATCATCATTTTTGGGATGTTTAGGAGGACTAAAATCTCCTATAATAAATAACCCCGAAGCAGTTGTTGCTCTACTACAAGCAACGTATATTGCAGCACGCTGCATACGGGAGCAAGTGTGAACCACCACATTGCCATACGTAGGTCCCTGACTTTTGTGGATGGTTATACCTTCTGCAGGTACAACTGGAAACTGCTTTCGGTCAATGGTAACTTGCTCATTTCTTCTATATTGAAAACTTTTAACCATTTTCTGAATTGGGGTCTATGAAGCTTCTGTACGATGTGTACATTTCCTACTCCTACTCTTTCCTCGGAAAATTTCATTCATAAAATATTTGGAGTGCTGAATGCATCAAAATCTATTTGCATTAAAATGCCTGTTGCCCCATTGACTAACCCATCACCTGTATCTACATTGACCGTAATCATGTATTTGGCAGTGGTTTTTAAGAGAAAGGGCATACATAATGCCAGTGTTTCGGACGACCTAAAGCTACTAACGGCTTCTAAAATTCTATCCTATTTGCCGCATTTAAATGTGTAGCTTGTAAATATCATAAGCGGTAGAAAAAAATTATTCAGTCGGCATGGAGTTCAATTTTAGAGTATTAAAGTTGTCAGTTGCTGCATTGGTACTAAAAATGTGAATTTCATCATCTCGCACAGCCGATAGCTGACATATGATGGACCGGACACGACTAGTGTCATCGATTGTCACGATACCCGTCATGTCATGGATCCTACAACTTCATCTATAATAATAAGTTTAAGGTATATTAACCTTGAATACAATATATTGAGTAAATCATTACTTAAGGCCCTTAAATCTGAACCAGATTGATTTACTGGTAGAGAAAACATGGAATGCAGTGTTGATCCGCTGATTCCGGCTAACTATTATACTTTACGGACAAAGATTGAAAAATTGCTAAAATAAGTCGGCTTTTACTTACACCAGCACCACTTCCAACAAATTCGTAAAATACGGATTTGTTTTTGACATTGTGCAAAACATGTGTATGGTATATCTTCCGCTTTAAGTTAAGAGACCTGACAATATCTGCCAATCTTTCAGCTGAAACTATAGCTGGAAGTTTTATTAATCAAACGTTACTATCTTCTGAGTCTGCAATATTATTAGTATCATTAATGTTTAAGTTTAGGAATTATTTCAGGTAATCCTAACACTCTTAATCTATCATCTACTACCTCTTGATTGTCACTATTTTCCTCTCTTTCTTCCTGAACTGTAGTGTCGAGAGCATCCTGAAGCTCACTATCATCTAAACTATTATATTTTCTACAATTGCTCTCGATCAACTCCTTATTTTGACTACAAATTAATTCACAGTCTCTAGCATAGGGATCTAATATGAACTGTATATCTATATTGGCTCGCTGCAGTAGAAGAAGGTGACGATTATAAGCGTTAAGCTTGATAGCAGCAAAAGATCGCTGTATAAAAACTAGCCCTATGTGCATTTATATAGCACTTATAACTAAGGTTAAGTTGATCATGGGACAAAAAGTTATTAAAATCGCTAAGAAAATGTCTTCACGATCAAGCGGATAATCTAAAAAGCCCTGAATGTTTTCAAAATTCCTATAATGCACATCTCTATTTTGTGCATTCACGGCTAACGGAAATGTAATTTCTGTTTGGGGCATGGGAGGCTATGGAATACCGAATCTGCAAATTTTTTGGCCTCTAATCTCTCGCCTACATGAATGCCCGTCGTTATGTGTTTGATACTCCAAAAATGGAGCTACATCTGGGTTACATGTATCAGTTGTGATAAACTGATCAATAAAGGACTTTACTGGAGGAATGCTTGACTCATCAGACAAGTCAAGCTTGGAGGCATCTTTCAGCCAAAACATGCCATGAATATGTGGTGAGCCTCGTTCCTGAAACTCTATTCGCCAATAAAACTTTATAACCCTATGACAACCGAAACCACCGCCTTCCTTTTTCATTAGCTTTAAAAGCTGTCTGAACCGAGAATAAAAATACCTAGCACAAGTTACGGGATCTGCTCTAATGAAACGGGTTTTTTCATTAAAATGAAAAACTGATGCTGCTTCTTCAGAAATATCCGTCTTATCAATGTTTTTTGTAAGTAAAACTAACAGCTCCGCCCACCTAGTTTCTGCTGCCAAGAAGACCAAAGGCCTTATCATGGCCATAACCTTATTTTTTTCTGCTTCCCAGTGAGCAGGAGACGTGCGAATATCGAATATCATCGTGGCGTATTAAATTGTCTATGTGCTCTTCTTTAAGAGCGTTAGCCGCAGAAATGCCTTGAGTGGTTCTGTGCCTACACGCATGCAGAAAACGTCTGCGCTTGGCGCTTTCTTAAATAACTTCTAAACTAAGAATAGGATCGTTATACAATTTTCAGGATGTAACAAGAGCATTAATCTGTGTACAAACCAAAGCGTAAGTCTTGATTTGCGGATTTTATGGTTTTTTTTATATGGGGGCGAATGGGGGGAGGTATTCAAAATCCGAAACATTCATAATCTGCGTATTCTTACGAGAACATATTAAAATAAATTGGTGGCTCTAGCTCTTAATGTTTTTGAGATATACTCGATAAACCGTGTCAAAAAATTGATAAACACTGATTATAAGAAAACGGGGCAAGTTATCAATCATTTGAAATAAACTTGATCTGCGTATGGTATATACGAATCTGCCTTCTGCCTGTTACATACATTTGCTCAAAACCATTATACCCTTTTTACCCATTTTCCATGGATTCCAGGGTATAAAAATACCAAAACTTGAGGAGTTACATTTTCAAAATATATTGTTAAAGCCAGTAATAAAAAATAATTCTATTATCAATTTAAAAGAAAACAAAATCTTCCTGTCCACCGAAGAAATATATGAAATTCCAAACAATTGTAAAACATTTATCAATATTAAGATATGTCAAAAAATTAAAATTGTTAACCTAAATAAGACACAATGTATCCCCACTTAGTTAGAGGCAAGAAAGCAATTTGCAGATTTAGTAATGCTGACCATATATATGACCAAGTGGTTGGCAACATCGCACTCAATAACTTCAACGGCATAGTGAGGTGGAACGAAAGTTAACCAATAATCAAATAGCGATTCACTTCTGGAACGACACCGTGACCATAAACGACAAGAAATTTGGCAACGTAGAAGCAACAATTTTAAAAGTAGGAGTGCCAAATATCCAAATGATACCAATGGAGGCCGAACGTCTTAAAATATTATCCCTGAAAGCTTTGGAAATGTTGCATATAAATAATGCAGGACAATTGCAATATCTTAAAACCCAATCTTCAATAAATAGAATAACGCTCATCACACTATTCTGTTTGATCATTGTCTGCAATGCAAGTCTACACCTATGGCAACAGAAGAAGAATACCGTAACCTTGCAAATGACTCCGGTTTCCCTAAAAACTGTCAACAATGATATGAAATTAAATACGATCACCACAAACGCTCTACTTCTACAATTTAATAACATACCGTACTTCTGATAACCGCTTAAGGACAAGCAGAAACGAAAGAGGGGAGAATTAATGCGAAAGTTGCATTAAAATAACACATGTGAACGGGCATTGACCGAACGGCCGCTGCTGACCAACGCCGCCTGCAACATTGTCAAAAACGCAGCCGAACCTGCGACACTTCCGTCAAGAACAACTATAGGAAAGAATTCCAAATAATCGCGCCACTTGCTGCCGCTCTGCCACTGCACTTAAATAGAGCCAGCTTAGGAATTAGTCTTCAGTCTCAACTTTGTAATCAAACCTATCGGATCAGATGTTCTGATCGCTAAATAAAAACAATATATTTTTTGTACCGAAATACCTTCGTTATTTAACTTATATGCTCATGCTGCTGCGCTTGACCACCACTATGGAAAGTTAATTCTTAAATAACTTCTGAACTAAGAATAGGATCGGTTGAAATACGTAATAAGAGCGTTAAAATCTGTGTACAAACAACAGCGCAAACCTGTAGTACTTGATTTCCGGATTTTTTGAAATGGGGGCAAATGGGTGGAGTTATCCAAAACCCGAAATATTCATAATCTGCGTATCGCTTACTGGAACATAATAAAACAAATTTGGTTCTAGCTCTTATAGTTTCGGAGATATGCTCCAGGTCCAGTTATCGATCATTTGAAATAAACCTGATCTGTGTATTGTACATACGAATCTACGAAGTTCAGCCCTCTACCCCTTGGAGTCTCCAAAATCGACGCGTTCATACAGACAGACGGACATGGCTAGATCGACTCTGCTAGTGATGCTGATCAAGAATATATATACTTTATGGGGTCGGAGATGCCTCCTTCTGCCTGTTGCATACATTTTCACAAAACTATTATACCCTTTTAATCCATTTTCAATGGCTTCAGGATGTAAAAACTTTGCAATTTAAATTTGACAGCTAGGAATTCAATTCCGGAATCTACAGGAATCGGAATAATTTCTGATGTAAACTATATGTTAACCACAATGAGTACTCCGCCACCACGACGAGCAGGACGATCCAATCTATATGAAACAAATTCATCAATAAATATTTCAGAGCTATTGTCTATGGGAGTGAGCCGTATTTCAGAAAAACCGATTATATCGGCTTCAAAAGCTGCAGTATAAACTTAAAGTTAGCTTAGTTTACCAAGTATGCTTCTTACATTTTTGTAGTGTAAAATAAGAAGTTTTAAAATTTTTCAAACGCTGACCAGTAAGCGTTTGGGAGGACACCTAATCGCGGCGTAGGCGATGTGAAAATGAACTCGTACAAAATAGTATGTAAAGACCAAAATGAAAGTTCTAAGACGCTATACGTGAAGCGTTCGGGCAACGAAATTTTAAGTGAAGCAATCTCGCGCTTATGCTTTAAAGAAAATTTCGTAGCATTAATTTCATCTGGAATGCCATAATTTATCTTTTGGCAAATATGGTTCCTGACCAAGTCTTCGGTGCGAGTCTGGAAACAAAATTAGACTTGCGCAGTGTAACTGCAGTAAGTAGTACTGGTATCGGAGAAATAGTCGAAGACAGTGGTTGAACGGCGGTCAGTGTATCAGAGCTATTATTGATAACGGCAGCATGAGCTATCTTAGCAACATTGGCAGTCTTAGCAATAACAGCATTAGCAACCTTGCCAGCATCTTTAGCATCGGTTGCGGCAACTTTTTCGACATCAGCCGCATTGGTTCCGACAACATTAAGAGCATTAATAACATCGGAGACGGCACCATCGCTGACAGAAACAATGTTGCCAGATTTAAGTACATTAATAGCAACATCGGATATGGCAGTTGCTGAACTATTATACAGTCGCTCACAGCATATTTCAACCACCACCTAACAAAAACTTTAAGGAGCTATAAAAACTAAACTAGAAAATATATTAAAATGAATTAAATGCAGGTTTTTAGTCTAACTTAACTGTTTTAACTTATTAAATATGACTTCATTTATTTTTTAGAATTTGTTTTAATATTTTTATAAGAATTAAAAACGAAAAAAGCAACCAAAAACAATGTCACAACTTATTTCAACCAGTTAACAATAAAACTAAGCTTAAAAGTTTACAAAAATATTTTAATATTTAGTATGACCACCCTTCTGATCAACAATAATTTTCAGCCTCTTTGGGATGGATTCAACATCTTTTGAGTCACTTCTGGCATAATTTTGTCCATTCTTCAACTAATGCTGTTTTTAAGTCCGATTTGTTGGATATTTTCCGTTTTCGGATGTTTGTGTCCAAAATTGCCCACAAATTTTCGATCACGTTTATGTCGGGTGACTGTGCCGGTGGTTGCATAATATGGGGACAGTTTCAGATCAGCCATGTTTGTACAATACCCGACTTATGTTTCGGGTCATTGTCTTGGTAAAATTTGAAGACATCACGAATGCCCAGATTAGCCGCACTTTCAGGCAAGTTATTTTTTTTAATTCAGAATGGTTTAACTTTAACCGATTTGCACTATTTTTGCGTTTTAAGATATTATAGACTGTTTTTAATCTGATGGAAAACATTTTGGTCAACTATTTGGCAGATTCGTCTTTATAATAGTTGAAATAATATGCTAACAAAACACAGCTTCAACGCTAAATCTCGACTCGTGTCAACTCCTAAATCAATAGGCAAGTGCACAGCATAACATATTTCCAAGAATGTAGTTCCGTTACTCGTTTTGCGTTCCCTTTTGATGTGTTTGCATTTTGCAAACAATTACTTGACAGTGCAAAAATAATGTTAATTTGGTTTACTTGATTTTTTCCGCACTTAAAATTAAATTTAAACTAATATTTTGTGCGTTGCTATAAACAATACTTGTATTAATAATAAAAAAAAGTTATGAAAAGTATATTTTTCATACAAAATATGACATTAATGTCGAAATTATGTGTTTTTTTCATTTGTAAACAATCAGCTCAGGCCACTGTTGGATTTCATCAGATCCGTCAAACGGCGATCAATATGCCCAAATTCAAATTATCACATAGCCAGCAATACACGCAAGATTGACCTGCGCTTATCTTGCTTTCATAAATGCACCGAACAGCGCAGCATGAACTTATGTTAAAATGAGAATGATTGAAAGCTAAAACAACAAACTCAAACAAAAACAATGCAGGTTTGTAAGACTGCAGATGCAACGCTACGCAACGCAATTTGGCGTGTAAGCAAGCTTTTACAATATCAAAACAAATTTAAGCTGGGTCGAAAGAGAATCAACTCACGCAAAAACGTTAAAGATAAAGAGCTCGCGACACAAGACGGAGGAACCGAAAACACGAAAACCGAAACAGCAACATCGTTAGGAGAGGGCGTATGCGCAAAGCCGAATGTTTAGAAGCTTAAGCAAAGGAAGTAAAGCATTGAAAGCTCGCCAACAACAAAATTGATCTGTATGCGGTAATCCAAGCAATTAATTATTATAAAACGTTCTAAAGTCATTATCTTTCAGGGCACGTTACAACAAACCGTCTGGAGAAGCACAATTGTCTCAAGACAATAAGTAAGTTATTAAAATTTCAGAATAACAATTCGATTTAATCAGAAATTAAACAAAGTGCAGAGAGCAAGGAAAAACACGTCTTCCCGCGACGAATGACGTTAAAGAAATGCCCATAGCTCCCACAGTTTTTGAGCTAGTCCCCATAATATATATTACTAGAAAGCTCCACCAAACATCACAGAAAAATTGCAATCTACATACCAAATTTGGTGACTCTAATCTTACAAATGTGGGAACTATTCACCTTTTATCGATTTACGATTTGAGGTGTATAGACATGTTATCGAAATGCCAGCCTCCAAGTGGTCGTGGCATAAAGATATTAACGCATTTGTCTGAAGCAGAAAAGTACAAGTATATATTTTTAAGTTTCGAGTGTCTAGCTTCAATAGCGCCGAAAAAAGTTGCGTTCATCCGGACAGACGGACGGACAATGCACAAACCCAATATACTAGTTTCACTTCGTGAATGAGTTTAAAAATTCCCTCTAAATCCTAAAGCTTATGTTTGGTGTGGCCTCCCTTTTGTCGAATCATCCACTGCAAACAAGTTTCCATTAAAGAAACCTTCCACGGATATATATATTATATTTGATACATTCAAACAGTTTAGTCACCCAGCAGTTCTCGGTATCAGGTCGGTGGCAGGGATATCGCCGGTAGAAAAGGCTTAGAACCCACCACCCGTCAAACCTTTGCCAATGCGTTTTGCCGGGACGTTTCCCGTTGACAGGTCATAGGACGGTGTCAATTGGCCCGACGTCGCATCACCGGGGAATAGAGAAGGCACCAGCCCTGGTACTTTTGTAATGCGCGAGTGGCACATAAAGTGGATAGAGCGGCGCTCGGGTTTCGTTCGGCTATTGGTACGGCGGTGCACCCCAAAAGGTCGGGCGAGTGGTGAATTGGCACGGCGTTGCATCCCCAAGGGTCAGGAGAGTGGCCGATTGGGAAGGCGGTGCACCCCTGGGGGATTATAGGGTATCAATGACATAAAATAGGGACCTTCTACCGGTCCTCCGTGTATAGAAGAGTATACAGCGCTATCCTTTATGTAATCCCCTAGATGTCAGGCGAGTGGTCGATTGGGACGGCGATGCAGCCCTGGGAGATTATAGGGTAGCATGAGTTTCCCCTGCTTTGCCGGCTACTGTACTGAAAAAAATGTGTTACATATATACCCACTAATAAAAAAATCAATGCTTATTTAATATTATTTATGTATTTATTTATTAAAAACAAATCGATCCTAATTTTTCTTTGCGTTTCGATACATATTAAATTCCGATATTGTGGATTCTAACATATGTGCTGCCTGCAACAAAAAGACATAAAAAGAAATAGTTTAAATATAAATACAATATGAATACTAATATATGTTCATACATGCATATAATCTAAATAAGGGATTAATTCACAATTTACACTTACCTCTTTTTCTTTAAAAAATAATAATTATTATTCGTACAATAAAATTGGCACTTACCTCTTTTTCTTTAAAAAATAATAATTTTTATTAATACAACAAAATTGGCACTTACCTCTTTTCCTCTAAAAAAAATATTAAATTTTATTAGTACAATTAAATTGGCACTTACCTCTTTTTCTTTAAAAAATAATGATTATTATTATGTACATATATTACATTATAATGTTTAGAATATTTTACTTACTCATTTTGGTTGTACTTACTTAATGTTGTTGTTTATTTGAGCTGCTCCCGTCACAAATCTTTTCACTTAGACTTCGAAAATTCAACTAACTTTGACGCAGCAACATCTTCTTTCCCCTTTCTTTTCTTGCACAAAAACAACATGTCCGCATACTGTCGGATGCGGGGGAAAGAGATCGACACATATGCGTAAAGAGCAAGGCAACATTTTCTTTTTACTACGCTGCGATAGAAAAAGCTGATCATACAAACCGAGCAAAGTAAATGCAAAAACAGAAAAATACGAAGGCTGTGCCCGCTCGTGTTCGATTTGGACTGGCACGGCGTTGCATTACTGAGGACCGATAGTAGGGGCAATTGGCCACCGCTCTCACGCCTCGAGGGTCAATTGACACCACCAGAATTTTTGGACATTGTACCATAGAATTCATTCATATTAACAGCACGTGATGGGCGCGTATGGCTTAAGTAGAGTAGGCAAAAAAAAAAATGCCAAATGTTCGCAAACACTTTCACTAACGTCAAACATTCCGCCGAGCAGAGCCAAGTTCGTGTTTGTAATCGCATGTGTATGGCTTGCTTATCCCATGACTTTTATGAGTGAATTTGAAAATGCGACTTAGGGAGGGTTTGCTGAAAAGTTAATATCGCATTTCAATGATTAATATCTTAAACGATGCTTAATTAGTGCAACTATGTTAATACACAGGTCAGAAACAAAATACAAATTATTTTCGACTCTTGATTTTGAAAGTAAAAAATCGTAAAAAATACCCACACAAATAATCATAATTTTCTTAATTTAAAAATATATAGTCATTAGCTTAAGCGTACAGATTTTTATCGGTTTTGACATTCTCGAGTAATGATAAAAAATGTAAGGTCACCTCTAAAAAACTCACTAAAAAATACATATTTTATTTTGTCCTCTTAGTTTAGAAGTTATTCAAGAACTTATTTACTATCGTGCGAACCAAGCGCAGCTTCTCAGCAAAGTTGGCTTGCTGCGTGCGTTTGCGCGTGTGTATATTTGTGATGTTATGTGTGTATGACCGCAATAGGGTTATATGAGTTAATATCGAAGTTGACCAAAAATGCATGCACATGAGCCCATGCAATCACGGAACCAATGCATGCACTTTTGCCACGTGCGCTGCGTCAGCGCATTCTACCAAACGGCGCAAACGTGGGAGCGCACCATGGAATAGGACACCTCAGCCCAGCTACAACGGAAGCGACAGCAACAACAACAGCGGCAACAGCGACAACAGCGGCAGCAGCGGTAGCGGCTGCAGCGACAGTAGCAGACTTTTAGTTTTAGCATAATTTGTCTTGACCATTGTAATTTAGTTCTAAAATAGCACGACAAATAAACGGAGAGAATTCCTTAATTGACGCCCGAGCAGGGATCGGTGAAAAAAAAGGATAACGCGTCGCGAAACTCAAGTCCTCAAAAGGAACCATAACGCGCAGAAGTAATTACAAATTTATTCGATAAAGTGCCTCAAAACTAGCCACAGCGCGAGTGCGATTTTGTAAAAGACTATCTTTACCGCGTCTGATCTTAAACTTTCACCGGTCGATACCGCTGATAATTTCCCTAGTATCCGTTCGCAGAGAATCACGAAACGAAGTGTCACCAAGGAACCCCAGTCACCTGCCGCACCGCTGCATAAAAATAAAGAAACATCGAATCAGAAAACAAAATAAAAAATAAGAATACAAATTTTATACGAACTAAAAAAATATAGAATAAAAATCTTTTATTTTGCACATAGTATAAGAAATTGCCAATCGGTGCAAAAATTTTTATATATTATTATCATCCAACAGTTAAAAAACATTTATTTTTTCATTTTTATGTTTGTCTATTTAGAATTTATATATTGTAATACCTTTTAATTGAGACAATAATCAACGATTTTTCTTAACCCAATCTTTTTAATTCAACCTATCTCCACGGATTTTATATTTAAGAAGTGAAGTTTTGTTCGTGCAGTCCGAGTTAGAAGTCCGATAGTTAAAATAATCATGCAAGAAGAATTGACTGAGGGCCTCGCCTCCATTAGCATTGGGTAAGGCACACAGAACCGCCACTTACCACCGGGAACTTCGGTGGTCAGACGACCAGCTACCTGTACGCCCATTGCTAGCCCAGAGCTTAGGGATGTAATAGTAAGCTTAACCAAAAAAAACTCTTGACCGAGAAGATTTGATAAGGCGGGCTATAGACAACACCGATAGCCTAGATATTTTATCCGGTATTCCAATTGTCAGGCCAGGGCCCGAAAGTGACCAAGAAAAAGTTGCGGATATAACACGATTAATTAGGGAGTTCTCAGGGGACAGGACAACATTTAGTTCCTGGAGGAAGAATGTAGAGCGAATAATGGGTATTAACGAAGGGCAAGAACATACCTACAAATACTACCTAATCACTTTAGCTGTACGAAATAAAATAGTCTGCGAAGCTGATGTAGTACTGGAGTCGTACAACACTCCTATGAACTGGAGAGCAATATCTAGGTGTCTGACGTCACATTATGCTGACAAGAGAGACCCTCGAATACGAAATGTTCTCATTGTCACAAGGACGAATGAGCATAAATGAGTTTTATCAGGCAGTCTACCATCAGCTGTCCTTAATACTCAACCAGATCACATTATGGGCGTCACATTATGCTGACAAGAGAGACCCTCGAATACGAAATGTTCTCATTGTCACAAGGACGAATGAGCATAAATGAGTTTTATCAGGCAGTCTACCATCAGCTGTCCTTAATACTCAACCAGATCAGATCGCAGGAAGAATCTCCAGAAACTGTGAGAGCCCTGAATAAAAATTGTCGGGATAAGGCCTTGGACACCTTTGTACGCGGGCTTAACGGCGATTTACCCCGTTTACAAGCCATCAAAGAACCAAGAGACTTAAGTCATGCACTTCATTTATGTGGAGTGGTAGAGAACCAAGAGCATAGAAATGCAATTGTCCCGAAGTTCAGACAACAAGCTCCGCCCTTACCAACTAGAGCAACCCCAAGGTCAGGTAATGACAATACAGCAAGGAGCCAGATCAGTACAGAACATTGCTGGGCAAGCTAGAAACTTTGATCCCAGGTTGTACTCGACCGCAAGTCTAAGCAAACATGGGTTATAACCCAAAAGGCACATGGTCTGTTCCAATGTACCAACAGCAGGTACCTCATCCCATGCAGCAACAATATGATGTACCACAACAGTTCGCACCGTATATACAACATTTTCCAGCGTTACCGCGCCCACAGGCCCAGAAACCTGAATCTAGACCGACCATAGACATTGATCAGACCATTAGGTTGAAACACATAAACTACATGAACAAACCACAAAAAAATGACTTGACTGGAAAACGTCCACCGCCCGCGACATACACAGGGCCCCTTCAGAAATTCCAAAGACAATTCCACATCGCCACAGGCGGCACGAAGTTGACGACGGATGGGACCGAAACGGAAGCACCTTATTCTACTGGTGTCGAAGAACATGGCTACTTCGAAGCCTTAGAACAAGAAGGAGCTACGGAATTGATCAGTCAGTACCAAGCTGACAACGATCAAGAATACGCTAATCAGTTTCTCGTTGCCATATTTTAAATGCATAGCGGGGAACGGTAGGGCACTTAGGTTTTTAATTGATACAGGATCCAATTAAAATTACATTCAGTCCGCATTAGTCAAAAGCCCCAAATCTTAACGAACAATCTTTTTTCGCAAACTCCGTCGGTGCGCAAACTAAAGGTCCCAAAAACCGAAAAAATGTATCAATCAATCAAAACTGAAGCGCATGCGGAAGTATTCGCTTACCCTGACATGAAGCTCACTTATACCACTAAGGTAAAAGGAGAAATTATAACATCATCGGACACCCCGGTGTACAGTTATTGATTTAAAGAGTGGGTTCCATCAAATCACACTCAAAGAGAGAGATATTGACAAAACGGCTTTCGCCGTTAATGGTGGAAAATTCAAATTCACTAGAATGCCCTTCGGTTTAAAGAATTCCCCCATCAACATTTTACCGGGCCTTAGATGATATTCTTAGGGACCACATCGGCAAGATATGCTATGTATATATAGTCGATATTATCGTCTTTAGTCAGTCCGAAGAAGAACACGGTGAGCACCTAGAAAAGGTCTGCACGACCTTAAGTAAAGCTAATATAAAAATCCAAATCGCCGAGTTTCTCAAGACCAAAGTCGATTTCTTGGGCTTCACTATTTCGAAAAATGGTATTAAAACCAATAGTGAAAAAGTGAAAGCCATTGAGGCTTTCCCCGTGCCTAAAACGTTGTAAGATCTACGATCTTTTCTGGGTTTGTCGAGCTATTATCGTAGATTCATACGAGACTACGCCAAAATAGTCAAACCCCTTACTACCCTCCTTAGGGGAGAAAACGGGAGACTGTCAAAAACGTATCGGATAGAATAAAAATTACAGTAGATAATGAGGCCTTGGACTCATTCAATAAAATTAAACGAACGCTAGCCTCACAAGACGTGATCTTGGCATACCCTAACTTTAACTGGGAATTACAGTTAACAACTGATGCTTCGAATTTTGCCATTGGAGCAGTACTCGAGCAGAATGGTGGATCGATTACTTTTATTTCCCGCACCCTTTCGAAAGCCGCAGAAAATTATGCCGCAAACGAAAAAAAAAAATGCTGGCCATAGTTTGGGCTTTTCAGAGCTTGCGGATGTACCTATACGGTACCGCTAAGGTGGTCATATTTACCGACCACCAACATTTGACCTTTGCTCTTAGTACCAAGAACCAGAATGATAAACTCAAGAGGTGGAAAAGTTATCTCGAAGAGTTCAATCACGAGCTCAGGTATAAACCTGGAATATCCAACGTAGTAGCGGATGCATTGTTCAGAAATCCCATCGAGCAACAAATAAATAGCACCAGTGCCACTGTACATAGTGACGAGAGCTCTTCACACAATATAATACCCGCTATGGAAGTCCATATCAATGTGTTTAAGAACCAAGTTGTTTTACTAACTGCAGACGAGGACTCATATGAATTCAGTATACCTTTCCCATCTTATCACAGACATACAATAAAGAAAAAATTACTATATTTAAATTCAAGCTTCAAATTTTCAAAGACGATATAAGAAATCTAGCTCATGCAATAGATTGGGCAAAGACAAATACAGTAAACTCAGTAATATTGTCGAATACGACTCTTGCGAATCCCATAACAATAAGACCATTTGTAATAGAAATAATCTTATAGATTTAAGTAACGATACTTGTATAACTCTACTATTAACAAGTCAAGTCCCAAATTGCAAGATAATTAATAGCCAACATGTACCACACTACGAAGAACTATTCGACGGAACAATCTTGCTCAACGACTTCGATGGCAAGATAAAAAATCGATAAAGAGGAAATGAAACTCAGAGGAACATTCCTTATACAGTTCCAAAACTCGACCGTGACCATCGAAGATGAGGTGTACGAGGCAAAGGAAATAATCTTCGCAGACACCACCCCTCTTTTAAGTTATTGCGGGGAAAAACAGAGTTGACGAGGTTTTATCACTTCAAATGCTGAAGGAAGTTAACATCAATAACACCCAAAATCTGGAAACTCTGAAAAGCTGCAACAGCAATTAATTTCACACCACCCCTTTTTTAAGTTATTGCGGGGAAAAACAGAGTTGACGAGGTTTTATCACTTCAAATGCTGAAGGAAGTTAACATCAATAACACCCAAAACCTGGAAACTCTGAAAAGCTGCAACAGCAATTAATTTCACACTATCCGGAATTCTACTGACATTAATGATCGGGATTGTTGGATACTCGACAAGATGAAAGTTTTTCGCTACAGCATATAAGATCACTGGAGAAGTTGTGGAAGCAGAAACAATTACGGAGGCGAACGTAGTTCCAAACCAAATACCCTTTTACATCGCGTCCGAGGACGTACGCGTTTAAAGGGGGAGGAGTCAAAGTCGAAGTTGACCAAAAATGCATGCGCACGAGCCCATGCAATCACGGACCCGATGTATGCACTTTTGCCACGTGCGCTGCGTCAGCACATTCTACCAAACGGCGCAAACGTGGGAGCGCACCATGGAATTTGACACCTCAGCCCAGCTACAACGGAAGCGACAGCAACAACAACAGCGGCAACAGCGACAACAGCGGCAGCAGCGGTAGCGGCTGCAGCGACAGTAGCAGACTTTTAGTTTTAGCATAATTTGTCTTGACCATTGTAATTTAGTTCTAAAATAGCACGACAAACAAACGGTATTTTTTAAAAGACCATTAAAGGAAAGAATTCCCTAATTTATGTATCTAACGTCAGCTAGCAGCTGGGTTCAGGGTATCTCCTAGTCGGGTACTCCCAACTAGATCACTCTTACCTTTTTTGTACATTTTTATATGTACTTTCTAGATTTGCATTTTCACACGCTGTGAACGAGTATTGTGCTGTTGGTTACAACCGACGGCAACGCTTTTACTTGTTTATTATACCCTGAACCCATTGAAAGTGGGTATTATGGTTTTGTGCAAATGTATGTAACTTCAAGCATCTCCGAACCCCTAAAAGTCGATATATTCTTGATCAGGACGATGAGCAGAGTCCATTTTTGCCATGTCCGTCTGTCCGTCCGTCCGTCCATCCGTCTGTCCGTCCGTCCGTCTGTCCGTCCGTTCATCTGTCCGTCCGTCCGTCTGTATGAACGCAGCGTTCTCGGAAACAACAAAAGCTAGAGACCTAAACTTTTCGACTTTAGATTCTCCCAATCTATACGCAGTACGTGTTTATCATTTTTTCGATATCTTGCTCCGTTTCATTATTATCGATAAAAATCTATTTTTATACTTGGTTTTCTTGGCATATCTCGGACACTATACGAGCTAGAGCCATCAAATTAAGTTTAATAGGTGCTCGTAAAGGATACGCAGATTATGAATATTTCGGATACCTCCCCCAATCAAATACTACAGACTTGCGCTTTGGTTTGTACATAGATTTGGATGCTCTTATTAAGAACTGAAAATTGCATAACGAGCATACTTTTAGTTTAGAAGTTATTCAGTAATTCATGTTCCATAGTGGGGCCAAGCGCAGCGGATGTGTAAAGTGCGCAGCTTGCTGCGTGCGTTTGTGTGTGTGTGTATGTGTGACTTTGTGAATGTGTGTATGAATGCAAAGAGGTTTAAATGTATATAACGACAGCTCGCCGCTGGGTTCAGGGTATCTCCTAGTCGGGGCACCCGACTGGAGCCATCTTGTTTGATATGATTTATATGTGAAGCCAAAAAATTAACGGTATATGATTATGGCAGTGTCATATTTTGTATTAACTTACCCTTAAAGAGCCCGGCAATGATGACAAAGAACACAACGCAAAGATTTATCATAGTAAAGATGTTATTCACTCTGGTGGACTCTTTTGCGCCTGATGCGATTGCCCAGGAGAACAGAATAGTCACAATAAAGGCAAATATATCCGGATAAGAACTCAAACCTGGCATATGAATGGGCAGATGTTTGACCAAAAAGTCGCGCATGGCATAATCGCACAATGAGTCCAAATAAGTGCTAAGCCCTTTAACGACACTTGCGGACCCTATAGCATAAGGAATCAAAAGGATTTAAATTATATATAATGATTTTTCGTCATTCGGTGCACCGAAGATTAAATACCCTTGCAGACACATAGAAGATGTGCACTATAATTAACTGTGTTTAGACATAAAAACTTAGTTTGAGCCGATTAGCTATATAAGGCTATTTTATTTATTAGATCGATGTAGGTGATAGTTAGATTCGATATTTTGTTAATATAGAGCACAGGGACTCTCACAATTGCTAAGATTGGACCGGATATCTTGAAAAAAAAGTTCTTTCTATAAAACTAATTTTTGAACCGATTATTCCAATGGGAGGTCTATGTCTCGAATTGATAAAATTGTTCAAACATGCGTTGTTCAAGAAGCGTTGTGAAAATCTTAAGCTTTGATCAGATATCATAAAAAAATAAAATTTGTGTTTTTAAAACTCAAAGTCTAGTCTGCATAGAAACATACATGCAGACGGACGAAGACATCTCCTTGGGTGTTGGTATTGACCAAGAATATATATATATATATTATATGGCGGAGGTGGCTCTTTTAATGTGTTACACTTTTCTTGACAAAATTATAATACGTTCTGCAAGAGTATAATAATATTTGAGTCAATATACATACACCAATTAATTTAATCAATGAAATGACAGTGTCACCAATAAACCTTACCGATTGCGTACTCTAGTATAAGATTCCAGCCGATAAGAAACGCAATGAACTCTCCAATGGTCACATAACTGTAAATATACGCGGAGCCCGCCTTGGGAACACGGGCCCCGAATTCCGCATAGCAAAGGCCAGCAAATATTGAAGCTATGGCAGCGATCAGAAAACTGATGACAACAGCTGGACCCGCATAGCTTTTAGACACCTCACCAGCCAGCACATAGACCCCCACACCCAGCGTACTGCCAATACCAAGTGCTGTCAAATCAAAAGCAGATAGCACCTTGGCTAACTTTGATTCCGTTGAGTCATCAAGGGGTTTGCGACGTGTAAGCACGCGGAACACGTTCTTTGCACTCCAGTTCGGCATGCTGCAATTTACGATGAAAGACACAACATGAGTTAAAAACAAGTAAGATGGCTTTAGTCGGGAGTCCCCGACTAGGAGATACCCTGAACCCAGCGGCGAGCTATCGTTACATACATTTTAAGCTCTTTGCATTCATACACATATTCATAAAGTCATACAAACACTCACAAACACATGCAGCAAGGTGCGCACTTTACACGTTGGCTGCGCTTGGCCCAACTATGGAATATGAATTCTTCAATAACTTCTAAAATATGATATGAATATGAGTATGATCGTTATGAAATTGGTAGTGCTTAATAAGAGCATCCAAATCTATGTACAAACCAAAGCGCAAGTCTGTGATACTTGACTTGAGTTTTTTTGATATGGGGGGCGAATGGGGGTAGGTATCCCGAATTCGAAATATTTGTAATCTGCGTATCCTTAACGAACAAATAATAAACCAAATTCGGTAGCTCTAGCTCTTATAATTTCTGAGATATGCCCAATAAACCGGATCAAAAAAACCGATAAATATCGATAATAAGAAAACGGGGCGTGTTATTAATAATTTTTAATAGCCTTAATCTGCCATACACGAACTTCAAAAACTAAACTTTAATCCCTAGCTCTTATTGCAGCATTTGCTGCCAATTGGATTGTCCAACTGGTCAAATTTTAACACACGTTTTCACTAATATCTTCTATGTTTTTTAACCGATTTTGATGAATCTTGATGAAATAGATTCTCCTAGTGCTATAGTATATTCAAATTTTCATTCAAACGAAATTTTATGTCTTTAGGTCTCATAATTTACGAAATAAGAGGTTGTTAAAGATCGATCATTTGAAATAAACTTCATCTGCGTGCCATGGACGAGTCTATAGCCTAAAGTTGAAGTCTCTAGCTCTTATAGTTTCCGAGATCGACGCGTTCATACAGACGGACGGACGGAGAGATAGATGGACATGGGTAGATCGACTCGGCTGTAGATCCTGATCAAGAATATATATACTTTATGGGGTACAACCAATCGTACAACCAATCGCTTGAGAATTCGAAAAAGAATATGCAAATACATATGTTTACTTCCTCGCCGCAAACCGTTCATTTCGTTTGTGAATAAGAAAAAGAGGCTGCAGTTCGCCAAACTCCATGTAAATGAACCGGAATCATTTTGGAATAGTGTCATATTCAGTGACGAAGGAATAGGAAGTTTAACCTATTTGGTTCAGACGGTGCACAACAAATTTGGCGAAAACTAAACAAAGAACTAAAAGAGAATAATGTATAATTTATAATGTATAATCTAGTATTTATTGATGAAAAGATGGACAAGCAATATTTTAAAGGAAATTTGGCACCCAGTGTTGAGAAATTAGGGTTGAATGGGAAACCATATTTGTTTCAACAAGATAACGACCCTAAACATACGTCGTATATTGTGCAGGAATGGCATACTTACCATTGTAAGCAGTTAAAAACACCTCCACAGTCGCCAGCTATGAATCCAATTGAACATATTTGGCACTTATTGGGTAAAAGAATACGCCGGCACCAAATAACCTCAAATTCATCCCTTCAGGAGGCCATACGTACAGTATGGACAAAAATAACACCCGAGGAGCCAAGTAACTTAGTTGGTAGTATGGGAAGGCGATTAGATGCTGTTATCAAGGCTAAAGGAGGTCCGACAAAATATTAAGTGAATCCAAATCCGACCTAAATCTTAATTTTCCATGTGTGCCTAAACTTTTTGATTTAATATCATGAACCTTTTTTAATTACAAGCAATTAATAAAAAAAAAAGAAATATGAAATATCTTTTGTTAAATTAGTTAATAAAATGCTCCTGCTTAAAAACTGTATTCTAATTTTTTTAAGGCTAGGTGTAAAAAAATGTTTAATAGCTAAACTTCGAAAACAGTGCTGTACCAAATTTTTTTTTTGATTCACTGTATATATGCGTACACATGCATGCAGAAAAAGTCTGCGCTTGGCGCTTGCCACTACGTAGTTTGCCAATATACAAGTGGGGGGAGGTATCAAAAATCATTTCAGTTTTGACAAATGCATTTTTATTTAGTGGTGTACAATCTTGATTTCCACAAAATCATTTGCAAAGATCGATCTTTTGGGTCAACAATAAATTGCCGATACATCTTTGAGATGTCAGCCGTTAATGGGTTCCTGTAAAATCTAAATACTAGCAACATTAATACTAGAGTTTGTTGAATCACAGGTCCTACTTTCAGAACATCTTTGATATGTTGATTGACATCTTTGCTGATGCGTCAAAGACCACGCGTAACTTTATTGTGGTGCTCTGTTGTGGTGCGGGATCATGTAATGCGGTTGAGAAGCATCAACGTGCGAAACATGTGATTCAGACATAAATACTCCTGCATAAAATCAGCGTACATTTCCTTGAGTTGCGGTTGTCGTTCCAAGCGGCGGTTAATTTGTAAGAATTGAGATTTGGGAGTCATAACTGACTCCCCAAGCGTTTCCGGTGGTTCCTTTAATGGCAAGCGAACTTGTACTTATCCAGATTCAACAATGATGCCATGTAGTGATCTTCGCATGCCTGTTCCTCCGGTGTGTTGACTTCATGTGTGCAGAAACTCTCGATTTCACAATCATCTAGATTATGTGAACTTGCCCGTGTGCAAGTGAAAACACGATCCAGCCGAGCGATGTGTTTATTAATGCCCAAAAAGGTTTTGCCTTCAGATGTAAGATCAATCTTGTAAGGCCTGAAATATAACGGCTAGATAATTCGATGCCTGTCGGCAAAGTCCAGCTTGAAGTGTCCTTATGCGTTCTGCTTGCCGTACTGAAATTGACTTTGTGATGGCTAATTGCGTAGACCATTGCATTGAAGAAACCCTTGCCTTGATTGTTGTAGTGACGGCGAATTTAATTTTTTCGCGAACTTCGGCAATGCCTGAGACCTCGTAATGCTTGCGCTGAAATTTTAACTGGAGTTGCTTTTCCAGTTCCTCGGTGATAAAAATGATTTCAGATCCAGAATCCAGTAATGCTCATGCAGTTTGATATTTGCCATACATGTGCATAATAATGAGTGCTGCTGTTGGAATGAGCGGGCGTCTAAATTGCCTGGCTAACAATGAAACAGCGCGTATTGCGCTATATGTCCCTTACTCATACAATTTATACATAACGAGTACACCTTTACTATATTGAAGAGCTCGTCGACTGGTAGTGCTGCAAACAATGGGCATTTTCCAAGAGTGTGATCCAATGCAGTGCACTCTAAACAGTTAGTTTGTGCAGCCGCAAATGCTTTCCTGATACTGTTTGGCATTTCATGACGATTGGCTGCTATCGCACATGTAGAGCGATAATTGCTTTTCAGGCTGGTTTGCCATTCTTCTCGTATTTTAATTGCTTATGAGCAGAACAAATCGGTGTTCAAATTATGAGCAGCTCTAATAAATTTGTAGTGCGTAAAAAAAATAGACGAAATAAGAGAATAGTGGATACCATGAAGAGAGCTCGCTCTGAGAGTTAGAGTAAAGCTCGCGATAGTTGAGTTAGAGATGAACGCAACTTGCACTTTGTTCTTGTGAAACTCCCTCAGTTTCGACAATTGTGCAAATAATTGGATAAGGAATACCGACAATGAAGCATGCGGCTCAAGAATAACGCAATAGCTTCTGTGTGTAGCTGCAATTACCAACTGTACCTACTGTGTCTTGCGTTGAAGACCCGATAGACGGTTTTGATGAGAGTTAAAGCTGACTATAAATCCCTTTGTAAAGATGCCAGAACCATATCTGCGCCACATGCGATGTGTTTTGATCCAAGTGAAATCTATGGATTACGTAGCCATTTTTCCAACAAGGAATTATTTATTTTTAATTGTAATTAAAACGGATCACTTTAGTTGCGGGTGTGTTCTGTCACGGGTGCCAAAATATACGTGCCTTGTCCTGGCGGCAGAAAGGAACCAAACGTCTGCCTTCGTTGCTAATTCTGATTTTAAATTGAACTACAGATCGAAAACAAATGTCATAGAACAACATAAATTTGGCTCACTTCGTGAGAACGATCAGCTGATACAATACAGTACTGTCTTAAAGTAATGATATAAAATAAGTAGGTAAGAAACAATGTAAGATAAGTAGGGAAGGAACAATATTAGGCTTAAAAAAATACGGAATGGTATTTGACGCCATTCTTGCTGCGAAGCACTCTTTACGTTCAGAAAGGCCGGGCTTTCTGTAAAGTTGAGGATTGTTGGACTTCACAACATACATTTAGTGCACAAACAAATGTACGAACACCATTTTATCAGCAACGTTTTGAACACCAGAAATGGACGCATACAAGTTTGTCTTCCATATCGAAATTCACTTCTTGGAAAATTGCATATAACCGTTTCACTATGTTGGAGCGCAGATTAAGACGAATTGAAAGGCTCAATAAAGCGTACACAGATTTCATGAATGGATATCTATCGTTAGGGCACATGACACTCCTTCATTCGCTAGACTATAATCTACCCCATTTTTTTTATTCCACACCATTGCGTGTTAAGACCACAGAGCTTGACTATGACACTCAGAGTATTATTTTGCGGATCAGCCAAATCAGCTTCTGGAAAGTCATTAAACGATCTAATGAACGGTCCAACTATACAGCAGGACTTAATCACTACTCTTTTCATATTTAGATTGCATAAATTTGTCTTGACAGGCGACATTACTAAAGTATATCGTCAATTCATGATTGACCATCGCGACAGACAGTACCAACTTGTACTCTGGAGAGAAAATCATAATATTGCTCGCCTCTTCGAGTCAGAGTTCCCTATTGGTGCTTCAAGCTCCGAAACGATTTCGATGGGAACGATCTTCTCATCCCCATGTATTATCCACAATGGCAAGAATTTTTGATGCACTCGGGCTGATGAGTCCAATCATCATTCGATGCAAAATCATGTTGCAAGACCTACATATTTTAAAGCTTGGCTGGGATAAGCCTTTGCCAGTAAAGTTAGCCCAAATTTGGTCTAATCTGAGAAACGATCTTTAAAACACCGCAAGTATAAAAATTCCGCATTTCGTACAACCGTACAACGGGAAATACATGGATTTTCTGATGCTCCTGAGCTAGCTTCTGGCAGCAGCAAAATTACTGAACAGACTCTTTAAAAAATTTTAGAATAAGCTAATTCCATACACCATAAAAACGATTCCTGACTTATGGATCTGCGACAGAGCTCATTTTAAGACCACGGAACTTTTCATCGGGGCTTCTGGTTTACAGACGGATCAAAACTAATCAGGGGGTTGGTGCGGGGATCACAGGACCCAACTCCAACATAGCGATTGCAATGGGTACCTGGCCCTGTGTTTTCAACCTGAGCTGCACGCCATTGAGTCCTGCTCCAGACATATCCTTCACAAGAAGATAAGAGGAGGCACCTTAAATATCTTTCCAGACAAGTCAATATATTCAAGCTCTTTGCTCATGGAGGATTACCTCGAGACTGATTGCGGATTGCTGGAATTGTCTCTACCAACTCTCACATAGAAACCGGATCACACAATTTTGGGGAATTAAAGAGTTGATTGCTAACAGAAGAGGAGAAAAAGACCGAACACATAAGCATTAGCACGCACTTCGGAACTCGTATTAAATTGACATAAAGTAATTTTTTTATATAATGGATAACATTGAAATTAATGTGAACCCAACATCAGAAGTGGGATCTGTGCCACCTCCAACATTCTCAGAGGCCCAGAGAAATACAAAATCGCAACCTAAATGAGCTTGCAAAAACTATGTAGGCATCGACATGCGCGCAGCAATAGAACAGAGTGGTCATGCTGCCAAAATTCAATCCTGACAGTTTAAAGATTTGTTCACTCAACGTTACGAAAGCGAAGAGACGCCAGTGACCATGTTCTTAAACTTGCTAAGCAACTGCCCGGCTGTCGGCGAGTGTCATGCACTTTACGCGAGTCGCTTAATGACGTCATTAACTACGAAGTGGCGAAATATGGGTGTCGAAGAAATTGTTGTTTCAACTGTGCTTGCACATATGACAAATTTTGACAGTCGCTTGAAAGTGTTTACATTCGATAAAAAACGCAATGCTAGCCGTGACGACAATACAGGACCTGACTATAAACGAACCAAGCCGTCTTGTGTGCCATTTCTGTAGAAAACCAGGTGGACTGTAGAAGTAAAATGCGGCAATGTATGGAGACGAAAACGCAACGTGAAAAGCGGAATGTGACCTGTTTTCGGTGTGGCCAGCCTGGGCATTTTTCCAACAAATGTTCAAGTAACATGACTGCAGCCAAACAGGGAGCAATCCAGCAAGAGAGTGTGAACCAGTGCTTTGTGGAAGAGCCGAAAGAGAGTATGAAACAGCGAGGTGGGATCTTTCCAATATGTTTTGAATCTGGAGCGTAATGTTCGTTAATTAAGCAGACAATCGTATATATAAGGTTGTTATTTTATAGGGCATTGGTGATATATATATTGTACTTTGCAAATATTAAGCACTGTTGTGATTAATAAAAACGCTATGGAAATCCTATTTCATATTGTGCAAGATAATCATTTGAAAAATTACATTGTGATTGGCCGTGAAATTCTTATTCAGGGCTTTAATGTTAATGTTAATGAAGAGTTTGAAATTGTAAAATCTAAATCTGTTAATAATTGTTCTGTGTCTGAGCAGTCAGGCAACTTGGTCGATCTCGATACTGAATTAGTTGGTAATGACAAAGATGAATTAATTAAATTACTTCACGAATACTCTACAGCGTTTATTTACGGTATCCCTTGTACACGAGTTAGCACGGGTGAAATGAAAATGTGTTTGACAGACCCTAGCAAAACAGTGCAACGGCGACTTTATAGGCTCAGTCCTGATGAGAGAGACACCGTTCGAGCCGGTTTCCGACAAGTACCCGTTGCCGTTTATCAATGATCAAATTGCCACGCTTCGTGGGGCGTATTATTTTACTTGTCTGGACATGGCTAGCGGATTCCACCAAATCCCACTTCATCCAGATTCTGTTGAGCACACTGCATTCGTAACGCCTGATGGGCAATATGCATTTTGACAATGCCCTTTGGCCTTAAAATAGCGCCATCTGTTTTTCAGCGCGCTGTTATGAAGGCATTGGGAGATCTTGTCCACTCGTTTGTAATTGTTTATATGGTTGAGAATATGGTGATTTCGCCGACAAAGCAGTTGGCTTTTGAAAAAAGAAAACGTTTGATAAAGTTTATCAGTATAATTGGTTCAATAAAATGAGTAAATATGTCTGCTAATTCGTTGACAATTGCATAACTTGCAAATCAGCGAAGTCCTTTTCGGGAAAAGTTCAGGCAGAACTTCATTCCATTCCAAAAATCAGTGTGCCTTGACATACTACACACGTGGACATAACTGGTAAATTGAGTGGTAAAAGCGACCTTAAAGACAATGTTATCGTTCAGGTCGACGCCTTTACTAAAGTCGTTTGTCTAAGTCATACATTAAAGTTTGATACCGAAAGAAGTGTAAAAGCTATGAAATCTTCCATTTCTTTATTTGGGGTACCGACCCGTAAAAAGGGAAAATGCTTCGCTAGCTCAAGATTTTCAGAATTCTGTTCTGAGCAAGCCGTGCAAACGTCAAGTTGAACGTATAATGAGCACGTTGAAGAATTTGTTAACTGAGATTGAATCGAGTCATCGGTCATGGCAAGATGCTCTTGGTGAAGTACAGCTTGCTTTAAATTGCACAGTTAGTCGCGCAACGAAAGCAAGTCCTCTGGAGATGCTGATCGGAAAAGCGGCGCGTCCTCTTGGTTTGATTCCACCTTGTGAAACGAAGGTTGAAGTTGATCTGTCGAGTACTAGAGCACGAGCTACTGAAAGTATGAAGTCTATAGCTTCTTATGACAAATCAAGATTCGATAAGAGTAAGGCAACGGTTGTGAGACACAAAATTGGTGAATATGTGCTACTTAAAAACGAGAAAAGGCGTCAGACCAAGTTGGATGCAAAATATAAAGGCCCATTTTTAGTAGTTGAGGTTTTAGACGGAGACAGATACATGCTAAAGTCATTGAAAAATAAGCGAATGTACAAGTATTATCATGAATATTCGAAAAATGCCAGAGGGTCGTATACCAATTGAATTAGACACCAAGAACGAAGAGGTATTCCCGCCAATGTGTCCGGTCGGACGATATGTTAGCCGTCTAGGGGAGACGATGAATTAGCCGTCCGAGGGAGACGATGAGTTATCCGTTTCGAGGAAATGATGTGTAAGCCGTCCAGGTGCGACGATGAGTTATCCGTTTCAATGAAACGATGTGAAAGCCGTCCAGGTGTGACGATGAGTTCAGTTGGAACGAAAGACATCCGCAAAGTTTTGCGAATGCATATATGGCAATGAGAGTGTACTGGCGGAAGACCAATGAATGGTATTTATGATAATTTATATAATTTAACGAATTGAGTTGTTATCCTGGCAAATAGTACAAGAAAAATCTGAATATGATATAAAATTAAGTTGATTAAAAGAAAATGTTACAGTAGTACAGAGAAAATATATGTAAAGAAGACATTAATCAAAGAATGTTAGAATAAAGATGAATTATTCTATGTGAGATAAATGAGTTTATTGTGATATATTTGTGATGTTACACGAGGACGTGTAAGCGTCAGAATAGCCGTGTCGTGTCAATATGAAATTATAAGCATCGTGTGTACAACTGCTTGTAAATTCCTTTCGTTGTCTTTCTTGATGCTGTTTCTTTTGTCGATATTGTCTTCTATTGTTGCACTTGTATGTGTACGTGTGTGCATCTATATTAACTCGCTCAGAGAGGTTTAATGGACTGAGACGTAGCGAGCTGCGCCGATCGTGGCTCCTAGAGCTGCTGCGTGTGAAAGAGAAGGGAATATGTCCTTGCAACATGTGTGGTCTTAATTTTGGGCAATTAAAGAGTTGATTGCCAACAGAAGAGGAGAACTTTTTCTCCGAACACAGAAGCATCAGCACGCACTTCGGAACTTGTACTTTTGGCACAGCTCATATTAAATTAACATAAAGTTATTTTTTTATATAATGGATAACATTGAAATTAATGTGAACCCGACATTCATGTTAATTAAAACTTAATATCGATTGTAATACATAACATTGTCCAATTTGCCAAAACCCAGTAACTTTTGTCGCGGATCGAAAGAAGGCATCTACACATAATCCAAGTGCAATCATCAAAGAAGTCATCGAAAGGTCTTAATCGCACGTACAGATTTTACGAATTTTAACATATATCTATCGTGCTTACAACAAAGTGTTGCCCAATCGTTTACTCAAGGTTGAAGATATTGTACACGTACCAGCAACAAAACTAAACGTGACGTTCTGGTGAATAATAGGGCATATACAGCAGTCAGCATTAGGTAAAGACATAAGTTTACTAACTTATGGAAAGCAGCTAAAACCGAGCATGAAAAGTCTTGCATCTTTTCTACATGAAATGATGGAAATGGATGAGTGTGTAAGTGTAGAATTGGTCAGGGTATGTGGAAGACTAACTATATCAGAGATACCCTTTGATGCTAAGTTTCCCGCCATTGTTGCACGTACTCATCGATTCACTCGTCTCTATATTGAATTCCTACATCGTCAACACTTGCACGATAATCCCAAAATTCAAATTTCATTGCTAAGTGAAAAATTATGGATCATTACCGCTAGACACTTAGCTCGGAAAGTAGTACGCAGCTGCATAGTTTGCTTTCAATTTAAAGAGAGATCTTCCTGCAGACCGCCTTTGAGGCGAACGACCGTTTTGGTGACGGGTGTGGATTCCTGCTGACCGTTCTTGACATCCTACTAGATACGGGGAAAGTCTCTCAAAAATTGGTCTGTGATAATGGAACCAATTTTGTGGGCGCTGCAGCCAAGCTTGCAGATTTCAAAGGTTTCGAGTTTTCCTTCATTCCGCTCAGAGCACCACATTTTGGGGGCTTTGGGAAGTTAAGTCCGCAGAGACCTTACTCCTGAAGAACGTCGCTGTATTAACTGTATTAACTGATGTGGAAGCGAAACTTAATTCAAGTTAGTGGGTAATCTTGAGAATAACACTCCACCTCAACACTGGAATCTCGCTCGAGTATTTTCCACCATCGCTGGAAGGGATGGTCGGATCAGAGCAGTGGATCACAAAACGAGCAGTAGCATATTGCGCCTATTCACAAAATCGCATCACTTCCCATTTAATAGTTTGAAAGCGCCGCACAATTAGAACTATCATACTTAAGATTAATTTTGGCCTAGGCAATGAATTGGTAACAGTAAATTAAGATTTGACTTTTCTTTTTTGTCATCACTAATTACCTTCTGGCTAATCTATATCTCTCTCGCAAATTGAGTTCTGAACATCCAAGAGCTGCGGTGCTACTGACAGCCCAACAATAAACATATATTTAAGAAAACGCAGCAGCAATTCATTTATATTCTTAAGACTTGGATTACAACAGCGCCAATTGGCAAGGTCTTGCCAATTTGAGAATTTACTTAGGACTGTTGTAGGACATTGCGCAAACGCAAATCCCTTTAGAGCAAGGTTTGGAAACAGTTCGCCTACAAGTTTTTAAAAATACCTTTCTGTGGTTTGGAAACTGTTGTGTTAATTTTAGCTGATTTTAATACCCGCCATACTAGCGGGTATTTACAGAAGTCGTAGAACAAAAGTTTATTGGCTCACAAAGTTCCAAAAAGCTTTCTAAAATCTATCATCGGCGAAAAATATACAGAAATTAAAATATAATTTATTACTATTGAACGAGTTGTCGAATTTGAATGTGTAAGATACCATTCAACGCGTATTCGAAACACAAATTTTTGTATGCCTGAACGAATTTCTGAAAGCCCCCAACAAAAATGTTCAAAAATGTTAATTTTTTTCAAATTACTTACACCTATAAGTGTTATGAACCACATTAGCAATTACGAAAGTTTCATTAAGCCATCTTAATTAAGAACTTATTAAAGAAAATATGTGGTAAAATTTGACAAATTTGACAAGCCAATTGCCAGCAAGCACTGCAGCTATAGAATTTAAGTTCGTTATACCATAAGCAGCCGGAATAGTGGCAATGTCAAATACGCTCAGGGCCGGTAAATTGAAGTTGGTTGAATTATTTAAGTTAAAGTTAAGTTTGGAATTGTAATGAATTGCATATACGGCTAAGCATTGAATTAGCTAACTGATATAACCTTGTTAACTCACAAAGTCTAAGTGATACAAAATAAACAGTTAATTTACGACTGTTGGGCAAATAATGCAATCGATGTATGACGCTTTAATCGATGCTGTAAACGGCTTCCTAGCTTAGCATAAAATATAATTGAGCAAGTAGAACGTTGCTGTCGGACATACCCGACTACTCAATACTCGTTCGCGGTCCTAATTATTATATATATTATTAAATGTAGATTTTTGTAACTTATTAGTGTTTTTGGAAAAATATAAAATGTAGTATTTTTGTGGGCGTGAATAGGCATAGCCGAATTTTTCGACTCGATATTTAGTGGGGATCAGAAAACATACTTAAAGTTACGGCTTACCCGACCGATATAAGAAATTTATTGATTTGCCACGCTCCCAGTGAGCGGGTCCAATTTTTGTGCGATCTTTGGAAAAAATCACTATGCCTCTAGCTTTAAATTTAAAGAAGGTATATCGGTTTAATCGAAACGCCAAGCCCCCAGTCATCGTTGACGAAAAATCTTTAGATATTCACGATAATCGATAATATCAATGTCAAAGCCTACATACAAAAGTTGGTGACACTAGCTTTAAAATTGTAAATATACACGTGCTATTGATTTTGGGCTTTCAAGTGATATTTGGGGGAGCTTTCCAGTAATATATGTGTGAACCCAAAAGCAGACCAAAAGCGGTCGATCATATAGATAGTTAAGTAAAGTATTCGAGTGACATATCGATTAATATTTGCAAAATTACGGTCGGTGAATCAACTCCACCAACTATCGCAGAAAGAGAAGAAGAGGAGAGTCATCGAAAGAAGTCGAGTGTGTGCGTTCACTGATGCTCGTTGCTTGAGAAACTACCGAAAATGTTGTAAGCCGATATTGTCATTTTAATTATAAGTTCATATTTCAAATTGTTTAAGTAAGCTTTTCAAGCTAAAACAAGCGTTATTCGGGATCCGATAAAACTCGGTCAACCTACAAATTTTGGTGTGAGAAGTGGGATGAGTAACGAAAGACTTGTGAAATGCACGAAATTATTGACAAAATAATTTAGCAAATTGGTAAAGCGACGTACTTAGTTGATGCATGATAATTCATTAAAGTTTGATTGCAAAAAATCGACGAAGCTTGTGGTGAATTGCGCAGTCCCTAATGCTTATTCAATTTCGTGGAATCGTCTAGTTCTTGAGAAAAAAAGGACGCGTTAAGCGAGTATGCCAGAGCGAGATGAATAGTCGTTTATCGCGTGTCATTGGATGAAAGCGTAATCGAGAGAGAAGTTGCAAACTGTGTGTAGCATAGGCTATATAGCTCTCAGTTACGGCGTCTGGTGAAATACGAGTAAAAGTCTTGAGTGTAGATCAGAGTCAACGTGACAGAGGACAGACAGCGCGGAATTTGGCGGCAGACGAGTTGTGAGCACAGGGTGTACGAGGTTGCAGAATATCGGAAGAGTAACTTTGAGATTATAATAAAAAACCAGTCGTAAATAATTATTATTACTGTTTTGTGGCAAGATTTTAATAATTTAATTTATATATATATATTTCTTTTTTATATATATATATTGTAAACGGCTAAGTATTTAGTATTTCTAGTTCGATAATTCTAGTGTTGTATGCGATAGTAAATCGGGCAAAGCCCGTGAGCGATAGTTAATCGCCCAAGCGCTAGAGACGGTAATTCTAAGTTTTTAATCTTAAGATGGCGGGACAAAACGAGACATTGTGAAATTAAGAGAAATAAAGAAAAACGTTAAAATCTACAACCATCCGACATCCATCGGATGGTTATCCGACATCGAATTTGTTTAAAAACAGACAAGTTTACAAATCAGGTGTGGGGTTTGCCCAAAAAGATCTCCGTTTGATGAAATACGCCGATATAATCAAATTGAATAAATCCGAATTGCTGGGCCCGTTGGCTGAGAGAAAAGTTCCCGTTGCTATTGAGGCGTCAATTTATCAACTGCGTTCTATTGCAAAATCAGTAATGGACGAGACCGGAAATGTTGCGCAAGTCCCTGAAGACGAAGATGCTGATGCTGTTACCATGTGACCCGATATGCAAGTAAACGAAAGGAATCGAGCAAGTTCGAGCACGTCGGGCTGGACTTGTGGAAGTGGCGGCAGCAGGTGAACTTACAGCTATTATGAGCCAACTCAACTAGTACACCGCTCGAAAAAACCTTGCTGAGTTGAAAGCGCGTGTTGCTGAACTGGAACGAAGCGCAGATGAACCCGATCAACGCCGTCGTGTTGATATAAGCGATATCGACATATCCGTTCACATTTGGACCCGAGAGCTGGAAAAAGCGGCCAGTGTTGACAAACTCACCGACAGCCAATGCTGGTCGCTCGCCAATCGGCTGTTACGCGGATCTGCCAAGGAGTATATGCTGTATGAAAAGACAACCACATGGGGTGAGCTACAGTTTTTGGATTAGGAATGTCCAACCACGAAGTTGTCCGCCGACTACAAAACCGCCCGTTGGAAAAGGGTGAATCCCTTTTGCAGTATTTCATCGCTATGCGGAACATCTCCCAGCAGGGCAAGTTCGAGGAGGCGGACGTTGTCAAATATATAGTTGATGGCATTGGGGATCGTACCGGATACGCCGCTCCGTTATATTATTGCACTTCGTTGGACGATTTGCGTCAGAGGATGATGCGCTACCAGAACGTGCTGCCAACCGTACAGAAGAAAGAGTACACTCCTCGTGTACCTGTCGTTACTCGCGTACCCAATGATGCCACTACCAATGGAAGTCGTGAGATGCGATGCAATAATTGCCGCCAGATGGGGCATATCAGCACGGAGTGTCGGCGTGCCAAGACACCGGAAGGAGGCTGCTTTAACTGTTTTCAAACAGGACACCAACATCGGCAGTGCCCAAAGCGCAGCCAAACTGCCGCCATGGGTACTAAGGAGGATGTAGGGCCTATTGATGATAAATCGTTTGACCATTTAGTAAGTTTAAGAATACCTAGTGAAGAGGGATGCACCAATGTTAATAATGTTTCTGCCTTATTAGACACCGGGAGCCTAGTAAGCCTCGCAAGTAAATCTCTATTTCCACAATCGACATTGAATGGCAGACTGGAAAATAGTCGATTCCGAGCACTCAATGGCAATTCCATATTGACTTACGGAAAAGTGAAGTTTTTTGTTTTGTTTAAAAAATAATATTATGAAATTTAAGTTTTTGTTATTCCGAGAGATGTTCTCAAATTACTAAAACTTAAACTTATCATGTGTAGTGGTTCAAAAGAAAGTGAACAAAATACAATTTCAGTTAATAACACAATTGCCTTAGTTTATAAATCAGTTGGTGCCCCCTGTTTGCTCTAATTCAAAACTATAATAATATGTACGATTACATTAAATCGAAAGAGTTGGCTTAGCGAGATGAAGTCCGTTTGTTCCGTATTGTTAGATGAAACTGTAGACGTAGGCTGTGAATTCGGAATTGACATAATGCAAATGTGCAGGGAAGTTGTAAATGGTCATTATGTTAGCAAATTTTCTCCGGGTCATGGACCACCAAAGTGTCAGATGAGTATACACTTGACTGATACAACTCCGTTTTATAGTGCCCCTAGGAGACTGTCGTATCATGAAAAAGGAATAGTAACAGATACCGTGAATGAGCTGTTAGCAAGTGGAGTGATTCAACATAGCAATTCTCCATACGCGTCAGCTGTTGTTACTTGTTAAAAAGAAAGATGGTAAAGGAAAGATCGTGTTCTCTACAATTGATTTAAGAAGTGGATTTCACCATGTAGGAGTAGAAAAGGATTCGGTTAAATATACCGCATTTGTGACTCCTGATGGTCAGTTTGAATACCTAAGGATGCCGTTTGGTCTCAAAAATGGACCTGCCGTGTTTCAAAGGTTCATTTCCAGCGTATTGCAAGACGATGGTCAGACGTCGACAAATTATGGTATATATGGACGATATCATTTTAGCCACGCGTACCGTCGATGAACACTGTCAGATTTTAGCAATGTTGTTGGACCGTTTTGTCGAATATAACCTTGCTTTAAAAACTTTAAAACTTTAAAAAAAGCAAATTTATCCGTAAACGTATCGATTATTTGGGCTATGATATTAGCTCCGAAGGTATTCTACCGAACGATATACACTTTAAGGCAATACAGGACTATCCTGAACCGCTCAGTAGTAAAGCTCTACATTATTGTTTAGGACTATTTTCGTATTTTCGAAAATTTTTACCAAACTTTTCTCGTATAGCCAAGCCCTTAATGGATTTATTAAAGAAAGGCGGCCCATTTCCCATGCCTCAACCAGAGAAAGATTCATTTTTGGCCTTGTCTGCTCCTCCCGTGTTATCCATTTTTAATCCCCTTTTTGAAACCGAATTGCATACTGACGCAAGTTCGCATGGCTTTGGTGCTGTGCTGATGCAGCGGCAAAGTGACAGTAAGATGCACCCTGTATTCTTTTACTCTCGAAAAGCAACAGCTGCTGAGTCGCTATATCACAGCTTCGAGCTTGAGACATTGGCGATAATTTATGCACTGCGACGATTCCATGTGTACCTTGAAGATCGCCCCTTTTTGATATTAACCGATTGCAGTTCCCTAGTGCAGACCTTAAAGAAAAAGTCTATTAATCCCCATATAGCCCGTTGGTCGTTAGAATTAGAATGATATAACTTCCCAATAACCCATCGACCTGGTTCGAGTATGACTCACGTGGATGCGTTGAGTAGGCAAACTGAATTATTGGGAGAGGTTACCGAAGAGATTGTTGACTAGTTCATTCCGAAAGCCCTCATTATTCCATAGAGAAAAGTTCACCGTTAGATGATCACCGAAAACCTGAGCCTGTGTGTGAGCTTAAAGAGCTACATAAATCCGACGAGCTGGCAAACGCCGTAGCTTCGATCTTCACTTTTTGCTGACAAAGGGCTTTCAATGAAAAAACCTTTTTATTATTTGGCGCCGATCCCAGCTCCAAAAATAGTACGTTAAGCTTTTCTTTAGTCGCACGGCTTACAACATTACGTGCATTACGCACGGTGTCCGAGAACGGCCAATTCCTTTTGCAGCCAGTCAGTGTTCTGCGTAGGTGGATGCAGACCCCTGATAACTACACGATAACCTCTCTCATGCTTCAGTTGATGGGAATGGAAACATATCCTTTCTGTTGTAAACAAGCGCTGTATGGCTCTATATGCGTCAATTGTCTGCGGCATAACTCGAACTGTGCCGCCGCCACTTTAGTACAAAACTGTTTGCCGGCGTGACAGTATTAAGAGCATTTAGTAGGCCAACTACATCCGTAATGCCCTCTGCAAGGAGTGGTGGCGGCTTATGAATTGCAGCAACGGGCATGACACGGTTTTGATTGGGAGTATCTGCTTGTTGTTCATGTTGCTCAAGAATAACAAGCAAAGTAGCAAAGACGGGAGAAATGGGCCCATTGACGTCAGTTGATTCCTCCAGCACAGCCTCCTCCGAATCCAGGTGCAGCCTCGTCGTCAGCATCCATATCTGAAATCAGATCTTCATACAGATCTGCTCTAGATTTAACTCCGTCAGAAGTGGATGGAGCAAGATCCAACTCCGAATCGTCTTCTGAGTCGGCGGCGCTTATTTGCAGGCTTGGGAGATGTATTGGCGCTTAGCTTGCGCTTATTTTTATTTAATTTTTTTTGTTGATGTTGGGTATTGTGGCCATATGCCAAAAACTAATTCGCCTGCAGTATTGTTTTCAGCCATAGCTGGCGCACCAGGCACACGCACTCTATCAGGGTGGCGGCAGCGCACGCTCAACTTGAGCGTCGCTCGGATAGGAGATGGGGCTTTACTTTACACAAAAACGTCAGCGGGCCGCTGACGGAAAAGTTGATGGGATGCGACGAAAGAACCGACAAGTCACGACGATCGATTCAAACAATGTATTGTTCTGCGCTCTGTAGATTGACGGAATCGCGAAAAAATCAAAATGCAAAGTTCAATACACTGATTAGGCGCATGCATAAATTACAATTACTATTTAGATTTGCAGCTGCAGACTGCTGATTATAATTTAATGCAAGTAAGAACAAACCTTGGCCGTCAGCTAACTCTTCAGAAAATTACCCCAATCCAAAGTGGAACAGCATATGCCGAAAGGATTCATGACCGAGGGTGCTCGGCCGTTAGTATTCGGAGTCTGGATACCTGTCGCCCTCCAGTTTTATTTTTCGACTTCCCGCGGTAGACGGGCTATGCCGCGGGCGATATTCCCTTCCCGTTCACTCGTGGGATTCAAAATGAACCAAAATATTTAAAAAAATAATGAGTCTGATGCGGCTCAAATAGCATCACCCCAGTCTTCAACCTGCACGGTTGAGCCTATTTCTGGCACCGCAGCTGTAGGGCTGCTGGGCTCCACCCTCCCAAGCTGTGATGTTGGTCACCAAGGGGAGGATCCGGAAAGACCACCAACTTCGAACTTGGATAAAGAGTTGGAGTGTGCCACTTTTTCGTCGAGAAAAGGTTGTGCCGGCAGGGTCCGATTTAGGCATTGGTCTCTGAATCTTACCATTACATTCACACTCACCGATCTCGACGACGCATCCAGCGAGATTTCTCAGAGATCCGTTCTGACGGATGCAGGCACTCAGGTAGCACGTCTACAATTAGAACCTGAGATTGCCTTTATCAAAATGACAAATCGCGAAAAGAAGCTGTTCAAGGCAGCTATCGCCAAAGGAGCACCTGCTCTGAAAGCTGCAAAGGTGCCCCCGCTGACGCCAAGGTCAAAAGGGGTCGCTCAGACGAAAAGTCTCCGGAGCTCGGTTTGTCAAAGAAACCGAAAAATACTCATTCAGAGTCGACAGCGCCATCGTATAGTCGGATGGCGAGCGGTGTCAAGCTCGGTTTCATCGCGACTGATAGATCGTCACCTCTGACAGCGGAGCAAATGGCAACGCTAAAGGCGGCAATCTTATCGTCCACCCAGACGTGTGTGACGCCAGGTGTGAAGCCAAAGTTGTTCCGAGAACGGATTAGCTCATGCTCGTCTGCTACGACAACAACTCAGCCGAGTGGGTGAGGGCGAACTTCAGCCATATCAAGGCCAGCAATTCGCTCGAAGTTGAGCTGTTGGAGGAAAGCCAGTTCCGCCGGGTGCACCTCATCGAGGTTACTTCGCCAACAGCACGGAGCTACCCAACGCGACGGTTCTGGCTCACATAGGTGCCCAGAACGACTTCAGCACCAGCCAATGGAGGGTAGTGCAGCGGACCACGAGTGGCGCCATGCTGCACTTAGCCATCAAGGTGGATGACGCGTCGCTGCAGTCGCTGATTAAGTGCGGCTGAAATGTCTGGTACTGTTTTGGCAGGACCAGACCTATCCTTAAGAACCCGGCACTTAAGGAACAGAGCACGAGAGACGCTCCAGCAACAGTCGCAGTGCCGACTGCTGCTGCCCAACAACAAACCCGGAACCTGGCTCGGGTCCCTCCACTAGCTTGGCTGCTGGGCCTGCTAATGGTTCGACTTGTGATCAGGTTCCCGGTGCGCCAGCTTTGCAATCAAGGCAGGTCATGGTCGCCTCATATAACAGAGGCGCTGGTCTTGCTGGGGAGCGGTCCGCGGCCGGACCTCGAGCGCAAGCAAACCGGGGCCGCAGCAGCAGCCACTGGCAGCTAGGAAGGCGCAAAGTACAATGCGGTACAAAGCGTCCAAGCTACCCGAAGGGTGTTCGTGGGAACGACTCCCGACAAGGCAAAAGCGGTTGCCTTGTCCAACACTCCGCGAAGGAGAAATTAACACAATAAAGGTGTTTCAGGAAAACATCAAAACATCATGGTGGCCAAGTCCGGGGATTAAGTTGTGGCTCATGTAAGTAGTTATTTGACCGATTGGGTGTAGCGCCTCGCGCAGCTATCCTTCTGGATAAAAGCGTAAGGCACATTCCTCTAACAAACTTTATCTCCAGGGACCTAGTTTCGTCAAACATTGAGGTGGCTACGGCAGAGGGAGCGAAGGAAATTGTAGTGTCGTCTGCATATTTCGCTGGCGATACCGACGGAGGTTCAGCGGCTCGTCGACTTCTGCCGAAGGACGAACAAACTGCTAGTCATTGGCTGTGACGCCAACGCCCATCACACTATCTTGGGTATTAGTACCGTCAACAAAAGGGGTGAGTGCCTTCTTGAATATCTTTTGTGTAGTCAATTAAATGTATCAAATAACCCACTTTTATAAACGCTATCAGGGAAGAGGTACTACACCTCACTCTGGTTAGCAGTTTTTTGTCCGATTTCAGATCACCAGCACATCAGTTTTGATCTTCCAGGCCAAGCAAAACTCCTTTCCAATTCTTTTAACCCAAAGAAAACAAATAGGGACTTGTACAAAGCCTTAGTGGCTTCGAAAGTTGATCAACTTGCTGCCAGCTTTAACTCCACGAGGGAGATAGAAATGGCGTCAAGACAACTTCAAGATGTGCGTTTAACCTCCTACCATGATAGTGCGGCCCTAAGACCCCATCAGGCGAAACGTGAGGTTCCCTGGTCTAGCGAAGGCCTGGCAAATCAAAGGAATGAGGTCAGATTGCTCATTAACAGGGCCAAGTCAAATAGAGACTCATGGGACACATACAGATGCGCGCTCACTGAGTATAATAAGAACATAAGACGCGCCAAACCCGATACCTGGCGCACCTACTACAAAAGTGAGGAGTCACTTCCAGCAGCAGCGAGATTGCAAAAGGTATTGGCTAGAGAGTCATCTAATGGTGTGGCGCTCCTAAAATGAACAAATGGTTCTTACACACAGGGGGATACTGAATCACCAGCTAGACGTGGTTACAGTCTGTCGGGTGTTATTTTCGACGATGACAATGTCAGGTGGGTCATTAAAACATTCGCTCCTTTTAAAGCCGCTCCCAACACAGCCTAGAAGATATAATTAGTCCGCTAATTGGTCACTTGGGGGTACATTCCGCTATCTTGGAGGGAGGTAACGTGGTTTTTATTCCCAAGCAAGGGAACCGTCCCTTGGATCAACCTAAGTCGTATAGACCAATTAGTCTTACATCGTTTCTGCTTAAGACCGCAGAACGCCTGTTGGACTTGCATATCCGGTGCAGATTGCAAGATACTAATCCCTTGCACCATACACAATTCGCCTAGATCAAAGGCAGATCTTTAGAGGTCGCTCTACATCAGATAGTCAGTAAGATTGAATAGGCATTCGAAGCGAAGGAAATTGCTTTGTGCTCATTCCTAGACGTTGAACGGGCCTTCGACAACACTGGCTATCAATAACCAGGGCGTTAGCAACAAGGGGGTTTGACTCCTTCTCTATTACCTGGATAGAGAGAATGCTTATTCACAGAGACAATAGATCTTCACTGGACGCCACCACTGTCCGCATCAGAGAGGTCAAAGGGTGTCCACAGGGCGGGGCTCTGTCTCCCCTCCTTTGGTCCCTAGTGATAGATGAACTACTGGTGAAACTATCGGATCTAGGCATCGCTACCATAGGGTATGCAGATGACCTGGCAATAATAGTCTCCGGAAAGTTCGGCTTAACCATCACCGAACTGATGCAAACGGCACTCAACACGGTCCTAAGATGGTGTACAGAAGAGGGTCTCAATTTTAACCCACAGAAGGCGATTATCGTTCCCTTCACGAAACGGTACAACATCGATGTCGGTCAGCTCTACATCGGTGGGACACCCGTCGAGCTCTCCAGTGATGTCAAATATCTCGGTGTTAATCTGGATAAGAGACTTAATTGGAACTCGCACTTAGACAAAGCGGTGATCAAAGATACTCATGCCATGTGGGCATGTCGTCGGCTTTTCGGTAAAACGTGTGGTTTAGACTCCAAAGCCATCAGATTCCTGTATAGTGTGATGGTTATGCCTGTTGTCACTTACGCTGCCCTCGTCTGGTGGTCAAAGGTACAGCAGGCTACCGCCATACAAAAATGTAGCAAACTTCAGCGGCTCGGATGCCTATCCATCACGGGTGTCATGCGTACATGTCCTACTGCAGCACTGGAGACCAGCTTAGGACTGAATCCACGGCATTTGCACATAAATACCACATCACAAATGGGTTGCTAGCAGCAGACATAGGCCATGCTAGTCTAGTAAAAACTATTCCTGGCTTAGGGATCTGCGACAGAACGGATCTTAAGACCACGGAACTTTTCTTCGGGGCGAAATTTAGGGCTGTTATTCCTGACCGTAGGGAATTTGATGATGGCAACCCTTGCAATGATCGCATGACCCTGCCGTGGTTCACAGACGGATCAAAAACTAATCAAGGGGTTGGTGCGGGGATCACAGGACCCAACACCAAAATCTCGATTGCAATGGGTACCTGGCCCAGTGTTTTTACAATCTGAGATCCACGCCATTGATCCACGATATGCTCCATAAATATTATTGACAAGGGGATAAGAGGAGCCACCATAAATATCTTTTCAGCAGCCATTCAAGCTCTTTCCTCATAGAGGATAACCTCGAGACTGGTTGCGGATTGCTGGAATTGTCTCCAGCACCTCTCACATCGAACCGGGTCACACTTTGTTGGTTCCCTGGACTTTCCGGAATTTCCGGCAACGAAGTTGCGGACAGGCTAGCTAGGGCTGGTTCCGCAACCCCACTTCTTGGAGCTGAACCCTTTTGTGGGTTAAGCTGGGCCTCTGCCAAAGAATTGAAAGAGGAATGGTCAAAGAAGGAGAAGGGAATCTACTGGTCAACAAGACCTGGGATACGACAAGCTAAAGAGCTGGTCTTACATATAGGTGACCAAAAATCTTTGAAGGGCGGAACTCTTTTTTTGTTACTCCAGCACAGATCAGAAATTCCTCGACAAGGGATCTGCTCTCCTTTATAAGGGAGGCAGAGCGGGTCTTGTCCCCATAGGGAGCGCCTTGACACAAAAGACCGCAATTTGGTCGCTGTGCCACTAAAATATCTGTTGTGAGACTCCCTTAAAAATAATAATAATAAAAAAACACAAACCTTATTTTGTATAAATTTGAGCAAAACAGCACAATTTGTATATTGTTCCGACAATGGAAGTGGACTTGCCCAATGTAATGCATTACAACACAAACTACCTAAATCGCAGATGTACACGTCCGCTCTTGACGAAAGCATAATCCCGAGTCGATTTATAATTGGAATAAAAGTTTGAAGAAGTTTGAGTTTAAATTTGAGTTGAATCGAGTTCAGGAGTTTGAAGATAACGCTGTTGCGGTGCTGTGGAATGATCTTCAGAAGTTCATATATTCTAAACAGTAGTTAAAATGGGCAGCAAAAATATTTATGCGTAGTCAATATAGTATTTCTAACTGTACATCACTCAAGCAAGCATTGTTGTCGGAGTTTGGGTGTGAAGTTCAATAAATCGTGAGGGATAACTTCACAATGCCTTTATTAGAAGACGTAGTTGAGAGATTGCAGGGCCATAGCGTATTCACAACACATGATCTTGCGAATGGATTTCTTCACGTTCCAGTTCCATAAATTGCACGTCATACACAACGCATGCAGGCCAATTCGAATTCCTTTTTGTTCCCTTTGGAATATCGAATTCCTTAGTTATATTTTCGAGATACTTTTAAGCAATTCTGTTAGATATGGTTCAGGATGGGGCAGTAAAAACGTATATGGATGATCTTATATAAATGAAGGCAACCTAAAGTTAAGTCGCGTACTCAACAGAGCTGCCGAATTTAGCTTAAAAATTAAATTGAGCACGTGCCAGTTCCTTATGCGGAAAGTTGAGATTCCATGGTATGTTGTAGGAAAAGGCACAATAAGACCATCTAAGACAGAAACAGTACCTGTAAACATTTTCCTATACCGTACGATCATAAGAGTTTACAGCGTTTTCTCGTTTTATCGAAGATTTTGCGTCGGTTGCAAAACCACTCTCCGATTTGCTTCGCAACGACGTAGGCTTCAAGTTTAAAGAAGAGCAACTTGCCGCGTTTAAGCAATTAAAAACAGCATTAGTTACCGCACCAGTGTTACGTTTATATAATCCAAAGGCTGATATCGAAGTACATACGGATGCTTCAATGCATGGTATGGCGGTGTACTTTTGCAGAAAGATCCGGATGATCAACAATTTTATCCAATTCAGTATTTGAGTCGAAAAACGAAACCGGCAGAAGAAAAATACCATTCCTACGAGCTTGAGGTATTAGCTTTTGTTGAGGCATTGACGAAAAGCGCTTTTATCTACACGGTATAAGATTTAAAATCGTTACCAATTGTAAGGCCCTTGAACTAACAATAAAGAAACGAGGCTACATTCCGTTAAGAGTCTCGCATTGCGCATTGTTCTTCAAGATTTCGACTACAGTATTGAGCATCGTAGTGGTAGTAAAATGAGTCACCTTGATGCTTTAAGCCGAGTTTCGTGTCTTATGTTAGAAGACTCGCTGCATCACAGGCTAGCGATGAGTGCGTTCGAGCAGTGCTCACTCTCTTGAACAATAGCACGTAAGTCGATTTCTAAATTAAACATGGTATTTTGTATAAGGATCCCATTAAGGAGCTTATAGTAGTACCTCACTAATGAATAAAGAAACCATTAGAGTTGCTCATAGGCAAAGACATTTCTCAACCAAAAGCACCCAAGAGGCAGTTGAAAATAACTTTTATGTTCCGCAGACTATGTTTATGTTGGGCAGACTAGTAAGAATTATAATTATACTTTTATGGTGGTTGATGCTTTCTCAAAATTTGTTTGGCTCTATCCAACCAAGAATACTACCGCAGAAGGCGTTGTAGTTTGACTTAAGCGACTGGCGATATTCGGAAATCCAAAATGAATAATATCCGATAGAGGCGCAGCGTTTTTATCAAACGATTTTAACACACACCTACAATCAATCGCTTGAGAATTCGAAAAACAATGTGCTTATACATATGTATGTATGTACGCGTGCACACGCATGCAGAAAACGTCTGCGCTTGGCGCTTGCCAACACGTGGTTTGCCAATAGACAAATGGCTTGTCTGTAATAACTTTTGTGTTTATTAACCGATTTGGACGAAATTTGTTTAAATGCATTCTTTACAATAAGAATATAGAACATTAATATAGCAGCCTGAACCAAAGTTGGTGGCTCTGGCTCTTATAGTTTCTGAGATATGGTCAAGCAGCTGCGCTTGGCCCACAATTGGAAAAGTTAATTCCTAAATAACTTCTAAACTAGGAATAGGATCGTTATGAAATTTTCAGGACTTAACAAGAGTATTGAAATCTGTGTACAAAAACACAAGTCTATAGTACTTGATTTTCGATTTTTTTTTTTTTTTTTTGATATGGGGGTATCCAAAATCCAAAACATACATAATCTTCGTTTACTTTACGAGAACATAATTAACTAAATTTGATGCCTATAGCTCCTGTAGTCGCAGATATACGCTAAGGGAAAAATAAGAAGCTCATACTTTGGGAAATCATAATGTGAATGTGGATGACATAATATTGCCACCACTGCACATCAAGCTTGGACTGAATTTTATAAAAGCATTAGATACGGAAGGTGAAGCATTCGAATATCCAATGCTTCACCAGCCACTTCTTTCAATGGCGAAAATTAAGGTAGGCATATTCAATGGCCCAAAGATTCGAAAGCTATTGGGTAATAAGGAATTTTACTCTATTTTGACATCAGATGAAAGAGCAGCATGGAACTCATGCCGACAAGGCACTGCACACTTTTTGGGAAACAACAAAAGTTCGGACTATATTGGAATCGTGAAAAAATGTATACAAAATTATGGACGGAGAGACGGACATGGCTAAATCGACTCAGCTCGTCGTTCTGATCAAGAATATATACAATTTATGGGGTCGGAGATGCTTCCTTCTGCCTGTTACATACCTTTGCACAAAACCACTATATTCTTTTTACCCATTTGTAATGGGTTCAGGGCATACAAATTGTGGCAAATATGAACTTGAACTATTTTCTGCACAATAATAATAAAAGCTTTATAACATATTATATTTTAAGGAATGGTATTTTGAATGAACATTTGTTGATTTAAATAAGTTATGGTTGTTTTTATGAACATTTATCTATAGAATAGGGAGCCAGCTTTTAATTTTAATGAACGATATTTATTTATCCATTAATATATTTAAGTGATTATAAAATCAAACAGCCAGAAAAATTGATTCTGGGCGACATTTCTGGGATTTTAAAGGCAGAATTCTGCAGAATATTTTGCAAAGAAATAATTTTTGTCGACAAAAACGTACCTAGCTTTAAAATGTTGCTAACTCGCCGACTCTTGATTAAAATAATTAATATCTTTCCCCGAATTTTTTTCGAATAGTAAAATATACAAAACTAAAAATAATTTTCTTAATTTAAAAATATATAGTTGTAAAACTTATGATATACATTAAAAGAAAAAATATTTTTAAAACGGTTATGGAAAAAAGTTTAAAAAAAACCGGATTAAAAATATGTAAAGAAAAGTCTTACATTTTTAAAGTTTTTTTTTTTTTTTCATCTAGGGCCCTTATGTATCAGAAAATAATAATCCAACAACAAAAAAATAATCGAATAACCCTGGGTTCATTAGTCAGATTGAATTGTTTAACAAACCTACTTTTTATAATATTTATGACCCCATATGACTAAACAGCACTTAAACCCTAATGTGCTCGGTTGTCTACATTTGAGGCATTCTGGCAAAGAAATTTGATTAAAAAACAATTGTCCAAAACAACTCTGCTCGAGGCGTCCAGTAACTTTAAAAAAAAACAATTCTAAGCCATTTTAGTTATTATAGACTAACAAAAATTTACCTCTCATTTCTTAAGCTTATTTTATAGAATATGAGATATAGAGACAAAAAATGTTGTTGGAATGAATATTTGTATTTACTATTGTACTTGAATCAAAAATTAATCAATATCGGTTAAGAGAGGTTATTAAAAAACAGTGTGGTAAAATGTTACCAATTTGACAATCAAATGGGCAGCAAGTGCTGCAATAAGATCTAGGAATAAAAGTTTGGGTTTTTAAGTTCGTGTATACCATACGCAGATTAAGGCTATTTTAAATTATCGATAACCCCGCCCCTGTTTCTTATTATCTATATTTATCGGTTTTTTTATTCGGCGTGCGCTTGTGTGTGTGATTTTCTGTATGTATGTATGAATGCAAAGCTGTTGAAATGTATGTAACGACAGCTCGCCTCTGGGTTCAGGGTATCTCCTAGTCGGGCACACCCGACTAGAGCTATCTTACTTGTTTTATACCACTAAACAATAAGTTTCAACAAGATCGGTTAATAAACACAGATTTTATTAAAGAAAACGTATGCTAAAATTTGACAAATCTGTAGATTGTTAACAGCAGTTACTGAATATGAGCTAAAGAGTTGAAGTTTGGCTTTTTAAGTGTGTCTATGCCATACGCATATCAAGTTTATTTCGAATTAGTTTTCTTATTATCGATATTTATAGATTTTTTGACCAGGTTTTTTAACATACCTATACTATAAGAGCTAGAGCCAACAAATGTGGTTTAATAAGTTCACAGTACAATTCAAGTACTGCAGCCTAGTGTAACAGCAGATCTCATCTGGTTTCAGGGTATTTCCTAGTCGGGCGCTCCCGACTAGAGCACTCTTTTCTTGTTTTTAATTACAACAGATGTGAAATATTTGGACTTGCATAAATATATATTGGCATAAATTTGTTTTTATTATAGTTGTAATTTGTAATAAATATGTCTAAGCATAGTTTAAGCCGACCACACTGTCGTAAAATGTCTGAGATATGAAGAGATTTAAGAACATACACAGAACATACAGGGTGAGCTTGACGAAAATGATCAAAATTCTCAAAATGATTCGAATGATGATTAATTACCGTCTGATCATAACGCAAGCACTAGTTCAATCAATGCTTCAGCGGTAGCTGCTAATGGGCCGAATATAATCAATAATGAAGAATCGGATGTCGAAATCGAAATTGTACTTGAGGAAGACAAGTTCCGAAACGTGAGCATGCAGAAGAAGTCTTAATTGAAGACGATTTTGAGAACAATTTCGATTCAGTGGAGCAGTCAACTGTAACCTCTTATCCGTGTCCTGGTAAATTGGTTTTTAAGCACAATACACCCTGGCTTATCAATCTGTCCAATCAAACAGTTGGCATGAGTTCTCACAATTTGTTTCGTGGCACGGCTATTGGTCCATCTCGAGCTACGAAAGGGGTGGGTTTAATTTGATATTTACACCAGTAATGCTTGAGCAAATTCGCGTTGATACTAACGGAAAAGCCCAGAAATTTCAAAATTGGAATGAAAAAAATCACAAAGTAAAAGACCATTGTTAATCTGGACTGGAGTAAATAAATCCAACGATGAGGATGTTGACGTTCATGGAGTTCAGAGGCAATTTGTTACCGTGCCATCATGCCAAAAACGTGTTTCAAGGAAATATCACGATTTATTCGATGTGTTACTCAACGCACTAGAGATCGTAAATGATGAAGCTGCTTTGCGCAAATATTATCGGTCATGTAGAGAAATAACAGTGGATGAGGAATTATTAGGGAATTGCGGAAGAACATACCTTCCAAGCCTGCAAAGTAAGGAAAAAAAAATTGGAATTGCATGTGACACAAAATCATTCTATCCTCTCTACAGCGATATTTATACAGGCAAGATCTCAAATGCACGCCAAGCAAATAATGTAGGAGAGAGGGCTGTGCAAAAACTGATCCATCATTGTCCGTCTGTCTGTCCGTCCGTCTGTCCCTCCGTCTGTATGAACGCGAAAATTTCAGGGAGTACAAGGTCTAGAGAGATCAACTTGTACTTTTTAGGTTTATATATACCATACGCAGATCAAGTTTATTTCAAATGATATCTTGCTCCGTTTTCTCATAATCAGAGTTTATCGGTATTTTGACCCGGTTTTTTTGGGGATATCTCAGAGATTATCAGAGCTAGAGCCACCAAATTTAGTTTAATATGTTCTCGTAAAGGATACGCAGATTATAAATACTTCGGATTTTGCATACCTCCCCCATATAAAAAAAAACAAAAAAATCAAGTACTACAGACTTGCGCTTTGATTTGTACACAGATTTCAATGCTCATGTTACGTCCTGAAAATTTCATAACGATCATTTTCTTACTTTAGAATTAATTTATTTAAAAATTAACTTTCCAAATTGGGGGCCCAGCACAGCTGCTTGGCTTTTGAAGAGCGAAAAGCCACTTGAAAAGCCATAGTAAAAATTTCGTCTTGCATTAAAATTTATGGCCAAGCACAGCTGCTTGAGCATATCTCAGAAACTATAAGAGTGTGGCTTTTGCAGAGCGAAAAGCCACTCGGCTGTAGTGGCTTTTGAATAGCGAAAAGCCACTTGAAAAGCCATACTAAAAATGTCGTCTTGCATTCAAATCTATGCGCGTTACTCATCTTAGTATTTATATTGTCTTTGGTCCAAGTGTAACTTAATGCTGGGACATCAGCGGTTTAATATATTCTGGAGCAACAAAATGGGGTTTTCTGCATGATATTTGGCATGCACACTGTCAAAAAGCTTTCGCAGATCAACTGTAACTAACATTTGAAAGATATTCTGGTAGTTTCCTATTTTGTAGAAATGTTGCGAGAAATTTCACAACTACGGCATAGTAAAATATACCTGCAAATATTAAAAGCGAGCGCGAAACGCGAGTATTCATTTTTATTATTATTTTCTTTTTTTGTTGAAATTATGTATATAAGCACCACTATATGTCTCTCTATCATTTTTTTTTTTGAAGTACATATGTATGCACATAGTGGTCCGTTCATAAGAATAACGGACCTTCTTCTCTATTATGCTTTGTGTTGAAGTTCAGCTGCCTGCAACGCAGCTGCATCGCTTTTTAGTCTCAAATAAACTCTAGCCGTAATAGGGTTTTGGCCCAGGCAGCTAAAAAACTGCGCGTAAGAATCGAAAAGATTCGTGTGAGACTCGATTGCTAAAATTCTGCAAAATGAGTTCCCTATTTTCAATTGAGAAACTGGACAGTGAAAATTATAGTTCGTGGTCGGTTCATATGAAAAGTCTGTTGATACATTCCGATCTATGGTCAGTGGTATGCGGCCCGTGGGTGCAAAATGAAAACGATACTGCAGAGCAAAATGCGATCTTTGATGGCAAGGATGAAAAGGCTCTTGCGAGTATATTGCTTAGTGTAAAACCGTCGCAAATTAATCATGTGAAACATTGTAAAACATCGAGTGAAGCTTGGAAAAAGCTAGGTGCGATTTACATGCCTTCTGGCCCTGCGCGAAAAATGCAACTGTTTTAAAAGTTATTGCATATAAAAATGTCGAATACGGAAAGTATCCGTGAACATTTAACTAATTTTTGTAACTTGGTAGAAAAATTAGCTGCAATCGAACAGCCGGTGCCTGATGAAATGCTTGCAATAATTTTGTTGGCAAGTCTTAGTGAGGAATACGAAAATTTTGCTGTCGCCATGGAGACACGCGACTTGTTGCCACCATTGAACACTCTCAAGGTAAAATTGTTAGAGGAAGGGGAGAGGCGGAAGGCGAAAGAGCTAGTTACCAAAAAATCAGAGCAAAAAATATTTGCGTCGCGCATGGATAGCGGTAAAAAGAACGAGTCGAAAAGAGACATGAAAAATGTCGCATGTTGGTCGTGTGGTCATCGCGGGCACGTCGCCGCGAAGTGTAAATCAAAAGACAAATCTGGAACATCGAAAGAGTACAGCAATGTTAGGCCAAGTGAAGACAAAGAAAATGAGAAGTCTTTTTCGGTATTTGCTGCTAGTGAAAGTGAACTAGCAAAAAGTGCATGGTGTCTAGACAGTGCCACAGGAGCCACTGCCCATTTGTGTGCAGACAAGTCGATGTTTGTTTCTCTTCGAGAGCACAAAGAGAAAATAAAACTAGCAGTAGAGAATTACATAGAAGCAGAAAGGTGCGGCAATGTTTTGTTGTCGTGGCAAGGAAAAATCTGCCATGTAGTTTTATATCAGTGTCTTGTGCAACCAAAAGGTTGCAGTCGATTTCGAGAAGCACGAAGCACGCATAAAGAACAGTTACGGAAAAACGGTGCTAATCGCGAAAAAAAAGATGACTTGCTTTTGTTTGAAAATAATCTAAAAAGGGTATTTGCCGCGAATGCAAATACAGCACAGCTTATAAAATGGCATAACCGGTTTGGAAACTTAAACTTCAATAGTTTGAACAAAATGATTAACAAAATGGTTCATGGCCTGCGTGCTAGTGCGTGTAACATAGACGACTTCATATGTGAAACTTGTGCCAAATGCAAGATATGCCTACAGAAATTCCCAAAAATGTCGGAAAATCGCTCGAAAGACGTTTTGGGATTAGTTCACTCGGACATTTGTGGACATATACGTACGTTATCACAGGGCGGTTCACGGTATTTCGCCACGTTTATCAATGATAAAACGCGTTACATGTCGGTTTATATGCTAAAAACGAAAGACGAGATATTCGAAAAATTCAAAGATTTTAAATCACTTGTGGAAAAACAAACGGGCAAAACAGATTATGGCCATTAGAAGTGATAATGGGCGTGAATACATCGATGGTGTATTTGATACATTTTTGGCAGATAATGGCATCAAGCGACAGCTCACTGTACCTCACAATCCGCAGCAAAATGGCGTAGCCGAAAATGCAAATCGGACTCTGGTTGAAATGGTACGGAGCATGCTTGTGCATGCTGGAGTTGGTGAGTCCCTCTGGGGTTAAGCGATAATGACAGCAGCGTATCTGCGAAATAGGTCCGAGACCACAACGTTGTCCGATAAAACTCCATATAAGGCATGGTATGGAAAGAAGCCGAGTGTATCTCACTTGAAGAAGTTTGGCACAAAGGCAATTGTTTTAAATAAAAGCCATAAAGCAAAATTCTCAGAAAAAAAGTGTGGAGCATTTGTTAGTGGGTTACTCTGAGACGGCAAATGCCTATTGCTTGTACAATCCAGTTAAACGAAGCGTAACAGATGCCCGAGACGTTATCTTCTTGGAAAATGTATTGGTCAATGATAGTGGGCTGCCGAGTAAGGGTTCGAGTGAAGTCAAGCATAGTATTGGTAGAGCCCCGTAATGAGCCAGTGTGCGATGATGACTGCCATCAACCAGATGAACAAAAGGCCCCAAATGATAACGGTAAATGTCCTAAAAGGGGTCCAGGGAGACCCAAACCAATTCGTACTGGGCAGCCGGGTCGTCCTCGAAAAGAGTATAACATGTTAAATGTGATGGCTGCAAATGACATTGAGGCCATCAGCGTTGAAGAAGCGCTAAAATAAAGTTATATTGAAAACTGGAAAGCTTCGATGCAGAAGGAGTTTGATCACCTGCTGAACATAAAGACATGGAGCCTTGTAGATCTTCCAGAGGGTGAAAAATCAATGGGATTAAAGTGGGCCTTCACTGTAAAACGAGACCAGAACGGCAACGTCGAGCGTTTCAAATCGAGGTTGGTCGGAAAGGATGCGGTCAGCAGTATGGGGTCAATTACGCCGAGACGTTTTCTCCTGTGGCGCGATACTTATCGATCAGGCTAGTAATTGCGTTAGCTGTAGAGCATGGGATGTATCTGCATCAAATGGATGTTTCGGTTGCGTACCTTAACAGCGAGCTCCATGACATCGAGTATATACGGCAACCGGAAGGATTTGATGATGCAAAACATCAGAAGCGCGTACTCAAGCTGCATAAATCCTTGTACGGTCTAAAACAAAGTGGCCGTGAATGGAATCAGAAGCTAGACAGTATCCTATTGCAAATTGGGTTTTTTCCGTGTGCTAGTGAGCCTTGTATTTATACTAGCAAAATTGACGGATACCTGAAAATAGTTGTATATGTTGATGATTTATTATTAGCTTGTTCCAGAAAAGAAGACATCGACCGCATAAAAGGACTCATATCAAATGAAGTTGACGTAGTAGACGGCGGAGAGCTGCAGCATTTCCTGGGTATGGAAATTGAAAGAATAGGCCAGACTGGTAGCGTTTCCATAGGCCATAAGCAGTACATCGAAGGCCTGCTGAGAGATTATGGTATTGCAAACCAAATGCAATTCCTATAGAAGTTGGCTTCCAAACCAAGTGCGAAGGCAATGGTTGTCCAGAGGTGGACAAAACGCGCTATCAACCATTCATTGGCGCACTGCTATATTTAGCAATGACGACACGGCCAGATGTAGCGCATTCCGTGGCTAAACTGGATCACATAGAAATGCAGATCCTCATAAGAAGCACGAAGTGTCAGCGAAACGAGTCCTGCGATACCTGAAGGGAACAGCATATATGCGGTTGCAGTACGTTCGCACAGGCGTCCCTGTTCATTGCTTTGTTGACGCCGATTGGGCTGGCGATGGTTCTGATCGCAAGTCCTTCAGTGGCTGGTGCAGTGATCTCTTGGGAGTCGAAAAAGCAGAGCATAGTCGCCCTCAGCACTACAGAGGCGGAATACGTAGCTCTCTCTACTGCAGCTAAAGAGGCGGCGTATTTGAAAAAGCTTATCAGCGAAATGGGCTTCGGGCCGATGCCGACCATAATGATTTACGGTGACAATCAGAGCGCAGAATGCCTTGATAGGAATTTTAAATTTCATTCCCGTAGCAAACACATAGAAATTAAGTACCATTTTGTAAGGTAAATGTTCAAGAATAAAGTTGTTGAGATAAAGTACGTTCTCACAGAAGACATGTAAGCAGATGTAATAAGAAAAAATTTAATTAGGGTTAAACATGCTAAATGTATTAATTTGCTAGGTTTAAAATAATGTTTTTGAACTATAAAGATAGACATATAGCGTTGAGAAGGAGTGTTGAAATTATGTATATAAGCACCACAATATGCCTCTCTATCATTTTCCTTTCGTTTACTTGAAGTACATATGTATGCATATAGTGGTCCGTTCATAAGAATAACGGACCTTCTTCTCTATTATGCTTTGTATTGAAGTTCGGCTGCCTGCAACGCAGCTGCATAGCTTTTTAGTCTCAAATAAACTCTAGCCGTAATAATTGTTTATACCCTGAACCCATTGAAAATGGGTAAAAAGGGTATAATTGTTTTGTGCAAATGTATGTAACAGGCAGAAGGAAGCATCTCTGACCCCATTAAGTATATAAAATCGTTATCAGGTCGATGAGCTGATTCGATTTAGGTATGTCCGTTCGTTCGTCTGTTCGTGCGTCCGTCTGTATTAACGCAGCGATATCAAAAACTACAAAAGCTAGAAACCTAAACTAAACGACTATATATTCTCCTAACCCATGCATGTACATGTTTATCATCTTTTTTCGATACCTTGCTCCGTTTCATTATTATCGACTTTAAGACTTGGTTTTCTTGGCATATCTCGGAGATTATACGAGCTAGAGCCATCAAATTAAGTTTAATATGAGCACGAAAAGGATACGCAGATTATAAATACTTCACCCCCATTCGCCCACCATATGAAAAAACCCAAATAAAATACTACAGACTTTATGCCATACCCACTAGGAGGCTGGCATTTTGATAACATATCGATACACCCCAAATTGCAAATAACCCATTTGTAGGTATGTAGATTGCTAGTTACCTCTCCCAAAGATTACGACCTTGACATCCCAGCCACGCCACTAGAACGCCCCGTAGCGTCCGGCCCAATAAAACGGATTGCCAATATCTCCCACAAATTTTTTAGCTAGAGTCACCATATTTAAATATTACCACTGGGAACATGGCATTTCGATAAAATCTATGTATCTCCCGAAATTTTTAAGTTAGAGACATACACATTTTTCAGACAGATTCTTAACCTTTTCTAAAAATCGCACAAAAAATGTTTTAGATTCGCCCACTGGGGTCGTGGAAATCGATATATCTCCCTCACTTTTAGACACATCATTTTTTTAAGACAGATTACTAATAACCTTCTCTAAAATTCGTTTGTTTTGGATACGAACATATTAATAAATATCAAATCTTAACACCTTTTGACAAAGTAATACTATCAAAAGTAATCCAAAAAATTGCTGATATCAAACAAAACCACTTCTACAAGAGGTAACGATCTAGGGGCGAAAACACATTCTAGCCCCAAAATTACTAACATAAAATTTTGTGACGAAGGAAGATTCAATATATAATAAGTAAGAACTTTGCAGTCGGGCGTAACCGTAACTATACAAGTTCACGGTCTTAATTATTATTGTAATATTGGAAAAATTTTAATTTTGTAATTTGTGGGGAAGGCTGTGTCGTACTTACAAGTCGTCGAGTCTATCGATGTCAGCAGGCCTGTTGACGTTGATGTTGCTAAAGATGCATTTATGTATAAAATTATGTAGGTTATTGGCAGGTTAAATGTTGTTAGCAAATCGAAATAAAGAATAAGTATAAACTAGTATTTAAAAAAATATAATAATTCAGAAATTCCATTTACGTGACGATACTAATATTTATTCCACACGATCTCGTAGCAATGCACAGGTTGATCGTGCCATTAATACGATCGATATGTAATGCATGCATTAACTCTTATTTGCACATGGCTGTTATTTCGCCAAGCACTGCCAAGTTGAATGTAAGGAATCTTCTCAAAGCATACATGCATAAAAGCTTTTTCAAACCACCTGATCACGTCATGTGTTCTATTGCATAAAAGCTTATGTGGATGCTAATGACAGCATTGTCGGACATAATGCGTATTATGCGCGTCTTTTTATTTAAAATTTAGATTTAAACAAAACGCACCCTCACAACCACAGGTTTGATCTTTGGCGACGAGACGATGATAAAAGCTGGAAAAAGGGTGGAAATTACTTTATACTTCCCAAATGTCCTTTGCGTGGAACTTTCCATGCTTTTTTCCTTTCATATCTTCGAGTAGATATACAGACTGACCCAATTTTTGTTTTACTCGAGCTTTGATGCCAATCGGCGCTAATTTTGCACTCTCATTGGCCGCAAAATTACTTAAAACAAAATTTCTTTTAATTACGACCTGACCTATTTCATAGGAACGAAGTCTGGCTCGTAAATTATATGTTCGCTGATTTTTCTCGTAGGCTTTTCGTAGATTTTTTTCAATGTCAAAACGTATCATTAAAAATTCATCGGTTCTAGCTAATGATCCGGCGCCTTCACTAAGTAGATGTAAATTCTTCAGTGGTTTGTAGTCATGACCATGGGTGATCATATGCTGACCAAAAATTACATACTAAAGAGACAATCCAACCGATTGATGAATCGAATTTTTTAGTGCACAATTTATGCTGTCCCAATCTCGTTGGCCAGATCGCATTAAAGAAACGATTCATTGTTGCTAACAAATTTTTCTGGAATTCCAAAACAAACAAAGATTTCTCTCAAAATTCAATCGCTACACTGGAATTAAACCTTTTTACTGACTTGAGAAAAGTAAATTTAGAGAAGTGGGCTAGAATGATAAATATGCCAATAATTCCTTTTTTTTGTACGGGGAAAAGGCCCAAAAAAAAACCAATAACCCAATAACCTGACTACCCATTGGAGGTCTAAAAGTACATGTTGGATATTTACATAAGTTCATCAGTGACTATTTTCGGCCAATAAAAACTACGTCGAATGCGCCCCGCTGATGGGTGATCGTGACACGAGCTAATTACACCTTTACGCAACTCTTCGGGAACAAACAACTTCCAGCAGTCAGCATTTTCTGCGCTGCCTGGAAAACAAGTCCGGTGATAAATGTAGTCATCGACTAATTGAAAGTCTAGTAATTTGGACAGCTTAATCTTTTCTTTTAAGATAGAATATTTTGCTGATCGAAAGGCTTCGGATTGTAAATCTATTTCGGGAAAAGTTTCGATATCAACGGCAGCGACCTCCGCTTCCTCTTCAAAACAGCGTGAGAGGGCATCAGGCTCCACGTTTTCACTCCCTTATCGATGCTCAATTCAAATTTATTTAATTTGTTGGACATGTATGCAATCGACCATTCGCATCCATCGCATTGCGCTAATACTGCACCTACGCCATATAGAGATGCGTCACATTGTACGATGAATGGTTTTTCAAAATTGGGATATACTAAGAATGGTGCGGAGCAAAGTGCAATCTGTGCATTAGCATTCCATTCATATGGTTTACTGCCTAAGAGTTCTGCGAGGTGAAAGATGATTGTTGAATACTGAGCAATGAATCTCTGGTACCATCCAGTCATTCCCAAAAATCTTCTCAGCTACTTCTGAGATTTAGGGACCGGAAATTCCGCGTATTTCGTATTTTATCCGGATTAATTCGCCTTCACTCACTACATAGCCAAGATAGTCTACGACAGAACTAGTCTGAGACAGAACTTACTTTTCTTAATGTTAATAGTCAGTCCTGCTTTGCGCAGTTGGGTTGCAAGTTCAGTTCCTCAAAACTCTTTGACAATACTAACAAGTCATCGAGATATACTAAACCGTGCGACTTTAATTGATATGGAATAACTTGGACCATCAGTCGACACATCGTTTGGGGGGCATTTGTTAATCCAAACGGCATTCTTCTAAATTTATATAGCGGACGTTTTGGGACTGTGAATGCTGTTTTAGGTCGTGATGAAGAATATAAACAAATTTCCCAAATTGCATCCTTGACATCTATTTTCGAGATTCAATACACTGGTGGTAGACGACTAAACAATCCATCTAAAATTGGCATTGGATATGCATCTTTTGTGGTGACTACATTTAATTTTCGTGTATCTAAACAAAATGTAACCTTGCATGGTTTAACTATCAAGGTAACGGGAGATGACCATGGCGACAATGGAGCTTCTTCGATAACCCCTAACTCTATCATGCGATCGATATCTTTGCATAAGAATTTCTCTTTTTCTGGAGACAATGGATAGAAGCGTTGCTTAATGGGTTTTGAATTCGATGTGTCAATCGAGTGCTCTATCAAGGTTATTTCGCCGAGTCCATCTATTTCGAAGGAAGGAAAGAAATCAATTATGGACCGTAACTTAAATTTTTGAATGCAAGTCAGACTTAACGTTTCGACTTCCTCATCCTGATCTACTAGAAGTTCATTCACGTGGCAGGTATGGGAAATAGAAATGCCGAATCTTCCCCAAAAGTCCATTCCACATATGACATTTTGCCTGATTGACGGTACTATTAACATGTTTATATCTTCTTTTACTGAATTATATGTTAGGGGTATTGTAATCGCACCTGCGATATTGTGTGTTTACCCGTCTGCAGTTCGAACTACGCCTTTTATTTTGTTGAATTTTAATTTGGTTTGGATAAATTTGTTCAGCTAGGGCTCCTCCTACTACGCTCCGCTGTCTAATAGTGCTGAATACTGTTGGCCGAAAATCTCTAAGATCGTAAAAGATCGTATGTCGTTACTCTTATGCACAATAGAGGATATGGTGAAATTATTTAATCTACGTATATTGCTCCAAAAATTTCGAATTCGCTCTATAGACCGTTTCCTAGAATAAGCAGATTTCTTAAATTATGCAGACTTCTGCATTATGTAATTGATATTCATTTAAACGTATGTGTAATGGTCTAAAGGAAGTATATTTTGGTATATGTGGTGTGTCCGGTGATATTTTAAAAATAGCTGGGCTTTTAATATTTAATTTCGAGAATAATGATGGACATCCGCTCTCGGAAGCCGACGAACATCCGGTGCCGAATTTTCCGAAACCGGCTTATATTTTGTACAGGTGGGCTTATATGTGTTTATAGCACCACACCCATAACAAAACACTCGACGAACCTTTAAGCAATCATGATATCTATGATGATGAGCTAGCAATTCCAGCATTTTGATTTTTCTGCTGCAGATTTCCTCGATATTCTCAGATTCTAAACTGCAACGCTCTTCAACCTCTTCGTCAATGAGAACTTCGTTAACAACACGTTTTACATTATTGAAACGAGAAAATTGCTTTGATCGAAGATTATTAATAAACTCTTCATGCTTATGACATTGTTTTCGCAGAATGCCAGATTTGGAGTATCTATATGTAAAAGCTCATGTTGTAATTCAGACCTTAAGTTATGTCTGACTTCTATGGTTAAATCGCTCTCTGACATAGGTTCCCTTAACACATCAACTATGCATAGCATTGTGTCTAGATACTCATCGAAGGATTCATTGTTTCCCTGTTTACGACGTCGCATAGCATTCTTAATATCTCGATCCGTGCGCTGATGTTGATATCTCTCCCTAAAACGATTGCATAAGCTAAACCAATTCATATTATCTGAGGCCCGATGGACACGCCAATAGAAGGTTAAAGCAGAGCCCGAAAATAAAAGATTTGCGAATTGATACAACAGTTCAAAGTTTCCATTAAGACACTGCGAAGTTAAACAATTAAATCTATAAATAAAATCTGCAATATTAATATTCTTCGCTGAGCCACTAAATTTCAGATGCCACTTCGAAATTACACTGGATATCCTATCTGGTCGATCGACTGTGAAGTCGTCTACATTGGCTTGACTAGCAGAATGTCTCATTCTAGGAAAGCTATCGCGCACATTGTTTGAGCATGGACGCACATTAGGTATCTCATTGTCAACGATTCAAACTTGAACACGTTAAGCAGCAATATGGGCTTCGAGTTTCAATTCATTCCTACTCGCGTACCACATTTTGGCGGATTGTGGGGGGCTGCGGTCAAATTAACGAAGAGCCTTCTCATCAAACAATTAACGAACATGAATTTTACCTATGAAGTCTTGCAAACTGTGGCAATTGAAGCTAAAGCGATTCTAAACCCGCGACCAATTGCTGCTTTTAGTGAAGACCCAAATGATAGAGAAGCGCTAAATCCGGGTCATTTGTTAATCGGATCCTCCATGATGGTGCTACATGAACCTATAATTAACGACAGCATGACATCTCACTTGACGCGTTGGCAGCGCGTCACATATTTAAAGCAACGCTTCTGGGAGTTATTTAGCGATTATTTGCATACATTGCAAGTGCATTCCAAATGGCTTAGTCCAGAGTCCAACATCTTACCAAATCAAGATGTTCTTATTCATGAGTACAATTTACCGCCCCATCAATGTCTATTGGGACGGATTATCAGTAGTCATGCCGGCACAGACCCATTCGTCAACCCATTTGTAAACTATCTCCGTTACCAAAACCAACTCATTAAGTGAAAGAATCTTAGACATTTCACCGGGCGGAGTATGTCTGAGGAGATCATCACATCAACTTCTGGTTACCTTTACCATCACATTTAGTTTACATAGTTGTACAAACAGTTATATTTTGATACCCCAAATTATAACTCATTACTGTAAGCCCTTAAGCCGCTCGCGAAGAGTTATTTGGTATACAGCTAGCAGACGTGTTTTTATTGCTAATCCAATATACTCTGAACTGGGCAGAGTCCAAACATAGGCATTTCCGTTTTTTTAAGCGGGGACGCTGGGGGCGTTTTAGTGGGCGTGGCCGGGATTTTTGAAAGAGGTCACCAGCAATCTACATTGAAAATTTTGTGTCTCTAGCTTTTTATTTTAATTTGTGCTTATAGGTATACCGATTTTTGCGATTACGGGGTGGGAGAGGCGCGGCCGGAAACTTTTTTTTGCGACATTTAGGGGAGCTTTCCACTAATATATATTTCAAATATGGTGGTTCTAGCTCAAAAACTGTGGGAGATATATGCATATCGCATTTTTTTGGGCGGGTCAGTGGGGGGCGTTCTTGGGAGCGCGGTCGTGGTATCAAGGTCGGAACATTTGAGGGAGGTATCTAGGAATCTACATACCAAATTTGGCACTCTAGCAATACAATTTTGGACAAAATCAACCCTGAATCGATTTGAGGTGTATTCATTTGTTATCAATTTGCCAGCCTTTTAATGGGCGTGGCAAAACAATTTTAATACTTTATCTTACGCGGGTACATATTCCACGATTCAAGTCTCTAACTTCAATATCATACAGACAGACAGGCAGACAATGCAGAAACCTAATATACTATTTCACTTCATGAAAAAGTATAAAGATGCATCGATGTTGTTCTACCGCTGCATACAAAAGTACGCCCGATTTGTATACTCGTTCACGAAGTGAAACTAGTTTTACTCGTTTACGAAGTGAAACTAGTATATTGGGATTGTGCAATGTCCGTCATGTCTGTCCGTCCATCCGTCTATCCGTATAAACTAAATTTTTTTCGCCGGTATTGAAGCTAGAGACTTGAAATTTGGAATATATACTCGTGTAAACCCTCGTCAGATAAAGTGTTAAGGGTTGCGGGGTCCGATTCCCTCTCCCTCACTTTTAAAGCTAGATGCACAAATGTATACTGACAGATTGCTGATAACCTCCTCAAAGATCGCATCCAAACTTTTTTGGCTACGAAAACCCAAAACATAAAAATAAAATTTAATTCTATTCTTTTTTATAAAATCATTTGTTTGATGAAAAGGATATTTCAGAAAAAACTAATTTCATAGCATTTATATTTAATTTTTCCACGTCAAAAACAAGTGATCGATTGTGCTCGGGATCGATTCCCGTTCTTGATGGAAAGGCTGGTCTTGATTCTTCTAATAATTCAAAATTTTTCCAGTTCATAACAATTTATTAAAATTCTCTTCTTTTTGCCTTCTGTTAGAATTTTTAGTATAATACGTACATACTTTAACTTGAATTTCGCCACAGTCGAAGTTAATTGGTTGGTGGAGTGGAGCGGGACTTACGTGTTAGTTGTGCGGCAGGCCAGGGTTCGAGACCTCGCGGAGGCAAATTTATATTTTGTTGTTTATACTCGTTTATTATTTTTTTTGTGCACCTATGCTAGGTTGCATGTTTTCGTTGTTCAACGTTCTCACTTCTTATTTTTTTGTTTATTACACGATACATACTCAAATATCACGTCGAATTTTGTTTGGCCCGGTTACATTTTCATTTTCGGAAAATGTAAAATACGCTTTACCTTTTAGTTGGATCACAAGTTGTTGTAAATATTCTTATTTTGGTTGAAAGAGCAAACAACGAGCTTACAAATTTTACTCCATTAGGTCTCTTACTACTCAAACTAATAGTTTTCCCACATTTAGAAGATCCAATGATTAGATCTCTAATTGAATTGAGTGATAAGCTGAACGAAGTGTGACTAATCGTTTATTTTGCATCATTTTTTTAATGTGAAGTGTCTTACTTCAATATTCGTTTTTTGTTTTACTTAACGCATATTAGATATGGTTTTCACATGAGCACGTCACTAATTAACAACTCTTTGAAGAATATTGAACTAATAAAAAGGTAATAAACTTTTATAAACCTGTTAATAATAAAACAAGTAAGACGGCTCTAGTCGGGAGTGCCCGACTAGGAGATACCCTGAGCCCAGCGGCGAACTGTCGTTACAAGCATTTAATTAAACCACTCTGCATTCATACACTCGATATCACAGCCGCACTTAGTAAAATACAAATAAATAATACAAATTATTGCTCGCCCTGCGCGCTGGCTTTTAATATTTACATACAAATTTTAGTATGCCATAGTTGTGTAATTTCTTCCAAAATTTTCACAAAATAGGAAACTATATGTTTCAAATGTTGGTTGCAGTTGATCTGCGAAAGCTTTTTGAGAGTTTGCATGCTAAATACCAAATTTTCCCCATTTTCTTGCTCCAGAATATTTCAAATCGCCGATGTCCCAGCATTAAGTAGCACATGGCCCAATAAGTGTGTTAAGTTAAAGAAATTAATAAAAAATAAAATAAATATTAAAGGTCTCCATTGACAAAGTGATCTGGGAGCGCGCCAGGCAACACCTCTACCATCGAGCTACACCAGCATTCTGATTGTCTCCGTCAAAATCTGATCTAAGAAACACACATGCACAATCAATCGCTTGAGAATTCGAAAAATAACTCACTCATATGAATGTGCATATTAGTACATACATATGTATGTCTACATACAAATGTGCACACATGTGCACATGTATGCAGAAAACGTCTTTTCTTTAATAACTTCTGTATTTCGTAACCAATTTGAATGAAATTTGTTTTAATGCATTCCTATTGTACTATAGTACATTTTTATAATGCCTATTGCAGCTTATTAAACCTAATTTGGTGGCTCTGGCTCTTAAAGCTACTGAGATATCAAAGTGCAAAGCTGTAGTACTTGATTTGCGGACTTTTTTATTTTTTTGACATGGGGGGCGATAGGCGGAGCTATCCAAAATTTGATTCATTCATATTCAAAATCTGCGTATCGCTTACGAGAACACATTAAAACAAATTTGGTGGCTCTAGCTCTTATAGTTTCTGTGATATGACCGAAAAACCGGGTCAAAAACAGATAAACACTGATTATAAGAAAACGGAGCAAGTTATCGATCATTTGAAATAAACTTGATATGCGTATAATATATGCATATCTAAAAACTTCAGGTTCAGCTCTCTAGCCCCTGTAGTCTCTGGAATCGACGCCTTTATACAGACAGACGGACAGAATATATATACTTTATGGGGTGGGCGATGTCTCCTTCTGGCTGTTACATACATTTGCCCAAAACCTTTATACCCTTTTTACCTATTTTCAATGAGTTCAGGGTATAATTAATGTATATTATTGCGATGGAATTATTAATAAAACAAGCTAGAACGTTGCAACCGGGTGTAACAGACTATGCAATAAACTTTTACAGAATATTAACAGCTTTAAACTGACAAGAGCGGTTTAAATTATTATTGTTATTTTGGATAAATGTATATTTTAATAACTTCGTCCCGACACAATTTGGTGGCTCTAGCTCTGAAATCGTGGGAGACATGGATTCACGCAACTTTCGTTACGTTACGTTTTTGTCGATAAACATGATTTTTTTGCGGAATGTTCAACGAAGTTCAGACTTAAAAAGGCCACGAGTGCTGCCTTGAATTAATTTTTCTGGCTGTAGGATGTTTAATAAACATTCAAATGTAACTGACAATAGAGTAAGCACGACATGTATTCAAATACTCAAATACTTGGTATCATAAGTATCCATGTAACCGACTATAAATATATCAAGAGTGATCTTTAATAAAGACAGGTGAAAGCTAGAGCCAATGAACGAAGAGCCAAAGCCTAAAATATCAACAATTGTTTTTCAAAAATACGATTTACTTTTTGAATCGTAAGATATTACATATTATTTAACTTTTCAAGTATTGGTTTGGTAACATAGTCGGTATTTTAAAAATGGTTCATGTATTTTTCTGCTTACAGTAGTAGAATCAGCTTTTCGTTTGAGAACCCACACATAATCTCGAATCATGACCTGATAGCCCTCATAACGTCGCCATATAGATTTTAATTGTTGGTGAAATTGTTCTCTGTGTTCAACGCTAAAGTCACATAAAAGTCCAAGTGGGAATGCAGGAAATTGCCCCACAGTACTTTTGTTGTTGACTAAAATGTGCAGTGAATTGTAGAATTGAGTTCCAATTGAGAATTTTCGAATTGAGATCTGTCCCAGCTTGATGTGCCATGGTGGTAATATTACGTCATCAACGTTGACAAGAGGCGTATTTGTATAACCTGGACCCATTGAAAATGGGTAAAGAGGGTATAATGGTTTTGTGCAAATGTATGTAACAGGCAGAAGGAAGCATATGAATGTGCATGTGTATGTATATATGTATGTGTTCATACGCATGCAGAAAACGACTGCGCTTGTCCCCACGTGGCTTAGCAAATCTACAAATACATTTTCTTTAATAAGTTCTGTGTTTCTGAACCGATTTTGATAAAATTTTAATGCATTGTTATTGTAGTTAAGTACATTTATAAATTGCCTATTGCAGTTGCAAAAATATGGTCAATCCTCCTATGCTCTGTATACTGTCAATTCGACACCGAGTTGGAGCCGTACCTTAGATATCTTGTTGCGGTATAGCTCCAGGCCAGCAGCCTCCTGTCATATTTGGCTTAGATGCGAACGCAGTATCTTCTATGTGGTTCAGCAAGACTCCTGAGAGCTATCAGGATCACGCTAACCAATTGCGGAGTGAGCTGATGTCCGAATGGATACCGTCGTGCGGAGCCGATGTACTCAATGTGCGCAGCTTGGTGTACATTTTTGATAATCGCAAAGCTCGAAGCGATATCGACGTCACTATCGTCAACGTAGCAGCATCCATGTGGGCCGCATATGACTGGAGAGTAGACGAGTTGGACCTGAGCGACCACAGCTATGCTCCTGCCGTCTTGGAATGTCAGCAATGCACATTACCGACTGTTTAGTGATGAGCTTAAAAAATTGACCGAGGAACTACCGGCAACTGTTTAGTGATAAGCTAAAAAGATTGACCGAGGAACTACCGGAAGACTTCGCCGGGAGGCCACTAGATGCCTAGGTATCTGCACTGTGCTCGCTCATGCACCAAGTGTGCGACCAAGTGCTGGGACGCAAATCGCCAAGTGCTGTAAGGAAAGTGGTCTGGTGGAATGCCGACCTAAGTACCAAGCGCCAAGCGGGCAAGAGGCTAAGGCGTCGGCTCCAGAATCTTGAATCGACTTGCTTCTGCGGATCTCCGTAGGTCAGTATAAGAAGCTCATTATGTCAGCTAAGGAAATAAATTGGCGTCGCTTCGTTGGATAGCATAATCATGATCCATGGGGGCATGTGTATAGGATATGCCGTGGCCACCAGAAAATTACCGAATTTGGATGTCCTCGCTCAAAAGCAAGGCCAGTCGTAAACTGGCACAACTGTGTGCGAGTGCTCCTCCTCAACGTTTTTCCAGTTGTGGAGTCGATAGCACCCACTACCTATCTGGGCGAAGCTTTACTCAAGGGTCCCGATAAGGACAGGAGCGATCTCACCTCGCACCGTTATATTTGCCTACTGCCAGTATTTGGCAAGGTACTTGAGGGGATTTTGGTTAATCGTTTAAACGATACATTACCAGATGGCTGCAGATGGCAATTCAGCTTGAAAAAAGGCCAGTCAGGCGCGATATACCCTCGGAATATTCGTGGACTTCAAAGGAGCTTTCGGCCACTTTGATTGGAATGCTGCTCTTCATCGGCTCGCCGAAGCTGGATGCCGAGAAGAGAGATATGGGGAAGCAACTATTCCAGTAGCACGAGGTTGCCCGCAATGCTCTATCAGTGGTTCATTCATATGAAACCTCCGAATGGACGTGCTTCTCCGACGCATAGAGTCGCGATGCGTATTCAGTGCCTATGCAGATGACAGCTTTTATTCGTTGAGAGAAACTCAAGAGCAGCACTGGAGGTAAAAGGCGAAGAATTGATGTCCGTTATTGAAGCGTGGGGAGCAGAAATCAGCGTTGCCGTTTCCACCAGCAAGACGGCTATGATTTTGCTGAAAGGTGTATTGTCACCGAATAGGCGCCCTATAGTACGGTTCGCAGGAGCAAGCATATGTTGGCAAATGCCGGTACCTTGGTATCACAGTTGGCGAGTGGTTGAATTTCCGACCGCATATCGCGTTTTTACGCGATCGGCTGACTGGAGTCGTTGAGGCCTTGGCACGCGTACTGCGGGTTGTCTGGGGTGTCAGTCCTCGCGGACCATATACGCCGTACTCATGGTGCCTTACGCACTGTTTGGTGCCTCAGTTTGGTATAACGTGGCGATAAGTCCTGCTTGCCATGCGAATGGCAATTAGACCTCGAAGGTCGAAATAAAAACAAGTGAGAACGTTGCAGTCGGGTGTAACCGACAGCCGATTACTCGTTCACAGTGTGATAACAACTAAAGCATGTACCCAAGCACTATGTGTATTAATAATAATAATAGTATACAAGTATAAAATACCAAAAAAAAAAGTTTGCTCCTGCTCAATCACAACTGTCACCTTAACAGCGTGTGAGTCATCATCGACACCAACCATTTCGCTTTTGGCGAAATGCACATTCAGTTATCTAATAACCTAACCTATCCAATAAGAATGAGCATAGAATTCCAATTGAAACTGTACTCGTATTACAGAAGTCTGTGGATAGCGTCAAAGAGTGCATACAAAAATGATTAACACTACTTATGTTAAAATTATTTTTTCTTATGTTATGGTACTGTTATGGAACTGTTATTCCACATTTAAATTTATGGTAAGTATTAAATATATGTATATTTATATGTGTATGTATATATATAATTGACAGAGAATGCAAATAATTAAAAATAATAATTTTAGCTGCATTTTACACTGCACTACTAGTTGATCACGCTGTGACAAAACTCAACTCAAGTTACATGTACGACAAGTGCAAAAGCAATCAGCAATCAACCGCATGCAAATTCTAACAATTTGAAATAGTGTAGCAGTCAGCCTCTGTAAGCAGTGACAACCAAACAAAAAAATTACCGAAAATATTTAATAGATGGCGCTAGCAATGTTGCACTGGTATCATTGATGTTGTGCGCATATCGAGCTTGGACATTGTGGGCGCGGTAGTGGGCGTGACCAAAAAATTTGGCTACGAAATTTAGAGGAGGTCATCAGCAATCTGTCGGTATTGTATGCATCTATCTTTAAAAGTGAGAAAGATAAATTCATTTAATCGAATTGCCACGCCCACCGTGGGCGCATCTCGAAACCCGTAACACTTTATCTGACGCGGGTATACATATTCCAAATTTCAAGTCTCTAGCTTCAATAGCGGCGAAAAAATTCAAAAAAATCGCAAAAAGGTATTTATGGGTGCACAGAGGCTGGAGATTTTTGCGTAAAGTGCCGAAGGCCGTACTATTTATACCCTGAACCCATTGAAAATGGGTAAGAAGGGTATAATGGTTTTGTGCAAATGTACGTAACAGGCAGAAGGAGGCATCTCCGACCACATAAAGTATATATATTTTTAATCAGCATCACTAGCCAAAACAATCTAGCCATGTCCGTCTGTCTGTCCATCCCTCCGTTCGTCTGTATTAACGCGTCCATTTCAGAGACTACAAGGACTAGACAGCTGAACTTGGACTTTTTAGATTCGTATATACCATACGCTGATGAAATTTAACTCAAATGATGGATACCTTGCCATGTTTTCTTATAATCAGTATCTATCGATTTTTTCACCCGAGTTTTTGAACATATCTCAGAAACTAGTGGAGCTAGAGCCACCAAATTTGTTTTAATATGTTCCTTATCAAAACATCAAAAATCCGCAAATCATGTACTACAGACTTGCGCTTTGGCTTGTACACAGATTTCAATACTATTGTTATGTTTTATAGCGAACCTATTCTTAGTTTAAAAGTTATTTAAGAATTAACTTTCCATATTGGGGACCAAGCGCAGCTGCATGAGCATATCTCAGAAACTATAAGAGCCAGGGCCACCAAATTTGGTTTAAGAGGCTGCAATAGGCAATATATAAATGTATTATAATACAATAATAATGCATTAAAATAAATTTAATCAAAAACAGAAACACAGAAGTTAATAAAGAAAATGTCTTTTTATATTGGCACACATACATACCTACATACACAGAGAGAAAAAGTCGGACTAAAATTAAGTTAGAATGAACCCGAATTAAATATTCACGATTCTTGAAAGCCATACTTGATGTAAGTCTGAATTACTGGAAACGAGCACAAAAAATCTTAAGCCAAGTACAAAAAATCTTATTATAAGAGAAAAGAATCTTGAATCAAGTAAAATTCGCGATTTACTTGAAATGAGTACGAAAATTCTAGATATAAATTCGGATCTCGGGTTCAACCACACTAAAAAACTCAAAAAGAAAGTTGTTTTTGTTTGTGATGTTTTGAGTTTTAAAAATACACTGTGTGAGAATTTTATACTTTAATAATTTTTTGGTACGATGGTAGCGTAAAACACAATTTCTCAGCAAACAAGTTTGTAAAATCTTTAATCAGATATTCAATATCTTAGATCAAGATATTCAAAATCTTAGATCCAGATATCAAAATCTTAGATCAAGATATTAAAATTTTAGATCAAGATATAAAAATCTTAGATCAAGATATCAAAATCTCAAATCAAGATGTTTAGCCTTAAGCGTTGCGTCCACTATGTACATATGTGCATATATATATGGACATATGTATGTGTTCATACATATACATATATGTACATACATACTCATACGCAAATATTCTTCAAAGGGTACGCACATATATTACATGTACATACATAAATGCATACACACCTGAGTCGAAAACTACCGATCATTTGTGAGTAAGTGGGTCTGTGCAAATCCGTTAGCTGCTAGCATTTGCGGAGACACACACATACACAGTTTTGTGCACGCAATATAAAGCATGAAAAATTCGCCAGAACCCACCAAAAATGGCAAAAAGAGGGAAAGAGAGAGAAGGATGTCCGTGTTCGTATCTTCTTCATGATCTGTTCCGCGAAACGTTATATTTCATCACATCGTTGAAGGAAATTGGTTCATTCGCATTTTGGAATTGAAAGCGGTTTTGGGATGGTAGAAGTTCTGCCTTATTTGCAAGGTATGAATAAAAAAAAGTGCAAAGAAATTTAATTAAATATTAAATAAGTGTCTATAAACTTAAATAAAAAATATAAATAATAAGAAATATAAAAGACTTTAAATCTACAGAAATTTTGTTGTGCAATAATAAATGTAATGTACATACACATTGAATAAAATATGTATATATATATATATATACTATAATTCGATTCTTATTATTAGTTTAGTGTGAATTAAGTATTGTTTAACGACAATAATGATTGGTCTGGCTCAATTACAATATCGAAGTTTGTTATATATGATGTTCACGAGACGAGATTCTGTTGCAGAGTGCCTAGCTCATTTCACAACGCTTCTTACATTTTCTTAAGCTGCAAAGCTACAAATGAGAGCAGAGAGCGCGCTAAAACTGGCGACCACTCCTAGTTCTTTTATCTGCTAACCCTGGTTTTAGGGTTCCCACATTCGGCCGTCCTGACATGTCCTTCGACCCGAAGGAATCCCACACCTTCATAAACTCGGCCACTGTTGAGGTTTTACAAGGCCCCTCACCATCACCGACCTTTTCTACTTCATACCTGCCGTGGTTGTTTACTTTAACTACCTTATAAGGCCCCAAGTATTTACCCTTTAATTTCAAACCTGTTCCATACTGAGTGCGTTTTATGGCTACCAAATCATTTTCCCTATACTGATGATCCATTTTCCTGTTTGAATCGAACTCTCTTTTATTTTCTTCCTGCAGCTTCAGTATGTTTTCACGGGCTTGCTCGCGAGCCCTATTTCGATTATCTTCCAATTCTTCGAACAAATTTTCCCTAATTAACTCATTAATTTCTAAGTTACTCGGCATACGCATTTCAAAACCTGTTAGAATTCGAAATGGAGAAATCTTAGTGCTTCTTGGTGCCGTATGATTTATTATTTGCTGAACTCTCCCAACGTGCTTGTACCAATTTCCGGGACTCTCATGGCTCAACTTATGTACCCTCAATTTTGTGTACCCTCTCTACTTGACCATTCCCGCGTGGTACCCCAGTCGCTATCAGCAAATGTACCACGTTCTGCTTCTCACAATAGTCTTTGAAAACATGTGACGTAAAGGCAGCACCTCTATCAGAAATAATTCTCACTGGATTTCCAAACAAAGTAGCCTGCCTCTCTAAACAACTAGCAACTTCATCAACCCCTGTGCTACGAGTCGGGTATAACCACACGAATTTCGAAAATCCATCAACGACAACTAGTATGTGGTTATAACGCTTGGTTGTCAGTTCCATTGGCCCTACATGATCGATGTGATAAGTGCATAATGGCTTATCTCCCTTATCTATAGGCGTCAGATACCCTTCTCTTTTGCCTGCCTTTGCATTTACAATAATGCATTCGACGCAGCTTTCTACAACTCGGAGGACCTTTTCTTTCAACTTCGGTATGTAGTAACTCTTTCTACTAGTTCCTGAGTTTTCTTAGCAGAAAAATGGCCCTGCCTATGTGCAATTTGGATGATCTCATTTTCCATTTGGTACGGTACAACAATAAGCTCACGATTTGGGTCTTTGAATAGAACTTGGTTATCGATATAGAAGTCTTCATAGCTCCTTTCTTTTACGATATTATACACAGCCTTAGTCCACTCGTCCCTCAACTGCGCTTCTCTTAACCGATGTACAATGCTGTCCGTCAACACAAAGCAAGATACGCGACTTAGCGCATCGACATGACGCATTTTTGAACCAGACCGATGTTCAATTTTAAAATCAAAATCCTGCAAATACATTGCCCATCTAGACACTCGCAGAGGAACTTCCTTTTTCTTTAATGTCATAGTGAACGCATTGCAATCAGTTATGATCTTGAACTTTATGCCCAGCACATACACTCTCCACTTGACCAAAGCCCCAATGACAGCCAAAACTTCCAATTCGTATGAATCGTATTTTTCTTCGCATGCTGTAGTCTTACGGCTCATGTACTGCACAGGATGAAACAAACGATCTTCTGGGTCCTTTTGAAGCAACACTCCTCCGAATCCAAACTTACTCGCATCTGTATGAATCTCAGTTTCTAACTTAGGGTTATATAACTTTAAAACCGGACCACTTATCAATGCTGTCTTTAATTGTTTAAATGCGATATGCTGTAGCTCCAGGAATTCAAACTTGGCATCTTTTCTCAAAATATCGGACAACGGCTTAGCCATCACTGCATAGCCTTCTACAAATTTTCGAAAATACGATGTCAGCCCTAGGAAGCGCTGAATTGCCTTTTTGTCCCTAGGCAGGGGAAAATTAGCAACTGCCTGCGTCTTCTCCTCACTTGGCTTTATGGTACCATTCTGCACAATGTATCCCAAAAAGTTAACTTTCGTCTTTAGTAGCTGACACTTTGACCAATTTATACGTAAACCATTTTTTCCAGCAACGTTAAGCACTTTTGTCCGTTTGGCCACACCATTTTCTACGTCCTTGCTGGGTATAATGACATCGTCCATATAAACCACTGCGTCCCCAGCCTGAATCAAATCACGCATAACAGCCATAATGAATCTGGTGAACACGGCCGGTGAGTTTGATATTCCGAAAGGAACATAAAGAAACTCATATTGCCCCTTTTGTGTCACAAATGACGTATATTTCTGTGAGTTGGATTCGACTGGTACATGGAAAAATCCATTTGTCAAGTCCAAAGTAGTAAAAACTGCCGCACCCTGTAATTTTTCTAAAACACAGTCCATTTGTGGCATCGGAAAATTATCTCGGATCACCTTTTCATTTAGTTTTCGGTAATCACAACACAACCGCTTTTTCCCATTTTTCTTTGCCACCAGCACGATTGGAGACGCATACTCCGACATGCTTGGCCGAATGATTCCCTCTGCCAACCATTCCTCCACTTGCTTATCAACAATTTCTTGATCACACGCTGCTATACGTCTTGGATGTTGATACACTGGCAGATCGTCAGTTAAAATAATCTTCATTTCAATTGGAGCACTAGGACTTCTAATTGGCTTATAATCCCGAACCAACTGATCAACCTTAATTCTGACCGTCTTCTCTAAGTGAACCAAATCCATCTCACTAGCTTGTCCAATCTGCTCGAAACTTAACATGCACATGTTTCTGAATTCGTCGATAAGTTCATAGCACGAACCTTTCTCCTCGCTAACTGCTTCAGATTCTCCTTTATTTCGCTTTTCAGTTCTATTTGTTAGCTCCGTACCAGTCTTAGTCACCTTCAGATCTACCATATTTAAAATGGTCCTGCCCAGAATTGCATCATACCCCATGTCCTCATCCGGGACCACATGAAACTCAACTGGCATCTGAATATTGTCGATCTTAACTGATACTACAAAGCTCCCAAAAGTCAGAACCTGACTTTCACCAATACCTGTCAAACATTTAGCGCAACCGCTTAACTGTCCAATTCCTAACTTCGAAAAAACACATCTACGCAAGAGACACAACTCTGCTCCGGTGTCAACAAGTCCTCGAAACTTCACGCTACCACAAACAATATCTTTTAACTCAAGACCAGAAGAGGTAAAATTGCTTGGCGGCTTATTCACCAATTGCTCGTCTTGCACAACATTTGTAGATTTTTCGCGCTTCATTTGGCCCTCAGCTAGACACTGTGCAGCGCGATGACCTGGCTGCCCGCATTTGAAACAATTAAAATCTTTTTTAGTGCAGTCTTTCTTTAAATGAGAATCCTCGCCGCACTTAAAGCATTTTCTCACATTTCCTGCTTTTGACTCATTACCAGTCCCAAAATCTTTCTTTAAATATCCATATTTATTTGCTGACGAATATGAACCGCGAGCTTTTTGGTACGTTTCCATATGCACCTTCAACTGCTTGATTGTTTTTGCTTGATATAGTAACGACTTGTTTGATGTTATATCCGGTACCTTCCACAAAATATTCTATCAGGCTTTCATCATCGAGATCTATAGGTTTTGCGCTTTCCATGAGAGCGTACAAAAATTCTTGTGGCGTCTCACCTTTCTTTTGCTGCCGCTTACATAAGCGTCTATGAATCTCAGCTGACGACGCCTTGACTCTAAACTTATCTGTCAATGTCCTTTTCAGAGTATCCCAGCTATTAATACCTCGCTGACTACGAATATACGACTTAGCAGCGCCCTCAAGTAGCTGCTTCGCATAAACAAACACCTGCAATTGGCTCCACTGCACCGTATCAGCACATTCTTCTAGTTCACAAATCCACTGATCAATATCAGCTTCATTTGACCCATCAAATTTAGAAACGCTTCCTTCTACATCTTTTAGTGTGAACCATGACCTGGCCTGTTCTTGATTTAGCATTAATGGCGCCGTATTTACTGACACATTATCTGAAGCATCACTATCCTCTTCAAGGTTAAAGTGTGCGATTAGTCTTGCTTGTAAATCCGCTTTAAGCCCAGTGGTACTCAATTGCAACTCTGCTAGCTTTTGTCTTAACTCTTCAACTCTAAGCCTTAAAATCTCGTTTCTGTCCATCTTACAAAAGTGATATTAAACGACAATTTTACTGAAACCAAAGATAATTAAATAGCTAGTGTTAGTTAACAGCTTATTTGGCTGTTATAGCGCAATGTTAAATAACAGAGCCTTAACAGCTGCTTGTGCCACCGTCCGTGACTACACGCTTCTCCGCCAAAATGTGTATGCGTCGCACAAGCTTGCAGACTCCAACACAAATGTTAGTTTCTGTCTGTTCTTTTGCGTCGATACTACGCACCGGCCTTCTCGCCTGCGTTCCGCAACTTAACAGCACTCTTCTTCGTTATTCTTATGCACCGGCCTTCTCGCCTGCTTACCACCAACACAACAGCTTTCTGTTCCTTTTCTTACGCACCGGCCCTCTCGCCTGCGTACCAGCAAAACAACAACTTTTCTGTTCCTTTTCTTACGCACCGGCCCTCTCGCCTGCGTACCAGCAAAATAACAGCACTCGTTGATCGCTCTGACTCTACCGCGTTAATTCTTGCAGCTGTGTCTGTCTATGCACACACGCACACGTCTTCACACATGCACATACGGAACGCTTCTCGAAATTTTCTTCACCGCCTGTTCGTCTGGCGTCTATCTCCGTCTCTCTCGCACTTGTACTGCACTGCTGCTGGCGCCTTTCCGCTTTGCACGTCTTCAAATGTTTTTAACAAATTTTTCCCAGCCTTCCGCTTGCAGAACATCCACTTTTCACAATACTCGATTTGTAATTATAATTTTAGGCCAAATCCCGGTTGAGCCCCCATTTGTGAGTTCTAAAGAGTTATTCTCTTAGAACGGTTAAGTTTGTTGATTATTATATATTTATTGTTTAACGACAATTTGTTTCTTATTATTAGTTTAGTGTGAATTAAGTATTGTTTAACGACAATAATGATTGGTCTGGCTCAATTACAATATCGAAGTTTGTTATATATGATGTTCACGAGACGAGATTCTGTTGCAGAGTGCCTAGCTCATTTCACAACGCTTCTTACATTTTCGTAAGCTGCAAAGCTACAAATGAGAGTAGAGAGCGCGCTAAAACTGGCGACCACTCCTAGTTCTTTTATCTGCTAACCCTGGTTT
>JAWNLD010000620.1:0-205369 GCA_035041545.1 Drosophila colorata | reverse complement strand
CTTTTGATGAGGGGAGCTGAGGAAAGTGGCCGTTACATTTTAGTAACTGTCCCTTTTCTGAGTAGCGTGGGTGCCCAATCATTAAAATTCAGATTTGAAGTGGGAGAGGGTTAAGCGATCACAGTGCGCACAAGTGCACGACGCATCATTGTTTGTTTTTTTTTTTTCGGGGTGGTTTGAGAGCTCATTTTTTTTTTTTCCTTTTTTTTTTTTTTTTTTTTTTTTTTTTTGATCAGACCGTTTTTTTACGGCTTGAGAAGGAACACAAGTGCGGCGCACACTTGCAAACAGGTTTTGTTAGAGAAAAAGGTTCGATCGTAAATTCTAATGTATGGGATAAAAGAAAGACAACTATGTTTTCATTTTACAGATTTTTTGTCAATTTATTGGTTGTAGTGTTTATACTACAATTTATTTAAATTATTTTTTTCTAGCTTAGGATTAAATTAGTTTTATCTATCATCTCTATTACTTAATTTAGTGTACTGTGATATAAGGCGTTCTAGTTTTTGTATTCGTATAATATAGAAGTGACAGGCGCAGGTGTCACATCCGCTTATTGTCTGATCTGAGGACCAGGGACATATTGTTAAATGTTCTCCGTATTGCGATGTTCTAATGTGAGATTTTTCGTATTTGGTGAAATATTCTCGGTGATCCCGCCAACAGCCGTTGATGCTCAGGAAAAATCATCCCATCAAATTCGGCCAGAAAATCATCAATTTTCTTTACAATGGATTTTTTTTTTTATTTTGAAATTAATCCCATTTCTGTACTGTACTTCTTCAAGATAAAATTAGAACTGAATACAGCCTTGATACTGGGAACCTACTTATACAGCTGACTCTTTTTTTAAAAGAAATATTTCCTCTATAGTTGTTTGCATCTCTTTCTATTTCTCTTCCTTCTTTTTTAGAAATTTCAAAGCATAAACGAGTTAAATCTATTTCTTCGTCATTTCTATAAGTTACATTTAAATCAGTGAACCGTATATCATTTTTTTGAGTCATTGCATTTGAGAATAATATGGTTATAATATATGCCCTTAATTTGATTTTTCAATAATGTATTCCAACATAATTTTTTTTTTTTTTTTTTTTTCGTATAAACGATCGCCAGGATTCGCCATCAAACTCAATTTTATTACCATATTGATTCAATACTAAAATACATTGATTTTCCGGTTTTCTATACCTAAAATGACACTTTACTGTATCAAGTAGGGGGTGATCAGCTATTGTATCAGGCATTAAGAACTCAAACTGTTCAAGCCTTAACTGGATATATTCCTTATTCATTAACAATCGAATCCACTCCTCCTTTTTCTAGGCCAATGAAATTTCGTTTATGTTGTTGGTTCCAGATCATGGGTAAAAATGCTCTTGTAGTTGAAAATCCACACTTTACTTTTAGCTTAAGATCTACATAATATTCAAATCCGAAAATTAATTCATGATCTTGAGGCTTCCTACACTTTCTCGCTTTTTTAACTGTTGCGTGGTCATGTTGGTTGACATCTGAATCAAACTAACTCTAAATTAACGTACGCGCAACCTTTAAGGCACCGACTATCATTAAATCTTTACGCAAATTGCACGAAGGTTGAGGCAAGATGTTGAAGGTAGATAGAAACCTTTATGTTTTGGTTGATTTCAATATGTATTTGGAAACGATAATCAGGTTTTCGTTAAGGAACTAGCATTCATGGGAAATGGTTCGGTTATTCCAAATTTCTTTCAGCACCGACTCTCATTAAATCTTTTCAGTATGTTACACAAAGCTGAGGCAAGATGTTGAAGGTAGATAGAGACTCTTGCGTTTTGCTTGATTTCCAATATGTATTTGGAAACGATAATCAGGGTTTCGTTAAGGAACTAGCATTCATGCAGGGTGGTTCGGTTATTTCAAATTTCTTTCACTTCAAACCGCCCTACAATATAAAGGAGCTGGATGAAGTAAATCAAAAGACTAATTTAATAGCCCAAGAATATGTAGATAGTTTGGATTGGTCGGATGGAGATATTTCATATTTAGGGCTGGAGGATATATTAACGCCATTAAACAGTTTCGCCTCAATCATTGTAAGGGGCGATGCTAAGAAACAATTTTTAATGAAATATTTTATCTTCAAACATAATTGATTTGGAGCTTGAAGAAAGTTTAATACACTTCCCAAACTATTTCACAAATTGCAGAATACATAAAAAATCTTCAAACCAATGGCACTTAATAATTTATTCAAACTTTTTGTAATTATGGAATGTTCAAATTCTGAAATTTATGGAAAATAAAAATGCATAAATTTTATATTTTTTAATTGAGCTGTTTTTATTTATTTATTTATTTTCTATAACTATAATAGGTATAATATGGTGCATTTAAATGACGCATAAAATCCTTGAACATCAATAGCAACTCGCTCCAGATCCATTTTTAGAAGTTTGTTTTTGATGCTTATACTAGACGATGCGCTGAACTAATCCAGTCAACGGAGAATATTCAACTAATCGATCATGCATAAGCAAACAATATACTTTTGTGTTCCAGAACTTGCATTCTCCAGTTCGATAGAAACTCTCACATCAATTGGTCCCGTTTTAACAGCCTCATTCTGATGCGAAAGATCAATAACAATAATCGGCGCCTTTTCCTTAAACTCGCTAGGTGAAAGCAGCGGCCGAGACTCTTTCATATAATACTGTGTTGGAAATTTGCATACATGTCGTAGAGGCTAGCGAAACGTTCTCGTCCAAAATTAACATTCATGTCATCATATGGATACGTTTCAGAATTCAAGTACACTTTTATGTTTCTCAAGTGATTTTGAATTAGTGCTCCATTTAGTGTTAATGCTATTATCGCAAAACGGGGGCGCTCCCTGTTGGCTGCAAGCTTAACATTCCATATATGATGGGAGCCCTCCGCTAGGGCAGGATTAAAGATAGCAGTCCCAGCTACGAAATGCTATTGGTAACGAACCACCGTTTTTAGTCAAACTGAACATTGCCAATTTCTTTTCATCGCTAAGTGCTACATGTGGTATTTTCCATGTTATATTGGAAATATTCAGTTTAAATTCAACATCTCCAATTTTCGAATAAAATACATCTTCCATGCTTTTAGTCATGAGTAGTATAAGCTCATGTTTACAATTTAACAAGACTTTATTATAGTCTTCTCCAAATCCAATTAAGAATTTAAGAGGAACGGAGAAATTAAAATATCCACCGTTTGCTAGCTGTTTATCAGATCCATTAAACCATCCAGAGTTACTAAGCATGTGACTCTCGCTCTTATTGATTGAAATGTAGTTTTTTAAGGTGGTCGTTGTACCAACAAATCGTGTCGATCGATTTCAATGCCATTCAATTCATATCGAATTTCATCAAACAAATAACCCATACAATTGTTTTTGAATTTACCAGCGTTAGTAGGTGTGTTGTCAGCCAAACAAATCGAGCCCTCAATATTAATAAAACTCTCATTCGGTAATACATAAAGATCCCGATTTTGGATTGTAATTCAAACTTCATCATTAGTCTTAAATGATTGAAGGTAGGGTGAGTAACATATTCTTTTTTTAGCATGATCTCGTCGGAATAGGGCTTCTCTGAACATTCAAGATATCGCTCATTGCGTTCTGATTGTAAGATCCAAAGACTTTAAAAATAATCTGTTTGCAGGTGTAAGAGTTCTCCTTACTGATCTTGTTTCCTCTGTGTTAGAACTCGGAATGTTTGAGGTGGGTTTTAGCACGGATATTATTGTAAATAATCATTGTCGTGGTCTTAAATGTAAGCGAACTGTAACGCTCTCTTCACGTAAATTAACTAAATTTCCGTCTTGATCAACAATCCGTAAAATTAATGACTGAATCTCTCTCGTGTTCACTGGCAAATAAATCAGGTTGATAGGTTTCTCGCTCATTTTATAGCCTGGTGGTACGTTGAGATAAAGTATGCAACGCATGACTTGATTCTTCGTTCACATATGATCCGCTTACAATATTACACTCCAAGCGAATTGTGTTCACTTTCAATATATCGACAGGTTGATCTGAGGTATGTACGGTATTTGACTTTGCTCCCTTTTATAAAATCCAAATAATTTGCCAATAGTACGCTCTCTGTCAAAATATATGGGATGTTCCTTAGTTGAAATCATGACCTGAAGTGTGTTGTTGTTGCTCTCGATAAGTGGATGATTTATTTTTTGGGTTCTACTTCCTTCATTTTCTCTAATATAACATTACTTATGTCATTTAGCTCGTAGGATCCCACGGGAATCGCGAATACATGTTCTCCAATATGGAATAAATTATTATCATGATCTACATTTGGAATCGAGTTATACATGTGAAAATCGATAAGAGCACATTCATAATCCGTATGTAGTATAATAGGCGGAAAGTAGTTTGCCGATAAAGTTGAACTGCATCTGTTAACGTAAGTGTTGTTGACATTTTGACAAGTTGCGTGAAGTGAAGTTTCAATGAACGTTCTTGTCGTTATATTTCAAATTCGAATGAAGTCTGCAAATCCTCGTCTATACCGTCCGTTATCTATGGGGTCATCTTTACAAATTAATAGAAAGCCATATCTTTCTTTCCAACATAATTGACAAATTTTCTTAAAACAATCGAAATTCATATCAACGCCTACATGATCCTGATAGACGTGCTTCATATTTAGGGCATCTTGTTTAAACATTAGAATTAGGTTTGCATTATCACGCACAAGATGTTTCGGAATACGTGTGTATGTTTGGCATAAATAAAACGCATCGATGTTGCTATGTCGCCCCATGCAAAAGTACACTGAATATTATTTTGTTTTTCACACGCTACATCATCAAATATCATTATCGAGTTTTTTTTGGCCTTGTCTGTTGCTATTACACTTTCATTTTCAGAATATGTAAAATAGCCCATGCCTTTGACGAGCCTACAAGTTTTTTAGATATTCGTATTTAGGTTGAAATAACGACTTTGAATACAAATAAATATTTTCAAATTTTAGTCCATTGGGACTTTCGATCAAACTAATCATTACATTTGTTTTCCCACAGTTAGAAGGTCCAACAATTAGGCTCTAATTAAACTGGGTAAAAGGCTACTGTGCCTGATCGTTTGGTTTTCATTATTTTTTAAATCAGAAATTTCTCACTTCAATGTTCGTTTTTCGCTGTATTAAACACATATTAGTTAAGGTTTTTTCATAAGCACATCACTCATTAAAAAGCTCTTTGAAGAATAATGAGCTAATAAAATGGTAATGCACTTTTATAAACCATTTAGTAATAAAATTAACGTCTACCACGGAGAAGGTATCATTAATAAAATAATAAACTCGCTGCCAGTAGAATTACACTTGCCAGGCTATCAGTTTTGTGGGCAGGAACAAAACTCCAGTCACGTTTGGAGCGCGGCGATAAGGGAATAAATCCATTAGACGCCGCCTGCAGAGAGCATGATACAGCATACTCAAACCACAAAGAATTAAGGAACCGTCATATAGCCGATCTGGTTTTAGCGGAAAGAACGTGGGAGCGAGTTAAAGCGTCTGACAGCAGTTTTGGAGAAAAAGCCGCAGCATATCTCGTAACTAACGCAATGAAAGCAAAAAAAAAATTCGGCATGGGCCTCAATCAAGGAAAAAGAAACCAACGCCATATGAAAAAAAGAAAAAATTGGGCATGGGACTGAAACAGAGGAAAAAGAAGCCAAAACCATGTGAAAAAAAGAAAAAATTTATGCATGTAGTTAGAGTGGCTTCAAATATGTTAAAAAGAAGAAACCTTATGATATTCACTCGGCAATCCAAATAGCTAAGAAAGTCATAGACAACTCAATTGGAGATAAGAAAAAAGATGTAATAATCCCGAGAATAATAAGTGTGCCTAAAGTGGGCGGGTTCTTGCCGCTTGTACCGATTTTAACAGCAATCGGTGCCTTAGGAGGGCTTGCGTCAGTGGTTCAGCTATTGTTAAAACTATTAACAGTGCTAATACCGCCAAGAAAACAGCTAGAGGAGAATAAGCGACATAATAAAAAAATAGAAGCAATTGCTTTAGGCAATGGTCTGTATCTCAAGCCATACCAAAAGGGATACGGTATATCAACTCTTCAAAAAACTTCTAGCGCAGCTACCCAATAAACCACTTTCAAACTTGAGATATTATGAACTTTGCACGCAAGCATATTCCTAATTTCAGAGGTGTATTTATGAGAGACTCACTTCCAAAACGTGTTCGTAAAAGGGAGTGTGGCATCATTAATTTAGACTCTTCGACAGGAGGTGGGACACATTGCGGTAGCTTTTTATAAAACAGAGAAGGAAAGTCGATATTTTGATAGCTTCCGGAATTTACCACCACCTTTAGAGCTAATCAAATATTTAGGAGATAAAATTAAATACAATTATAAACGAGAACAACGGTTCGATACTTTTAACAGTGGCACTTGTGTTTAAGGTTTCTACTATTGAATCAAAGAATATTTAATAAAGATTTATAAAAATTAAAATTCAATTAGTATTTTTGTATTTTTTAATGCATGGGACTATATAACTTTTAATATCTTTTATATTTAATCAGTCTGAGATGAACAACAGCTTGATAAACAACAATAAACAATAAATAAACAACAAAAAACAACAATAAACAACAAATAAACAACAAATAAACAGCAAATAAACAGCAATAAACAGCAAAAAACAACAAATAAACAACAAATAAACAATAATAAACAACAATAAACAACAAATAAACAACAAATAAACAACAATAAACAACAATAAACAACAAATAAACAACAAATAAACAGCATTAAACAACAATAAACAACAATAAACAACATTAAACATGAATAAACAACATCAAATAAACAACAATAAACAACAACTAAACAACAATAAACAACAATAAACAACAATAAACAACAATAAACAACAATAAACAACAATAAACAACAATAAACAACAATAAACAGCAAATAAACAACAATAAACAACACTAAACAACAAATAAACAGCAAATAAACAACAATAAACAACAATAAACAACAATAAACAGCAAATAAACAACAATAAACAACACTAAACAACAAATAAACAGCCAATTAACAACAATAAACAACAATAAACAACAAATAAACAGCAAAAAACAACAAATAAACAACAAATAAACAGCAAAAAACAACAAATAAACAACAAATAAACCACTGGTTTCGTATTTAAGAAAATGAAGGAACATATTCTGAAGGAATTAACAAAGACAAGAAACGCATTAAAACGAAAATTTCAAAGCATAAAATTTGGGAGAGAAGAAAATGAATATCAATTAGAAGAGACATTTAAACCAATTACGCAACCTCTTAAAAAACTCATCACTGGAAATATACTACCCAATCAGCCTTTAAAGACGAAGAAAGAAAAAAATGAAGATTATACAAAACAAGAAATTAAAGTAGATCAAAACTATAGTAATGTATCTCATGATACATATGATGAGGAAATCACAGAAGATCAATTCTATTCTCAACCTTTTGTGTCAACTAATGAAAGCAATAATCAGCATACTGTAACAAGCAATGTGAGTTATAATTTAAATCTGAGTGAGCTAGAGTGAAAGGGCGAGCTTGATAAAGCCTTTGGCCCCTACAAGAAAAGCGGAGAAATGAAATTGGGAGCAACCAAAATAATTGTAGATGATAATGAACTAATATTAGAAACCGGTGAAAAGTGGAAACTAACACCGGGATTATATTCTTTAATCTACCGTAAAAACCCCCAAGGCTATGACGAAATGGATTTGGAATCATATCAGAAAATTTTAATAAAAACCAATGCTCATAGAAGAAATCACTTACATAATGATGCTCTTAAGGGTAATCGCTCTAAAAAATATCTCACAATCATAAAAAAACTGTTTCCATCAATGAACGCGCCTAGTGCGATGTCTACACCTAACCGTCGTACAAAATCTATTCATGAAGGGGGCGGTCTAATGACACTTAATACAAGTAAACCAAATTATGTATACTGGGATGATCCGAATGAGATCGTTAATAGACTGAGACTTCTAGTTGCATCACAATCAGCTGGTCATAGTAATCATAACAATGAAATAGTTTCCATAATTGAAGAGCTGCGAGAAGCAAAAATAATTTTTTAAATAAAAATGATACGTTCAATGATTTTAGCAACAATATCAAAATGTCGCTTGACAAGTTCGGACATTTTTCCTCCAGCAACATTACAAACCAAAATTATACTATGAAGAAATCTATTCCTGGCATATTGATAGATAATGAAAGTAATATTATTTTTTCAAACAAAAGACTTAAAAATGTAGGTGAACCCCTAGAAGACAATGATGTATGCACAAAAATATTTATGGAACGTAAAATAAAGCAAACGATGAGAAAGAAAGATAAACTCTTAATGGAGCAAATTACATCGAACGAGAAACTGATAGGCGAGATAGCATCTAGTTTCCAGAATATAAAGACTGAGAATAAAAGTGAAATTAAAAACACAGATAAATCACTTAAAGAATACGTGAACATAGAAATTGAAACATTACGTCGTCTAATTAGCACTGAAAATCGAAAGATGCTATCTGCAATGGAGACATTAAAAACCCATATATTTACATATTTTAAACAACACGCAGTTTAGGGGAGAACTATAAATAATGCATGCACTTGTGAGGTATAAGGTAAAGACTTAATGGTCGTCGACAAGTTCGGTCACTTCTCTAATGAGTGACACAACAGGAAATATGATCTCCAGTTGTTGGACTTGCATGTGGATAATAAGCAATATGTTGATGCAGAAAACAGGCGAATTAAAAACATCAGTAACGCAATGGACGAAAAAGACACGGTTAATACAAATTTTCTACAATCGAGAATCAACGAAGCGACACAAGGCTTGCACACGCTTATAAACATCTAAAATAAAAAAAAAACGTAAAAAATAAATATAAAAAAAAAAAATCAATATTGAAAGTCTCATTATTAACATACGCACCAAGTGAAGTTGACATTAAGAACAGAAAATATATATATGGAAAAAATAAATCAATGGGAAAACATGACTAAAAGAGATTTAATTAATGAATTACATGCACCAGCCCGTAAAAACTTTAGACGTCGACGTGTTGTTATAAAAGGAATCGACGACCTTTGGCAAGCAGATTTGGTAGAAATGGGAAAGTACTCGTCATCGAATAAAGGCTATAAATTTCTATTGACGGTTATCGACACATTCATCAACAACTATTCGACATATAGTGGGTTAAAAGCGTCTATTGTTGAACGTTTTAATAGAACCCTCAAGGAAATGATGTGGCGAGAGTTTAGTTTCAAAGGAACATATCATTGGATTAAAATGTATAATAAATTGATTGATGAGTATAATCGAAAACATCATAGAACTATTAAAATGGAACCGATAAAAGTGACCTCATTAAATGAAGATAATCTGTTAAACACTGTTTACAATCATATTAAAATTTTTCACGGGGCAAAATTTTATGTGGGTGACTATGTTCGTATAAGCAAGCATAAACATACATTTGAAAAGGGATATACTCCCAACTGGACAACGGAAATTTTTAAAATAAAACGAATACAAATAACAAACCCAACTACATACATATATAGAAGACTATCAGGGTGCACCCCTTCAGGGGGGTTTCTATAAAGAAAGAGCTAAGGAAAATACGTTATCCAAATACTTATCTAGTTGAAAAGATAATAAAACGAAAAAACGATCGAGTTTTTGTTAAATGGTTGGGGTTCCCTAATGAACACAACTCTTGGATACACAAGAACGAGGTGCTCTAAATGGCGACAGATCATCAACGACGAACTCCTGAAACCATTACACTCAAACACACACACACACACACACACACACACACACACACACATACACACACACAGCAATATTATACCAATTAATTTTCAATAAAAGACATTCAAATGAAATTCATAAAATGTGTATTTATTTATTCATGTTTATTTATTTATTTATTTATATATATATATAAATTTTTTTTTCTTATATATCTACAAATCACAATTAGCTTATGAACTTATTCTATAATGACCCCAAGCATATGTTTGGATGCCATCTTCTCTTATTTTTCTCTTATCATCTAATCCACTTAAAGTGGTTTTCTTAACTCTATGCGTATATAAATTATGGAACTTAGTTCTAAACATTAGCATACTATCACATAATTTTTTATTTTCAAATAAACATTCCTTATAACTATTTAAATTTAATTTATCTAACGCAGATTTTTTGACTCCTTTAGATTTTTTAATGCACCCTCCGCCTTCAAGCGATAAGCTGTACATCTTTGCCCTTAAACCTACAAACTCGACCATACTTTTGCCGCAGTTTTCGTCTTTCATCATTCCTAACACCTTTTTATTGCACCTTTTTATCCCGTATTTAACCGCTAAATCTTCGGGGTATTCCGAAGTATCAAACTTCATATCCACATCTTTGCTTATATCCGCAAAGAAATCATTTGTTTGAATGGAATAAATAAATGAGTCTGTATCCATATAATTTAATTCGACTGCCTCTTGGAATTTGGGCTTCATGTAATCATAGTGGAAATCATACATTTTCCACTTTGATAATTCTAAGACTGTGAACCCTAAATACATCGGCTTATCATAAGTATTATGAAGTCGCTTCATTTGTATGGCATACATGTCTTCAGCAAATTGTGCAGAGCTATGAAAACTAGCCTTTGCAATCAGCGCTCGTGCTCCCAACCGATTGCCAAGACGTGACTAGTTTGACATTTTTCCGTTTGTCAACGTTTTCCATCGTTTTCCCATAAACGGCATTGTTCAATAGCTTGAAGAAATCTTTCTCGAAATTGTTCTGTGCCATTGTTCTATGATGTGTGTTAAGATCAATGTATTTTTTCAGCCAAGCCGACTGTTTGAATCTTAACACACGATGGATCTTTGTCAGCTCTAGTCCGTTTATCAAGCACTGCTGCAAATTTCTGTAGTGTATGGGGTATTTTACTTTGGACCTCAGGTCAGCAATTAGTTTGTTGACTTTTGCTGCCGGTGTGGCCCTTTGGTTAAGCGGACAAAACGGAAGATCATTATGTAAATCGTGTAGGTTTGATGGATACATTAAATCAACCTCAAGAATATAACCATATTCTGAGGTTTCTCCAATATTTATTACATCTAATGATGAAATTTCATCTTCGGTCAACCACTGAAAACCTGTATAAGGGAGACATTGCGACATGGCCCAACCGTATAGATTGTTTGCATCTAAATACATTAAGTATTCAGACGGTTTGCTGGCATCGTATTCAGAGAGATATTTATGATTGGCTTTTGAGTAACTTTTACAGCACTGTACAAGCCCACCACGAATACCGCTCTGAATAAATCTATACATATCAATGTCAGTTAGCAGCTCCAGCTCAATTTCTGTTGTCTTGAGCATAGCATCCCAAGACAGACCAGGAGTTGTATAATAATGAGCCGGATCAAGAGAGTAAATTTTCTGACAAATTTCTCTGAAATTTTGGAAAATGTCTGCTAACAAAAGCACATCAGTTTTAAAATACAATTCCATGTAATCTTTTAAGGTTTGACAACCAAAAACTGTCCAGACATGTTGAGCATGTGCATAATCTTCTTCTGTACATTCGGAGTTTGTGAGGCTATTAAAGAAATTTTCTCTCGAAGGTAGAGAGCTCTCACTTAAACGACTCTCTGAGTCTAAATATTCGTACGGGAACACCCCCTTTCTATGAACCAGGTTGAATTGGTCATCAAGTGGGAAGAAACGTCTGACACTTTCAAACCTTTCGACACTTAAGTTTGCGCTTAGCGCATCTAAACTTGTTGCCATGAAACGATATGTATCGAGAAATCTAATTTCAAGATTTTTATCGTGGGAGGCAATGTGTGTATATTTAGAAAAGGATATGTACAATTCCTTATTCAGTGGCAGCACCTTGATTTCACCATCGACTTTGTTTAATTCTCTAACGAATAAATGTGAATCATACTTAGAGAAGTTATGGAAAAATACAGGGACAAAAGGTGCAATTTGGAAATTAATGTTGCAGGCATTATGCGCTGCGCCTCTAAATTTACCAGTTAAATGGCAATGATCTCTAACGCTATCAGCTCCTAACGCCTTTTTACAAATATGGCAGTTAAAAGCCATTCTAAAACCATTTTCCTCTTCAGAACTCATTGTTATGGGTCTAACTGTACTCAGGTATGAGGTGTAAATTTCGTTCACATCTTTTATTAGAGATTTAACGAAATTTGCACCTTCATTTTCACCTGTCTCCATAACAAATTTGTCTAAATTGGAATTAAAGGCGCATTTGATGAAATACGAGAATGCAATGGGAACATGTTCATGTGTTGCCACTACATTCTCACTAACTCTAGAGTTTAAGGGCTTCAACATGCACTCGAAATCTGCATAGACTACGAAGGGTACATCTAAACTACGATTAAAATTTTTAAAACTTAGACTTGCCTTTTCCGCCGTTGGCAAGGTCGATACCATCTTTCCACACTGCTGTTTATGCTCCTCGTGTAGTTTTATGCTGTGGGAATAGTTTAGGCACGTGCCACAGAACAGGAGCTCTTCTGTGTGGCTTGTTAATTGTGTGCGTACAAGTCTGAAAATATAAATCAACGTATTTCATAGGTATTTTTTCTAAATATATGCATATGTTTATTTATATTTGACTACATACCTTGATAAATTTCTTATCCATACAAAATGGGCCCGACCTTCCATGTCCAACAGCATTAGGCTCACGTGGGATTGTTTCTCCTCCTTCGTTAAATATAACGGCCCAATAACTGCTCCAATCTCCTCGTCGAATCCGAAAACATTTACGCTTATGGTCGGGTTTTGCTCTTCAAACACTTTGAGTTGTTTCAAAGGGAGAGGAAACTCCATGTTTTCAAAATTAAGCGTTAAATGCTCGCTTAATTGGATGACGGTGGCGTTAATATCGTCAATGGTATAGCTGCTGCTTCTATTCGCATTGCCTTGCGGTGTTTTAAAAGCGGAAATTAACGCCCACTTGAAGCAAAACTCATCGGAATTTTTCACGTTTACCAACGCTTTTTTCGCCTTAAGCGCTTTTGGTAAAGCGATCCAACTCGATACTTTTAATGGAGTATATTTATTCACATTAAGCTCCATGCGAAGAATTTTTGCCAGGCTCCAGCCACTATCCTTCTCCTGGAATTCATCCATTTTCGCCTTTATACTCGCAGAGTGATCTATGAATGCATCCTCAAGGCTGGTTGACTGCGTTACAACACCCATTTCTGTTTGATGCGACTTCACAGATCTTATCACCTCCTCATCAACATATTTTACATACTCTGCGAAGAGCTCGAAATTAGCCTTCACAGAAGTATGCATATGTAAAATATTTTTGAGGAGAGGGAGTAGAGCCGCTGATGCATCGCACATAAATTCTTCCGGCAGAAGAAGTCCATCCTTTCTGTTCACGAAAGAATATGTGCATATGCGGTTCTTGAAACCGCTTGCGATCAGCTTTACCTGCTCATTCACTGGTGTGAAAACACGGATCTTGTGAGCATTTGACCTGAAGTGCGTGCTCCATTTCGCTTGTAGCATGTACACATCACACGCAGAACAATAAATAGCATGCTTGGGTGTTGGCATAGCATTTTTATTGTAGCTGGTGGTTGAAATTGGGTTGCCGATGCTAGATCCAGTGGAGTAGTTGTAGTGGGTGGTGAAGCTGGAGTTGAAGGCGTTAGATCCGGTGGCGTAGTCGAAGTGGGCGTTGAAGGTGGGATTGGCGATTGTAGATCCGGTTGCGTAGTCGAAGTGGGCGTTGAAAGTGTTGGAGTTGATGTTGCCGTTATAGTTGTAGGTGGCGATGGGTGCGTTGGGGGTGGCGATAGGGCCGCTATGGTTTGCGGTAGGCCCCCTGAGGAGAACGTTCGAGATTATCACCGGCTTATCTCCTCTGGTGTGGGTGGTGACAGATCCGTGGGGGGTGGCGAAAGGGCCGCTAGCGTTGGCGGTAGGCCCCCTGAGGAGAACGTTCGAGATTATCACCGGCTTATCTCCTCTGGTGTGGGTGGTGACAGATCCGTTGGGAGTGGCGAATAGTCCGTTGGAGGTGGCAGCAGGTCCGTTGGGGGTGGCGATGGGTCCGTTGGGGGTGGCGAATGGTCCGTTGGAGGTGGCAGCAGGTCCGTTGGGGGTGGCGATGGGTCCGTTGGGGGTGGTGATGGGTCCGTTGGCGATGTTGTTGCTTCTAAACACAACATTATCGAAGTAATTCGGAATGCTGTTGCGACCCACGTTCTTATTATAACTAATATAATTGAACGTTTGGTCGCAGTCAGCGTTGGAGTTGTTGTTGTTGCACTTGTTGAAAGCCATTTTTAAACAAAACGATTTTTTTTGTAACTTTGACGATTTGAGGTTTTGGATAGACGATAGTTCAGGAACTACTGATGCGGGTTCAATGAAGGAAAGGAGCCTTTATAGCTCAGGGACTGATTTTTCTATTACTTCATTCAATTGATAAATATTAGAGATAGGGACAAACAGGTTTAAGAGGACATAGGGTATGATCCGGTGCATCTACAATACAAGCGTGTAGACTTTTTGAAGAAACTTCTCACGCCCAAAGTCATAAAACAATCAAAATAATGTGAAGATGAAAGAAGATATCCTAAAAATCAGTGAAATCTGGGGCATTCGATGAGTCTGATACTAAAAATTGACACGTAAACCACAAGTCATAAAACTAGAATAATTAGGAGAAAACAATTACAGAAGCCCATCCATACATTACCTGAATACATGATTAGTCCTTTACCCTTGGCACACGCACCCAGAATAGAGCTGTTTACCCTTGTCAGTAGGTGTCTATAGGCGTGAAATTTACGATCGAACCTTTTTCTCTAACAAAACCTGTTTACAAGTGTGCGCCGCACTTGTGTTCCTTCGCCGTGTAGAAAAACGGTCTTCTCACACTCTTCAGAAAAGGGAGAGCAAATTAAATGCGCACGTGCCTGATCGAGCTCTCAAGCCACCCCTGAAAAAGTAAACAAACAAGTCGATGCGTGCACTTGTGCGCACGTGATCTCATAACCCTCTCCCAATTAAAATCTGAATTTTAATGAGCGGCCTCTTATTAAACCAGTTTTTAATGATCGGTCCCTTTTCCCACCACCGAAACAAGTCGATGTGTGCACTTGTGCGCACGTGATCTCATAACCCATCCCACTTAAAATCTGAATTTTAATGATCGGGCACCCACGCTACTTCAGAAAAGGGACAGTTACTAAAATGTAACGGCCACTTTCCTCAGCTCCCCCTCATCAAAAGGTCACAAAGGCCCATGACGATTGGTTCCCTCACTTGTCCCTCCCTAAAAAAGGATCACGTACCTGCATATTAACGATCGGTCCCCGCACACCCCTCCTTCAAAAAGGGTCAGGTGCCTGCATATTAATTAGGGTCACGTAGGGTCATAAATCATTAATTATTCACATCACGTAATTAAATTGACAGCAACTTCCTGTCACAGAACATACAGTTCCCTACTACTTACGGCGATAAGATATTCATGTACGGCGGCGTCGTCAAAGCCCAGGGCATCACCAACGAACTGTGGGCCTTCGATGTCTCCGCCAAAACGTGGGAGAACATTACCGTTAAAACGGAGGCATGCAACAGCAGCTATGCGAACTATGGAACTGCATGTGCAATAGTTTTGTTTATCGGAGCCGGTTCAACAATTTGGACTATTGTCAACTCTTCAAGGGAATCATTCGGAAAAGCTCTTGGAGAAAGCGACAATGATAACATTGGGCATACATCCAGTTATTGAGGCGTATACAAAAGTGTCAAAGGTGGTTGGACAGATGTAGAGGATAAAGAAGATGGAACATTCAAAAATTAAGACTCTTACCGGAGAGTAGTTTAGTAGTTACTAAACATTTCAATGCTCGAGTCAAAGTCGCTGGAGAGCTGTCTAGCTACATTATTTAGTTTTTAAAATTGATTTCTCACCGGCACGACCGGCGCAATCAGAATGCACCCCCAAGTGCAGCTCGCCCTAAGTAGGCCAATTAGTGAAGTAAGTATACCTTCTAGGCTGTGTTGCACAGTGCCGAGATTATCTGGTCGCTCTCCGGGGCTTTGAAGGGAGCAATGGCCCACGCGACATTGTCAGCGTCGAAGATAACACCCGACAGACTGTAATCACTAATAATAATAATAATAATAATAATAATAATAATAATAATAATAATAATAATAATAATAATAATAATAATAATAATAATAATAATAATAATAATAATAATAATAATAATAATAATAATAATAATAATAACAATAATAATAATAAAGATAATAATAATAATAATAATAATAATGTTTAAATTATGTATATAAGCACCACTATATGTCTCTCTATCATTTTCCTTTCGTTTACTTGAAGTACATATATATGCACATAGTTGTCCGTTCATAAGAATAACGGGTCTTCTTCTCTATTATGCCTTGTATTGAAGTTCGGCTGCCTGCGACGCAGCTGCATAGATTTTTAGTCTCAAATAAACTTTAGCCGTAATAGGTTATGGGCCTAGGCAGCTAAAAAACTGCGCGTAAAATCGAAAAGAAAAAAATTCTGCAAAATGAGTTCCCTATTTTCAATTCAGAAACTGGACAGTGAAAATTATAGTGCGTGATCGGTTCATATGAAAAGTCTGTTGATACATTCCGATCTATTGTCAGTGGTGTGCGGCCGGTTGGCGAAAAATAAAACGATACTGCAGAGAAAAAAGCGATCTTTGATGGCAAGGATGAAAAGGCTCTTGCGAGTATATTGCTTAGTGTAAAACCGTCGCAAATTAATCATGTAAAACATTGTAAAACATCGAGTGAAGCTTGGAAAAAGCTAGGTGCGATTTACATGCCTTCTGGCCCTGCGCGAAAAATGCAATTGTTTAAAAAGCTATTGCATATAAAAATGTCGAATACGGAAAGTATTTGTGAACATTTAACAAATTTTTCTAATTTGGTAGAAAAAATAGCTGAAATCCAACAGACGGTGCCTGATAAAATGCTTGCAATAATTTTGTTGGCAAGTCTTAGTGAGGAATACGAAAATTTTGCTGTCGCCATGGACACACGAGACTCGCCCTTGAACGCTCTCAAAGTAAAATTGTTAGAGGAAGGGGAGAGGCGGAAGGCGAACGAGCTAGTTTCCGAAAAATCAGACCAAAAAATATTTGCGTCGCGCAAGGATAGCGGTAAAAAGAATAAGTCGAAAAGAGACATGGAAATGTTGGTTGTGTGGTCGTCGCGGGCACGACGCCGCGAAGTGTAGATCAAAAGACAAATCTGGAGGATCGAAAGAGTACAACAAAGTAAAGCCAAGTGAAGACAAAGTAAATGAGAAGTCTTTTTCGGTATTTGCTGTTAGTGCAAATGAAAGTGAACGAGCAAAAAGTGCATGGTGTCTAGACAGTGGAGCCACTGCTCATTTGTGTGCAGACAAGTCGATGTTTGTTTCTCTTCGAGAGCACAAAGAGAAAATAAAACTAGCAGGCGAGAATTACATAGAAGCAGAAGGGTGCGGCAATGTTTTGTTGTTGTGGCAAGGAAATACGATCAAACTTGTTGATGTATTATATGTAAAAAATCTGCAATGTAATTTTATATCAGTGTCTTGTGCAACCAAAATGGGTTTTAAAGTAGACTTCGAGAAAAACGAAGCACGCATAAAGAGCAGTCACGGAAAAACGGTGTTAATCGCGAAGAAAAAAGATGACTTGTTTTTGTTTGAAAATAATCTAATTTGCCGCGAATGCAAATACAGCACAGCTTATAAAATGGCATAACCGGTTTGGACAGTTAAACTTCAACAGTTTGAACAAAATGATTAAACAAGACATGGTTTATGGCGTGCGTGCTAGTGCGAGTAACGTAGACGACTTCATATGTGAAACTTGTGCCAAATGCAAGATATGCGTACAGAAATTCCCAAAAACGTCGGAAAGTCGCTCGATAGACGTTTTGGGATTAATTCACTCGACATTTGTGGCGCTATACGTACGGTATCACAGGGCAGTTCACGGTATTTCGCCACATTTATCGATGATAAGACGCGTTACATGTCGGTTTATATGCTAAAAACGAAAGACGAGATATTCGAAAAATTCAAAGATTTTAAATCACTTGTGGAAAAACAAACGGGAAAACAGATTATGGCCATTAGAAGTGATAATGGGCGTGAATACATTAATGGTGTATTTGATAAATTTTTGGCAGATAATGGCATCAAGCGACAGCTCACGGTACCTCACACTCCGCAGCAAAATGGCGTAGCCGAACGTGCAAATCGGACCCTGGTTGAAATGGCACGGAGCATGTTGGTGCATGCTGGAGTTGGTGAGTCCTTCTGGGGTGAAGCGATAATGGCCGCAGCGTATCTGCGAAATAGGTCCGAGACCACAACGTTGTCCGATAAAACTCCATATGAGGCATGGTATGGAAAGAAGCCGAGTGTATCTCACTTGAAAATGTTTGGCACAAAGGCAATTGTTTTAAATAAAAGCCATAAAGCAAAATTCTCAGCAAAGGGTGTGGAGCATTTGTTAGTGGGTTACTCTGAGACGGCAAAAGCCTATCGCTTGTACAATCCAGTTAAACGAAGCGTAACTGAAGCCCGAGACGTTATCTTCTTGAAAAATGTATTGGTCAATGATAGTGGCCTGCCGTGTGACGAGTCAAGCATAGTATTGGTAGAGCCCCGTAATGAGCCAGTGTGCGATGATGACTGTCATCAACCAGATGAACAAGAGGCCCCAAATGATAACGGGGATACCGAAGAAAATCAAGAATGTCCTAAAAGGGGTCCACGGAGACCCAAAACAATTCGTACTGGGCAGCCGGGTCGTCCTCGAAAAGAGTATAACATGTTAAATGTGATGGCTGCAAATGACATTGAGGTGCCCATCAGCGTTGAAGAAAAGCTAAAATCAAGTCATGCTGAAAACTGGAAAGCTTCGATGCAGAAGGAGTTTGATCACCTGCTAAACATAAAGACATGGAGCCTTGTCTTCACTGTAAAACGAGACCAAATCAAGATTGGTCGCAAAAGGATGCGGACAGCAGTATGGGGTCAATTACGCCGAGACGTTTTCTCCTGTGGCTTGTCAACGCGGCTGTCGAGCATGGGATGCATCTGCATCAAATGGATGTTTCGGCTGCGTACCTTAACAGCGAGCTCCATGACATCGTGTATATGCTGCAACCGGAAGGATTTGTTGATGCAAAACATCAGAAGCGCGTACTCAAGCTGCATAAATCCTTGTACGGTCTAAAGCAAAGTGGTCGTAAATGGAATCAGAAGCTAGACAGTATCCTATTGCAAATTGGGTTTTTTCCGTGTGCTAGTGAGCCTTGTATTTATACTAGTAAAATTGACGGATACCGGAATATAGTTATTGTAGATGTTGATGATTTATTATTAGCTTGTTCCAGAAAATAAGACATCTACCGCATAAAAGGACTCATATCAAATGAAGTTGACGGCGGAGAGCTGCAGCATTTCCTGGGTATGGAAATTGAAAGAGTGGACGATACTGGTAGCGTTTCCATAGGCCATAAGCAGTACATCGAAGGCCTGCTAAGAGAATATGGCATGGAAGATTGCAAGCCAAATGCAATTCCTCTAGAAGTTGGCTTCCGAACCAAGTGCGAATGCAATGGTTGTCCAGAGATGGACAAGACGTGCTATCAATCACTCATTGAGGCACTGCTATACTGAGCAATGACGACGCGGCCAGATGTAGTGCATTCCGTGGCTAAACTGGTTCAGAGAAATGCAGATCCCCATAAGGAGCACGAAGTGGCAGCGAAGCGAGTCCTGCGATACCTGAAGGGAACAGCAGATATGCGGTTGCAGTACGTTCGCACAGGCATCCCTGTTCATTGCTTTGTTGAAGCCGATTGGGCTGGCAATGGTTCTGATTGCAAGTCCTTCAGTGGCTGGGCATTTTTGGTGGCTGGTGCAGCGGTCTCTTGGGAGTCGAAAAAGCAGAGCATAGTCGCCCTCAGCACTACCGAGGCGGAATACGTAGCTCTCTCTACTGCAGCTAAAGAGGCGGCGTATTTGAAAAAACTTATCAGCGAAATGGGCTTCGGGCCGATGCCGACCATTATAATTTACGGTGACAATCAGAGCGCACAATGCCTTGCTAATAATTTTAAATTTCATTCCCGTAGCAAACATATAGAAATTAAGTACCATTTTGTAAGGGAAATGTACAAGAATAAAGTTGTTGAGATAAAGTACATTCCCACAGAAGACATGTTAGCAGATGTATTAACAAAGAATTTAAGTAGGGTTTTACATGCTAAACTTGCTAGGTTAAAAATAATGTTTTTGAACTGTAACGATAGACATATAGCGTTGAGAAGGAGTGTTGAAATTATGTATATAAGCACCACTATATGTCTCTCTATCATTTTCCTTTCGTTTACTTGAAGTACATAGTATAGTATGCACATAGTTGTCCGCTCATAAGAATAACGGACCTTCGATTTTTTCGGAAACAATAAGCGGTAGAGCCACAAAATTAATACGTTCTCGTAAAGGATACGCAGATTATAAATCTTTCAGATTTTAGATATATCTCCCATTCGGCTGTTATATCAAAATCAAATCAAGTACTACAGACTTGCGCTTTGGTTTGTACACAGATTTCGATGATCTTGCTACGTCCTGAAAATTAACGAATTTTTGGACAGTTTATTTAAATTTTTTATTTCATTTTATTACACTTACTTACTTACTTACTTATTACACATACGCAGTAGAAGTTTATCATTTTCAGTTTCATCAGTTTCATTACTATCGATAAAATTCGATTCTAAGACTTAGAACCATCAAATTAAGTTTAATTTGTGCTCGTATGTAATACGCAGATTTTAAATATTTCGGATTATGGATACCTCCCCTCATTCGCCCCCCATATCAAGAAAACGCAAATCGGTCGTCTGTCTGTCCGTCTGTCTGAACGCAGCGATCTCGGAATCTACAAAAGCTTGAGACCTAAACTTTTCGACAATAGATTCCGCTTAGCCATACGCAGTACAAGTTTATCTTTTTTTCGATATCTTGCTCCGTTTTATAATTATCGATAACAATCTATTTTAAGACTTGGTTTTCTTGACATATCTTGGAGACTATAAGAGCTAGAGGCATTAAATTTGGTTTAATATGTGCCCGAGGATACGCAGATTATAAATAGTTCGGATTTTACCCACATTCGCCCACCATATAAAAAAAAAAGTACGATAGCTCTAGTCGGGAGTTCCCGACTAGGAGATACCCTGACCCCAGCGCCGAGCTGTCGTTACATGCGTTTAATTAAACCCTTCTGCATTCATACACAGTACAATAAAATAAAAATAAATAATTAAAATGAAAGCTTGGATTTCGCGCTCGGTTTTAATATTTGCAACAAATTTGAGTATGTCGTAATTTTGAAATTTCTCGCCAAATTTTCACAGAATAGATATATAATATATATATATATATATATATATATATATATATATATATATATATATATGTTACAGTCAAAGACGCCAATCTACTTCCATGCATCGAGGGTATACTTTCGCAGATCGATCAAACTTTTAATATTTCCAGCGTTGACCTCAAGCTCGCCTTCTGGCAGATTGAATTGGAGGAAGGCAGCCAAGCATACACGGCTTTTACTGTGCCAGGGCGCCCGCTCTATCAATTTGTCATGATGCCCTTCGGACTTTGTAATGCCGCTCAGCGACTATGCCGCCTAATGGCCAAGGTTATCCCCACGCAGCTCAGGTCAAACGTGTTCCTTTATTTGGACGATCTTTTGATTATCGCTCCAGACTTTGAGACGCACATAAAATTCTTGAGGCTGGTGGCACAAAGTCTGCGGGAGGCAAACTTAAAGATAGGGCTAAAAAAATCCAAGTTTTGCTTTAAGAATCTCAAGTATCTCGGAGTTATAGTAGGTGAAGGGACCTTACGAACCGACCCTGACCGCGTAGCAGCAATTCGACGGATTCCGTTAAGGAAGTGCGCAGCTTTCTGGGAACCGCGGGATGGTACCGCCGGTTCATCAGAAACTTTGCGGAAATACCAGCACCACTTAGGAACTAAAATGGAGTACGAGAGGAAAATTCCATTTGAGCCATGAAGCAGCGAAAGCAGTGCGTGAATTGAAAGTGGCTTCTGTATTGGTTCACGCTGACTTCTCGCGAATGTTTTATGCGCAGTGCGATGCATCTCATTTTGGAGTTGGGGCGATGCTGTTTCAAATCGATACCGAGGGCAATGAAAGGCCGATAGCGTTCTTCTCCGCCAAGATGGACATACACCAGGTGAATTACTCGGTGACGGAGAAAGAATGTTTTGGCCGCGGAATTGACTGTCCAAAAGTTCAGGCCGTACATCGAAATGTTGCCATTCACGGTAATCACCGGTCACGCCAGCCTCAAATGGCTCTTGTCATTGCGAGATTAATTACCAGATTTACAAGTACACGATAGACTTTTCTACAAACGGAGTAAGTTCGAAAAGCTGGAGGATTAAGTCGAGGGCACACTGTGGAAGCTATGGATAATATTTCGAAATTCACGTTTCTGAAGGCCATAAAAGATGCCAAGCACGAGGTCTTTTTCAAATTCGGTGTCCCTGAGACGATCTACTCAGAGCCCGGCCGACAGTTCGTGTCAAAGAAGTTCGAGAATATCATCGATGCCTTCGGAATCTCTCACATGAAAACGACTATCTATTCTCCCCAGAGCAATGCAGCTGAGCGCGTCAATCGCACGGGGTTGGCGGCGATCCGTTCATATTTGGAACAAGACCATCGGGAGTGGGATACATTTCTGCCCGAAATCGAGTTAACTATTCGCAATGTTTCGCACTGAGTGACCTCAGCAAAGCTTTCAATGCCAAATTCGCCCGGAGCTTTCGCAAATGTCGTGTCGTCAGAGCCGTCGGAAACAATACCAATGAGGTGGAAGATGGAGCCGAAAGATCAAATGGTGTTGTCCATGCGAAGGATCTGAGGGTTGAGAGAGGAGGTCAGGTGGGTGTGGCCTACGTTGGGCGTTCCGTTATTGTGCACACGGCAATTTTAACCGTTCATGGCGGCGCATAACTCCAAATTGTCGTGTGGTGTTGCATTTGACTATCGTGCCATTTATTAATCGGCTACAAACGCGACCCTGGTGGGGAAATTTATCGAGGGGAGCAGCCCTGTTCATCGTCTCACGATTAGCGTGAGTTCACAGGGCCAAATTCAGAGTGACCAGAGACAGCAGGTGGAGACAGCCAAGAAGATGACAGGCAACAAAAAAAAAAAAAAAGAAGCGACAATAAGTTTTCTTGGCGGGACTGCGAAGAAGGGTGAAGTGTGGCCATAAAAGTAAAATTTGAATACATGGTTATGCACAGGCGCACATATATTTATATTTTATATTAAAGTGTGCAAGTGAAAATGTCTGAATGTGTTTTAATTTAGTATTTGTTTCCAACAGGTGGCCAACTACTGAGGCCCAATATTTTTTGGAACGTTCCGTCGACATATATCTACACACAGCCTGCCTTCATACGCTATTTGAATTGGAACCACCACCATCGCATCTCTCTGCGCCTTTCCAAACCGACAAACTGAGTGAGTGTGTTCCAGCAAAAGCCGACGTCGCAACAGTCTGCCGCGGTCCCTGTCACTATAGAAGCGGAAAATTAGCCGCCCAATCTCGGCTATATATATATATATATATATATATATATATATATATATATTCTCTAGTTTAGTTTTATTTCGGTTTTTGATTGAGGCGCATCGGCCCAATATATTCTCGCGTAATTCAACTCACTCACTGGTCCGAACGACCTAGTGATTAATAAATGATTAATAAATATTTAATTGGCTCCCAACGTATTTCGAACCATTTTATAATTTTAGCACGTTGCGCTGTGCAGTGTAAATAACCAATCTACCAGTGCGAGTCACTCTGTGCTGTGCAGTGTCAAATAAAATAATCGACCCACCAGTGCCAATAACAAAGCTGTGCCTGACCTACGCTAATTTTGGTCATTGACACAGGCGCAATAAAAATTCCCTTGTTGCACCGCAGCCGCTGGAGCTCTTCGGGCAGCGACTTGTCACCAACCTAGCGCGCAAGCGGGTTTGGGCAACGAAGAAGATTGTCACTCATAGACGGCAGCGGGGGATCATAGAGAGTTCGTGACCGCGGCGTGGGAAGCAGCAGCAGTAGTAGTAGCATATAGAACCCTACCAGGATCAACTAAAATGTAAGTGGGCCGTCATTTGGCGTAAACTTTTTTCAATCCGCGTGAATTTAAGTTACAAATTTAAAGTACAAAAATAAAAAAATACATAAAAATAAAAATTGAAACACATAATTGTGCTCCCAGTTCACTTTTGAGTGACGTTATTCTGCATCCATCAGCAACTTTCGATAAGCATTCCGTTACCAGTATTTATTCAATTTGCTGTGGTTGATCTGCCCTTGAAACTGTTTGATATTATTGTTGACAGCGTAGCCCATGAACAACGCGTTTCGCTGTAACCGTTCAGCGCGGGGATCAGAGTCAGACGACTCGCTACTATAGAAAGGGAAAAAGAACCGCAGCCTGCTTTCTCGCGAGAAATCACGTACAACAATCGAAAAATAGGAATGGATCCAGACCAGCTTAAGGCTGTGGTGCAGGCCGCAGTGGCCAGCGCCTTGGAGGCACAGAGCGTCATATTACAACAAAGGGATACAGAACTAAGGGCATCCATAAACGCTCAGAAACAAGATTTATCAGGGAGAATAGCTGCCACCAACATAGAAACACCGCCAGTTGAAGCATTCAAGCCGGTCGAAATCAGAAACGATGTTTGCCAGAGTTTACGGGGGTACCGGAGACGTACACCTCTTGGAAGCAAGCTGCGGTAGTGGCATATGCAATTTATAAACCATACGACGGCAGTTCGCGCCACTATCAGGCAGTTATTATTATTAAGAGCATGATTAGAGGGGCAGTTGACGGCGTCTTGGGTCAGTTTGGCACAGTAATGAATTTTGATGCCATAATAAATCGTCTCGATTTCACATACAGACACAGGAGAGGCATTCATGTTATAGAACAAGAAATGAGCACCCTGAGACAGGGCTCGTTAACAATTTTACAACACTACGACGTGGTGGAGAAAAAGCTTACTCTCATCACCAATAAAGTCAACATGTCTTATGAGCCAAGCATGGCACAAGCGCTCTGTACAAGGTTTAGAGGTGATGCGTTGCGTGCGTTTGTCTCAGGCCTCAAGCGCAGCCTGGCGGATGTCTTGTTCGCAGCAAAGTCTAAGGACTTACCGTCGACCCTCGCTCTATCACAAGAGGTAGAGGCAAACCATGAAAGGTACGCCTTTGCCGCAAGTTTCGCTAAAGGGCAGGAAGATAGGGAACGTAGAATGACCCCAAGGCCGTCAGCAAGATAGGAGTCAGCAACAGGGAGATCCGCAACCCAGCGGCTCCAAAAATCCTCACTTCACTAAACAACAGAAGCCGCAGAATCATTCTGAACAGCAGAGCGGTAGGTGGAACAAAGGTGGCGGGTACCAGGAACCAATGGACGTCGATCCTTCCTTATCAAAGATCCTACAGCCATCACAGGCACCAGCGTACGTTAACTCTAGCGCTCCTCAAGCCTATAAAAGAACTTGAACGTCTGGACTTTCAAGCGGACAAAAAAGGCAAAGGGTCAATCATATAGCTCACGAGCCAGATCAAGACCCAGGTGCTAATGCTAACGCTGCTGCAACAGCGGAACGGCAAGTCGCCGACGACAATGGTAGCGACTATGACTCGGACATGGTCAATTTTTAAGGGGAGACTCCCCGCTGCCCCACACTTGTAAAAGAGTAGCAGGGATCCAGATGAGATTCCTCATCGACACGGGCGATTCCAAAAACTACATTAGACCACATAACAGTCTAAAAGGAGTGCGCCCAGTAAATTCATCTTTCTCCACTCACTCGGTTCACGGCACCTCTACGATCACACATAAGAACATCGTATCTTTGTTCGTCCAAAAGGCCACATTCTTTTTGCTCCCTGATTTGTCGACATTTGATGCAATCATAGGGCTTGACGTACTCACGCAAGCAGGAGTGTCGCTTTGTCTTTCCTCTGGCCAACTCAAATGTGGCTCAGTAACGAAACCAATCGAGTTCCACAGATGTGCGGACGTTAACTTTACAAATGTTGATTGCGCCGACGCGGCCGATGCAGTAAAAGACGCATTTCTTAAGATGCTAAAAAGTAGACACAAAGCCTTTGCGGATCCGGAAGAAGCACTTTCCTACAATAGGTCAGTGGTGGCCACTATCAGGACCACTGACGAACAACCAGTTTAAGTCCGATTGTATCCCTATCCTATGGGAGCAGCAGAATTTGTTAACAAAGAAATACAAAGCCTTCTAGAAAACGGTATCATAAAAAAATATGTTTCCCCCTATAACAACCCCATTTGGGTGGTTGACAAAAAGGGCACAGATGACTTCGGTAACAAGAACATGTGTCTTGTAATGGATTTCCGAAAACTCAATGAGAAAACCATTGTGGACAGATACCCCATGCCTAACATTCCAATGATTCTTGGGAATCTTGGTAAGGCTAAATACTTCTCGACATTTGACCTGAAGTCCAGCTATCACCAGATCACGCTAGAAGAGCGTGAGTACGTGATTTTGTCGACTTCACTTCGGGTTGACGAATGCAGCCAGCATCTTCCAAAGAAATGTCGACAACATACTGCGTGAGCAGATTGGCAAATCTTGCTATGTCTATGGCGACGATGTCATAGTTTTCTCGAAAGATGAAGATTCCCATGTCAAACATGTGGAGTGTATCTTAAAGAGCCTGTACGAGGTAAATATGAGAGTCTCCAAGGAAAAATAGCGTTTGTTTAAGAATAGCGTAGGTTTTCTTGGTTTTGTGGTAACCAGCAATGGAGCCACAACGGACCCGGAAAAGGTCAGAGCAATTCAAGAGTTCCCAGAACCAAAGAATGTATTCGAAGTCAGATAATTTCTTGGTCTGGCCAGTTACTATAGGTATTTCATCAACGACTTTGCTTAAATAGCAAAGCTCATTTCTGACATTCTAAAGGGTGAGAATGGGTCGCGAAACATCCCGGTAGAATTCACCGATCTTCAGCGTCACGCTTTTCAAAAGCTACATTTTGTCCTCAGAAAACGTCATGCTCCGATACCCTGACTATAAGAAGCCGTTTGATCTAACGACAGACGCTTCAGCCTACGGCATAGGGGCAGCGCTTTCCCAGGATGGTCGCCCCATCTCAATGATTTCCAGAACATTGAGGCTCCAGAGGTGAACTACGCCGTCAACGAGCGGGAACTATTAACTATAGTTTGGGCACTTAGCACTACCTATATGGTGTAAAAGACATAAACATTTTCACGGACCACCAGCCGTTAACTTTTGCCGTTTCGGAGTCAAACCCGACCGCCAAAATTAAAAGATGGAAAGCGCGCATTGAGGAAACGAATGCACGAATGTTTTATAAGACAGGCAAGGAAAATTTAGTTGCTGATGCGCTATCGCGACAGCAGCTCAACGCCCTAGACGAACTAAATGCCGATTCCTGCGCAGCCACAGTTCACAGCGAGCTGTCATTGACCCACACAATTGAGTCGACTGAAAAACCGCTCAATAGTTTCCAAAACCAAATCGTCATTGAAGAGGCACGCGTCGCCGCGAAGCGCAACTTCATTCTTTTCGGAGACAAGAGACGTCATGAAGTGAACGCCCTTTATTGCGATCTGCTCACGCTAGCACAGGTGCAACATGGCTTAGTGCGCATGTTTCCAAGCACAAAGTTTTGGCACTACAAAAATCGAGTTGCAGACATTTTCAATGTAGACGAGAGGAGGGAAATTCTCATTGCCGAACATAATAGAGCCCATAGAGCACTTGTTAAGCAAGTCCTCTCGTAGTACTTCCTTCCAACAATGGCAAAAATAGCTAAAGAAATTGCGGAAAATTATAGAACCTATTCAACGGCCAAATACGATAGACACCCGAGAAAACAGGAGCTAGGGGAGACGCCGATTCCCGAGACTCCTGGGGAGTTTCTGCATATTGATAGTTTTTCCACAGACAAAAAGTTTTTTTTGACATGTGTTGACAAGTTTTCTAAATTTGCAGTCGTACAACCAATTCAGTCGCGCACTATCGAGGACTTGAAAGTCCCGCTGCTGCAGCTCATGAATTTATTTCCGCGAGCAAAGAAAATGTATTGCGACAACGAGCCTTCACTGAATTCACTGACAATAAAGACCCTGTTGTTAAACAACTACGGAGTCCATATTGCTAATGCACCTCCGCTGCATAGCACCTCCAATGGCCAAGTCGAGCGCTTCCATAGCACTCTGGCCGAGCTTGCGCGTTGTCTCAAGCTGGACAGAAACATTAATGACTCAGTCAAAATCATAATGATTGAATATAACAAGACAATACATTCAGTTATCAACAAGAGACCTGTTGATGCCATCCGTGTGCCCGCAGGTGAGCCTCAGGAGGAAATATCAGCAAAGTTAAAAAGTTAAAGTGTGAAGAACGAGTCGTAGAGGCAGATCTTGGCACGACCGTTCTCATTGGAGGGAGGGTGGACCATAAGGACAACGTTAAGTAGGGCGAGAGCTAAAATTAAACATTGACCCTACGCAACTTGACATTAGTTTTAAGTTTCAATATTTTGCGTCACTTGGCATTATCTTAAAGATTTTACGCCGCTTGGCGCTATCATTAGGAAACACATATTAATAGTACAGTCCGTTTTATCTGTTTTCCGCAGGTCTGGGTTTCTGCTATCTCTCTTTATCGTAGGTGCTGCAGCGCGAGTGACCGATTACTCACACGCCAAATATATCCCCATTGTTGAGGGCGAAGCTCTGGTATGGGAAGAATTCAGCTTCGTCAGGCACACCGCAAACATCTCTGAATATGAGAGAATGGTGAAGGAAACAATGGGGCTGTGTGAAATGTTTCCGCAGTCGCACATGAAGAAGCTTCTAAGCGTGGATGCTGCCCATCTCAGGTATATGGTAGAAGCTCTTGGAGTGCACCACAGGGTAGCAAGGAGTTTGGATTTCTTGGGCACAGCCCTCAAAGTAGTTGCTGGAACACCTGATGCTAGTGACTTTGAACAGGCAAAATTCACAGAGTTACAACTGGTTAACGCCAACAACAGGCAGGTAGCTATAAACACAAAAGTTCAAGAACAAATCAACCAGCCAACGTCAACCATCAACACATTATTAAAAGCTGCAAAACAGGAGCAGATGGATTCCGGGCATTTGTACGAGACGCTCTTAGCTCGGAATAGAATGTTGCTAATGGAAATGCAGAATTTGATGCTCGCGGTGACCCTTGCAAAGATTAATATCATAAGCCCAAATATATTAGATCACGCGGATTTGAAATCTGTTTGGCTAGATGAACCGACAGGTACCCCAATTGCTGACCTTATATCCGTTGCGTCCGTTAAAGTGTTACAATCTGTTAACGCGTGTGGCTTGCAGAAAGGTGACGTTGTATCCAGTCGCTTATGAGAATGCTGTACTACAAATCGACGTCAACATTATAGCTGAATGCGGGTATCAAGTACTCTCCCTGAAAAATTGTACTTCGACGCCGGGAGGAACCTTTTGTCAACTATCACCAAATAGCTTTTGTGCCAGAGAGCTTCATGCTGGGTGTTCGGCAAACAAATGCAGCCGAGTTCTGGACCCAATCACATGGGTCGATGACGGAATTCTGATCATCAATGATCGGCCTGCTAAAGTTTGCGTTGACAACGGTACCGAAACTTGGGTTCACGGAACAAATCTAATCACGTTCAATAAGTGGGCTCTAATCAACGAGACTTAATATTTGAATTTCAACAAAGTCCAGAGTAAGTTCCCCGGCTTTGCGGCATCTACCTTTCTAAACGTCACCGTCCACCAGGACGTACTGAGTCTCCCTTACCTTCATCGTTTAAATGAACGTAACCTGGAGATCATCAAGGAAGTCAAGGACGAAATCGGAAGTGTCAACAACGTTGTAATGGCCTTCTGGTTGGGAGCCATTTGTTGTGCTATAATATGCGTCGGAGTTACCTATCGTCGATACAAGAAGAACAAGATAACAGCCAAGGAAAAATAGGAGGTGATCGCCGAGATAGGAGCGGCCGAGGGCGGCCTTAACTTAAAAGGGGAGCAGTTAACAGAAGTTAACGCAAGTTCATTGTAACTTGATATTACACCAGCCACAGACGCTGACATTACTCTGGGCCGGATGTCTTGCACAACGGTAGCGCACGAGGCGCAAGCTAAGCATTCTAGCGGCCGTTGTGAATCGTATTCAATAGCTTAAGTAACTTCCATTTGTATTCTCTAGTTTAGTTTTATTTCGGTTTTTGATTGCGGCGCATCGTCCCAATATATTCTCGCGTAATTCAACTCACTCACTGGTCCGAACGACCAAGTGATTAATAAATGATTAATAAATATAGAATTTATATATATGTATACACTTGTGGCCTAAACTTTTTCTGAGACCAACGAGCAGCGCTTTTGAGTCCAAATAATTGTTGCATGTTTGTCAATTTAGCTATTAAGAAAATTGTCTATTTATCCGTCTATTTATTTATTAATTTATCGTGCTATTTATTTAATTTCTTATTTATTTATTTATTTATCGCGTATTTATTTATTGATCTAGTTATTAATTTATTTATTCAATTCTTTATATTATTTACATTGTTAAACCCGGCATTCGGATTTTGCCAAATTTCCTACATTGGCTTATATCTAAATATATCACATTCTGGCCACCGGCGCCAGATAGAAGAAGATGTCATATATCAACCGACCCCCACATCTTTTTACTTTTATTGGAGCTTCGATAGGGTAGGACAGGGATTGAGGGGCCATTAGGCGACAGTATATCTGCGCCGTGCCCTATTTACAGTGGCATAAATCAACTCTTTCTCTCAATTCATATTTGGCAAAATTTCGTCCATGCTCGATCCTTAAATCTATACGATTAAATTTTAAACGCCCGCCAAACAAGAAGCACTGCCGTCTAGTGGCCAAAAGCAAAAGAAATGTTTTTTTTTTATTAAAAATTCAATTTGTGAGCGAAACAAAAATTAAGTGTGAGTAAGCATGAGGGAGGAAGAGTCACCGAGGCCATGGAATAGGTCGGCCGTCAGCTCTAATTAAAGGGCAATGGGATTCAAATTTAAATAACCCATTGCAGGTAGGGCAAGTACGTCGTGGCCAATAATACTGGGCCTGACAGTTCGTCCGATCATTTTTGTTCGTATGTTATGTTGTGTAGGTCGAATTGTTTTGAAATTTTGTACCGTCTTTGATCAGGGTTGAGGCTACCCACCCCTGGGAATACTGAGCTAGCTTAGTTTGTTGGTTGCAGTTGATCTGCGAAGGCTTTTTGAGAGTGTGCAAGCCAAATACCACTTTTTCCCAATTTTGTTGCTCCAGAATATTTCAAATCGTTGATGTTCCAGCATTAAATTGCACTTGTTAAGTTTAGAAAATAAATAATTTTAAAAATCTTAATAAACAGTAAGAAAACTCCATTAACACCGTGACACAGGCGATATTCGAGCCCGCGTCTGGTAGCTCGTCAGGCAACATCCCTACCACCGAGCTACCGCAACATTTTAATTGCTTCCGTCAAAAGCTAGGAAAATAGCACACATGCACAAACAATCGCATTTAAATTCCAAAAAGAGCCCAGGCATATCAATTTGTATATATGTTTGTATGTATGTGTGCAGAAAATGTCTGCGCTTGGCGCTTGCCACCACGTGGTTTGCCAATATACAACTACAATTTCTTTAATAACTTCTGTGTTTATTGACCGATTTGCATGATTTGTTGTATTGTATTCTTATTGTAATATTAACAGCCTTAACCAAATTTGGTGGCTCTGGCTCTCATAGTTTCTGAGATATCCTCTTGCAGCTGCGCTTGGCCCCAAATTTGGAAAGTTAATTCTTAAATAACTTATAAACTAAGAATTGGATCGTTATGAACGGAATATGACGTAACAAGTCTGTAGTACTTGAATTGCCATTTTTATTATTTTTTTAATATGGGAGGCGAATGGGGGGAAGTATCCAAAATCCGAACTATTCATAATCTGCGTGTTCTTTACGAGAACATATAGCTCTTATAGTTTCTGAGGTATGCTCAAAAAACCGGGTCAAAAAGTCGATCAATATCGAACTTTCACTTTCAGTTGTTCTATGTATGGTATATACAAATCTTAAAAGTCCAAGCTCAGCTCTCTAGCCCTTGTAATCTCTGAAATTGACGCGTTTATACAGACAGACGAACGGACAGATAGACGGACAGGGCTTAATCGACTAGGCTATTGAAGTTTGTAAAAGAATTTATATACTTTATGGGGTCGGAGATGCCTCCTTCTGAATGTTATATACATTTGCACAAAACCATTATACCATTTTTACCCATTTTCAATGGGTTCAGGATAAAAAAACATTTTTCACGCCTAACATACCTGTATCTTCTATGGTTTGGAAACTGTGGGGGTGTCAATTTTAGCGGATTTTAGCGTTTCCAGCCGAACTAGCGGGTTTTTTCAAAAGTCGTATAACAAAAGTGTCTCAGTTCATGATAGGGAACAAGCCCACGCTATCATACGCGAAAATATGTCCCGAACTTAACATCAACTTTTTGGGAACACACAATAGAGTTACTTTCTTAATAACTTTTGAACGAGTTATCGGATTTTAAAAAGTGAGGTAGCATTCGACACGTATTCATACATATTTTTGGATGCTTTAACTATTTTTTGAAAGCCCCCAATCTGCCCCATTAGCTAAAAAGTTTAAATATTTTCCATATCTTTTACAGCTATATATCTCATGAACCAGATGAGCTATCACATGTTTTGGCAGGTTTCTCTTAGTTTTAACGATTCCTTTCGATCGGTATATCACTCGATCTGATCGGACTATCGTAGCAAAACTTAAAGAGTTATATATTGCTAGTTTAAAAGGAGATAGCTTAAGAGCGAGAGCTTTAAGACGAGAGTTTAAAGCGAGAGCTATAAAACAAATCGTGCCGGTGTCTGCAGCCAAACGGAAACGCCCACATATCAAGCTGTACGTCGCCAGTTTCGCTTATATATTTGTACTGCAAGTAGCGGTGCATCTGTCACAACAAATGTGATCAAAGGGGAATGCACAAATACTCTACAGTTCGGCATATAAGGTGGCTTTAGCGACCGACCTTTGTAAATGCCTCTTCGCGTTACATGTCAGCTTTCGGCGGCAACATTCTCCCCCCGGTAAACTGTTTCTATATTGTAGCGTGCTTATCTGCCATTCTGCCGACGTCTAGCCCGGCGACTTTTGCATCGTTGAAGCATCCCAGTAGTTGTCCTGATTATCACTCGACTCACCTGGTTGTCTTTTGCCAGAAAAGTTTGTTCGATGATGCCTTTGGGCCAGCTATTGCGGGACATATTCTCATCCACTATCAGGACGACGTCGACGACGGAGATAGGTGGTCGTTTGGCGTACCCTGCGTCGGCAAACAGTTGTGTGGATTGGCACATATGCCGCACAGTGTGTGTTGTGTCGAAGATGGGCTTGTAACCACTTAACGTGCCCAACAGCAGATGATTTGGCGTGATGGCTTCGTCGTCTTTGGTCTCCAGAGACACCGTGCGTTAACGATAAATTGCTTTTCGTGAACCTCTTTGCGGGGCATATGGCATAGAGCACCTTTTTTATAGAGCGTATGAGCCTCTCCCGTTGAAGTTGATCTTTTGTCGCATATAATCTTCTCGGCAGCCTTGAAATTGGTTCCGTTGTCCGAGTAGATTTCGCAAGGCATACCTCGCCGGTTGGTGAAATTGCGGATAGACATAATACATAGAGGTGTCCAGAGAGTGCGCTAATTCCAAGTGGACTGATAAGATGGTAAGGCAGGTAAAGATTACGCCCCAGCGCTTCTCCCTTCGGCGACCAATAGTTACATATATAGCCGAAATAGTCGATTCCAACGTACGTGAATGGGCGCTGAAACGATGCCAAACGCGCTATGGCAGTGCCGCCATCTGTGGTGTGTCTAGTTGACAAGATCTGCGCACGTTTTTATACAGAACACGTAGGCGCGGTAAGTAGTACGCGCCACGGATCCTATTGATGCATGCCTCGTGTGATGCTTGGTGCATCTGCTGGTGATGCCATCCCACTATGCGACGCGTTATATGGTGCCCATAAGGGAGTACAATTTGTTGTTGGCTGTTGAGATGTTCTGCTCGTCCGCGAATTTGCAGCAGCTTATTGTCATCTAGGAAGACATTTGATTAGTTTTGATTTTGTGTTTATGCAATTACCTCGAGCCAGACTGAGAACTCAGAACTCAGATGATTGTGCGCAGCGCCACAAAATTGTTTGAGAGCGTTGCACCATGCCAGATGAAACTTTGTGCGGTGGTAGTGTCTTTCGCACCTTTGCCCGAAGTCGCTCAATGTATAATATGTCGGAGAAGAATTCAGAGTTAAGCAGGGGCTGCAAAGATGCATTTTGTACAAAAAGGACGCATTTCAGTTTTCGTTGGTGTGCCCAGATAGTCGCAGTGAAGCCATTTAGATGGGTCAAGCTTTAAGTATTCCGGATTATTGAGCCATTTACTGGTGCTGTTTAAGCCGGATACCTTCATCGCCAGATCCACCGTGTTAAAGTTCGTTGGCACCCAGGGCCATTGATCGGCGTTTGTGTGCTCCAGTACTTCGCCTACTCGATGCATAACATACTGCTGAAATTTGCGGGGATCAATGCGTAGCCAACTCAAGACCGTTTTGGAGTCGGACCTGTTCCAGCTTGAGTTGATTGGCACCCGTGAGTTCCTGAGGATTTTCTTGCCTAGAATTGCTCCAATAACAGCTGCTTGGAGCTCCAGGGGATCGACACCGTGCTTAGCGGAGCCTCCTTGGCATACTCGTAGATATAAAACAGCTGCGTATGCCACTTCACTGGCGTCCACAAAGGTGTGTAACTGAACGCTGCTTGTATGTTCACCTGTTTTAAAATAGCATCTTCGTATTTTAACAGCGGCGAATGCTTATAGGGCTTGTTTCCATCGTGTTCATTTGGGAATAAGGTTGTCGGACAACCTTTCGTCCCACTCAATCGAACTCCGCCACACCTCCTGTAGAAGGATTTTGAGATCGATCGTGAAGCATGAAATTAATCCAAGGGGGTTGCACATAGATATGAGCACCTGCAGCAGCTCACGTTTCGTTGGCGGTTCATCCTCGCCGAGCACATTGCGTCGGAACACAAATTCGTCCGATGCTGGCAGCCAATATAACCCTAGTTATATTGCCTTTTCGGCGGCTGCGAGTTCAACCTCCTCCTGTGGGTTTGCGGCCTGCCGCGTGGATGATCTTCACCTGCATAGTGATGGCTGCCACCTATTCGTCGTCTTGGCCGCTGTAGATGAAATCGTTGACGTAGTGGTAGTCCTCTATGACCTGTGCTGCCATCGGATACAGGCTTTGGAATTGTTTGGCATTTTTATCTCTGATGAAGTGCGCAATGAATGGAGCACAATTGATTCCAAATGTCAGAGCTTACATGGAGAATACGAGTGTTTGTCGTATATCGTCATTGCTGTCCCACCATAGAATCGCTGTGCATGAACTGTCAGGCACTGTTGTATCAGTATCCTTCCAGGGAAGGCCGACTTGATATCGGCCGTCTTTGAATGCTGCTGATGATTGTAAACTTGACCGTCTTGCTAGGTCCAGGGAAAACGTTTGCTTTATGGCTTCGTGTATCTGTGCGACCAGGTGGGTGCAGCCGCACGTGTCCACATTTACATCTCCACCTGGGCACTGGTGCCTTGTGCAGATCTGTAGCGTCCAACCTAGACGCGTTCTTGAAGCTATTGGTTGCTGCCATGCTCCTTCTCGCACCTTGAGGGCCACGGCTAGATGCCAGTTGTTTGCGCCGATGAGTATGTTGGGCCGCGCGTTGCAATACGACTCTATTGGCAGCCCCGCCAAACACGCATGTCGATTGATTGCCCAGGCAGATTCAGGCTTTCCACGCTGTGAACGTCCTGCAGCGGGAATCTCGTATCTGGAGCGTGGCTCGCTCAGATGCATCTTCCGTGCGTGTCGTATCATCGGTCTACTTCAGGCACAGTGGCTGATAAACGCCTTTGATGTTGAGCTGCTTAAAGATCTTCTTCTCGATGAGTGTCACAGACGAGCACTCATCTACAAAAGCAAAAGTATTAAATTAAATAGGTCTCTGCGCATCGCTTTGCGACGCGCAATTTCGTTGTTGTTGTTCGTTATGAATCAGGGAGTGGTGTCGCTGGATACAGCCGTAGATGCCGCACACCCTTTTGAGGTAACACTGTTTATGATGACGGTTCAGGCATTTATGGCATTGCTTCTCTGTGCGTATGACCTGTAATTTTTTCTCCAAAGACATGGCCTTGAACTCCGCACAGTTTTGTAGTTTATGTCCAGGTTCGTTACATGCTGGAACGAGTTTCCTTGTCCTCGGCATGGTAATGAAGGTTTGCCGTCTTTGTGTTGTAGAGCGGCGTTGCAACTTGACTGGCAGCCTCAGCGATACTCAGCGATACACTAAACATCTGCACTGATGGTTTTTCGTCATCCTTGGAGTGCATTGCTCATTGCAGCGTCAGTTGTGTGGGCAGCTTGTCCACTAGCTCTTGTACGAGCGTTGGGTTGTTCATGTCCTTCAGTTCACATGCCTCCATGGTTGAGTAAATGTTACGCAATCCAAGTGCGTATTCAATGAGTGGCTCCAACTTATCTTTGACTGGTGGTAGCTGACGCAACTCTGCGAGCACTGATTGAGTTCTAATAATTTCCGGTACCATTGCCGGCAGGAATAGCTTACTTTGAACCATATCCCTCGCCTTCCCCTTTAGGCTACTCTGTAGGCGCATGAGGTTTTCGGCGTGAGTGTAGCCGGCGATCTCCGTACTTGTTTGGAAGCTGCTGTAGAATAACGGCCACCTTTGCGGGTTGCCGTCGAACCTTGGCAGTTCTCGGGGCAGCAATTTGCGCAACGCTTGGCACGCTATGTTGCATAGCACCATTGACTGGTTGATTATTAGTGATGTCCTGCTCTGAATCAGGCTCTTGCCAAGGCTAGCGGGGTGCAGCGCTTGTTAGCGGCTGCTCGCAAGCTGGTGGCGTACACAGACCAGAAGAGAGGAACGGGAAAACAGCGCAACTGCAGCGCGTCACACCTATACTCGGCCATACACGAGGTTGGACACCGTAGCATGTACGTTCGGTAAAACTATGACCACGTTTGGCTTCTCGTACGGCTGGCCACGCCTAAGGTAAGATAAGGTACACGAAGCGAACTGAACCGAAGGCAGCACGCCCCTTTCCTACGCCCGATCTTACACGAGGTTGAACGCCGTAGCTTGCACGATCAGTAAGGTTGCGGTGGCTGTCGGTTCTCGTCCCCGTCTCGCCACTCCTGAGGTTAAACACCATATCAGGCTCTGGTGGGCGTACGTATAACTAACAGCAGCGGAGGCAGCAGGCTTCACCTGCGCCCGATCTTACACGAAGTTAAGTCACCGTAGCGTACACGACCGGTAAGGTTACGGCGGCGGTCGGTTCTCGTCCACGTCTCGCCACGCCTTAGGTTAAACACCGTAGTAGGTAGTGGTGTACGTACGCAGAACGAACAGGAGCGGAGGCAGGCTTAGACGAGGCTAAAACACCGTAGCGTGCACGACCGGTAAGATTACATCGGCGGTCGGTTCACACCGTAACGGGTATTGGCGGCGTAAGCAGAATGAGTAGAAATTAAAGGCTCCAGGCCTCGCCTACACCCGAACTTGCACGACGCTAAAACACCGTAGCGTGCATGAATGGTAAGGTTACGGCGGCGGTCGGTTCTCACCCAAGCCTAGTTACACCTGAGGTTAAACACCGTAGCGGGCATGGGCGTAAGCGTAGGCAGAACGACAGTGATATGTCTATGGACTAAGTGGCTATCGCGTGGTAATTAGCTCACTTGCACTGAGTTTATCTTCAATTTTATACACTCGTGAAATTTTCTTCTACAGCTTTTTTCTTCTGAATTTTTCTTCTCTTCTCAAAAATTAATGTCAACTACCTACCACGCGAAACGCCGGTCAGCTTACCCACGTTATTTTCCTTTTTTCAATGACGAACTCTACTGCTGCTCTCGCTCCTCTTCCTCCTGACTTAACTGGTCTCTGGACCTTACTAAAATTGATGTCGATCGTGCTGTTGATCTTCTTTCCCTCACCGCTGCCGTTGTCTCCTGGTAACTTTGAAATTTTCTCCGCGGCTGTGACTGGCTTCATTGCTGCTTTGAATTCGACTCCCCGATCCAGCAACAGCTTAACTTGCGACAGCGCTGCCCCTGTCTCTCGATGCTATTGTCGTTGCAGAGCCTCTGCATGTCTTTTCTCCTGTCGGCGTCGCTTCCGCTGTTAACTTATACTCTCGTGACGTTTTGCGCACCTGCATGTCTGACTCGGTGCGCAGTTATTGAGATATATTGCTTTTCCGTTACTTGTGGCTCGTGCCATCCATCGTGTATGTGTTTGTGTATTTGTCATCCGTTTTCTGATGCTAATTTCTCGCGACGTTTTGCGCAGCTGCATATCCGTTCGCTTTTGGCTTGAGACGATGGTGCATTTGAGTGCTTGCATTTGTTGTCCCGTTAGTGGATGCAGTTGTTGTTAGGTTTGGCTGACCGGCGTTCATCGTGCCCTCTGCTTATAAAAAACATTTATATTTTTTTTCAACCTCTTCATGAAGGCTTATTATTTATTTTACTTATTATAGGGAAATAACAATCTAGGAGCGAATGCACATTCCACTCGAAAATTTCTGATATACAATTTTGTGACGAAGGATATTCAATTTAATATATGATCAATTCCAAATCATAACAAGTAAGATGGTTCTAGGCAGGAGTTCCTGACTAGGAGATACCCTGAGCACATACCTTTCATTAAGCCACTCTGCATTCATATACACGACACCACAGCCGCACTTAGGTTGCCTTCGCTTCGTGCTCGCTTTTAATGACAAATTTAAGTATGCCGCAAAATTTTCAAAAAATAGGAAACTTTATCTTTTAAATGTTGGTTGCAGCTGATCTGCGTAACCTTTTTAAGAGTGTGCATGCCATATACCAATTTTTCCCCATTTTGTTGCTCCTGAACATTTCAAATCGTTGATGTCCCAGCATTAAGTTGCACTTGGACCAATAAGTATGTAAAGTTAAAAAATATAAAATAAATAAACAGTACGAAAACTTCATTGACAGAGGGAGATTCGAACTCGCATCTGATGATGTATTATGTATGTATGTGTGTACACGCATGCAGAAAACGCTTGCGACTGGAGCTTGCCACCATATTGTTTGCCATTATACAAATACATTTTCTTTAATAACTTCTGTGTTCATTAAACGATTTGGAAATTTGAAATTTCTTTTAATGCATTCTTATTGAACTACTGTGCATTTATATATTGACGAGCGTACTAACTCGTAAGAATTGTGGCTGTTAATGCAATTAAACATTTTTTTTTTTTTTTAAAGGGGAAGATGGGGAAAGCTATGAGATTTGCTAAAAAAAACCGGATAAAAACCGATAAAATCGATAGTAAGAAAACGAGACAGGTTATCGATAATTCGAAAATAGCCTTGATCTGCGTATGGTATACACGAACTTAAAAACCCAGACTTTAATCCCTTGATCGTATTGCAGCACTTGCTACACATTGGATGGTCAAATTTGTCAAATATTACCACACGTATTTTTTAATAACTTCAGTGTTTCTTTGCCGATTTTGATGAATCTGTTACGTGTCGGTTTGTCTCAAGAAGGCAGTGCGAGTAGCCAGTACTCTCACATAGGGGTGGATCTACCCATACCCGCCGTCACGAACAATCACACAAATCTACAAAGTCTGCACATCACTAAACAGCTGACTTAACATAACCCAAAACTGAACGGCAACAACATAAGCAACACCAAACTGGCTACAAACATCAGCATTGGAACGGTGACTTTTGTGTTTTGATACAGCTCTAAAATTGGAGCTCTTTAAATTGGAGCTCAATTATGAAATTGGCGAATTTGCTTACAAACTAACATTAAACTTTAAAATAATACGTATACATGTAACAATTAATTATATATATATAAATACTTTTTCTAAGCAAATTCTATGCGTTCTGACAGCGCTAAAAGCAAAATGACGTCTGCTCGCCTTCGCTAACGCATGCAGAGTCCCGCTTACAAATTTTTGCCATCGTTGCTAAGCCCACGCAACTTCCAGCTAGGCCAATGCCGTTGCATCGCAAAAAAATCGGATCTTTATATTTCTATGTGTGCGTGCAGATCTCTGCGCGTTCCACATGCCGCTCTCAGTCACTCTTTTCCCGGTTCGCTCACGACCTGTTCCCCGGTTCGCTCACGGCCTGTTCCCCGGCTCGCGCACTGCTTAAAAGCAGCCCTGTTGACTATTTCGACTGCCACTATCGGTATGTTCGTATGTATGTAAATCCCGACACAACATCACCCAAGGATTGCACGGGCGGTAAAGCTATCTGAGGGAGCAAATGGGTTTCGTCCGGCCTCCCTGTGCTTGGTCCACGCCCACTCAGGCCGGCCTGTTCCTATAAGGTCAATGGAAAGCACCCCAACGTGAGGCACACCACGACTTCGTCCTACGACCTTATGTCAGCACAATGTAGCGATGGTAGACCTCTTGGCTTGGCTCCGCCTGGAATTGTCGGGCTCGGGCATCGTAACGCTGGTGGCTGCGCATCCGAATGATCTGGATCTTGTCTGCTGCGTGTAAGTGAAAAATTTCATGATCACTTTGTAGTTCGCACCGTTGAGCAACATGTGATGGCTGAAAACAGTGAAGAATGGAGTCACTTCGATCGCCATGTGCACAGCATTGCGTATAAACACTTCTATTTCCGGGAGGTACAGATCCCACTCCCGCTGATCTTGCTCCGATTGCGGACAACACGGTGCGATTGAGTCGCTCTGCTGCATTACTATGTGGCTGTGCGTATATCCAAAGGCATCGATCATGCTCTGAATAGTGTTGGATACGAACTGACGCCCGTTATCAGAGTGGATGACTTCTGGTACTCCAAATATATAAAAGGCCTCGTTGCCCAGGAAGTTTACTTCATTTGAGGCTGTGGCATCGCGCATCGCTTTCAAAAACGTAAACTTCGAGAAATGGTCAACGGCTAGAAGATCCAAGCATGCCCTTGTTAGGAGCGCGAGTATACCCAAAAGCTGGAGCTTTGCTTTCCTTAAACGTCACACATTGCCGTACCCATTCTCTCACTTGACTACCTATGTAAAACCTCAGTAAAACTGACGACGCGAGGTCTCTAATGTCTTGGCGATACCTCAATGCTCAGCCGTATCGTCCACATGAGCCTTCTCTATCAGCCCGGCTGTCAAAGAGTTTGGGACCCACAACTTCCAAACCGTGCTCTCAAGTTCATCCTCAAGGCGAACGAAACCCATTCGCTTAAATAGCAGCTCTTTCTCAACTTTGACATCCGGAAACTTGTCTTCATTCTGTCGCACTTGTTCGAGCAACTCTTGGTACTCGGCTGACTCGATCTCGGTGGTCGAAGAACCCAACAAACTTTCCGGATCGATCCTTAGCGATTCGACACTGGGCGACAAAGTATCGGCTACCACGTTTTCGCTACCTTTACGATGTTCTATGCTGAAATCATAGCCTTGTAGTTACAATGACCAACGAGCTAACCCACCGCTTAAGTCTTTAATAGACATCAGCCACTTTAAGGTGGCGTGGTCTGTGATGCATGTAAATGGCATACCCTCCACATATGGTCGGAATTTCCAGATTTCCAGGATAGCCGCTAAGCACTCCTTCTCAGTGACGGAATAATTCCGTTAATGTTTATTCAACTTCGCTGAGTAGAAGGCTATAGGTCTTTCTTGTTGCTCGGTATTCTTTTGGAACAACACACGGTGCGGCCATGGTCACGAAATCTCGCATAAAACGCCGGTACCTGCTGTACCCAAAAAGGAGCGGACTTCCTTACGCGAACGAGTAACGGGGATTCGCTTCTTGGCTATGACTCTGACCGGGTCCATGCGTCCATACAGCCACCGATAATAAATCCGAGGTAATTCAATGCCTTGAAGCAGAACTTGGATTTATGCAATCCAATGGAGAGATTTGCTTCTCTTCAGCATTGGCCTACTCGTCTCATATTGCGCTTGGGTATGTCACCAAGATTCGACTGTATGACAGGCGCATCGAAGGCGTTTGGTGTCGGCACCTTCGGTGGGACTCCGCTTGACCTTATCGGCTGACTTTCCCCTACTTTGGCTTCAGGTGTTCTTGTTGTGACAGGACGCAGTACTTCGTTCAGCAGCTGCATCATGCTCTGCATGCCGGCCCTGATAGCGTCACTTATCCCTTCGGATAAGGACTGCCTATAACGCCAACGCCAAATTCACTGCCGAATTTTCCTCCGAACCTAATGTTGGCGGTAGAGAGGCTGGTTGTCCAACCTAGTTCGAACTGGAGTGCGAGGGAGACCGAGATTAACAAACGGGGGAGGCACCTGGTCTGCACCATCGTCCTCAATCCACAAGCTATAGTTCTTGGGCAGCCTTCGGGAACGTGTTTAGAGACCATGTTCACCTACACCTCCTCCTGTCGCCATTTAAACTCAAGGCTAATACAACCTTAAATAAGCAAAAAAAAAAAAAAATGTAACAGCAACTACAAAACTACCAAACAAAATATTCCAGCAAAACCAAAAACACCAACAATTTCACTTCAATAACTCAAAAAATATCTTCGACAACCATTCATATAAATACAGGAGGCGAGAGAATCCTCGTCACGCTAGAGTGCCATTTAGTCTACGCTGTTCTATTTCGAATGCTAAACTTGGACTTGATTGTCGACTATTCAGGTCGTCGTGCTGGAGGATGGCCAATAATCCGTGCCGTTTTCTAAAAATCGGGCGGCCTATGAAATTAATATTCCTACGGAACACTCGTGACGCTTGACCAACCTGATGACCGACCGAATTCAGAAAACGGACGATAAGGTACTTGAACACACAAAAAACAAATAAATTTAACGTTTAAATTATGCTATTGCCTACAACAAAAAACTACAATCTAACCTACTCTATATCAAAATTACATCACAGTCACGTTCAAATCACCTTTGTCCACCAGGCAATGTGCACAGTGGAAAATCGCCTGAAACCGATAAGCGGCGACGACCCACTGACACCCTTAGTGACATGAACGTTGCTTGATAATTTATCAAAAAACATTTTTTGCTGTCCATACCAAAGACGCATCAGCCTCCCAAAACTATTCTGTCCCTACTCTGACCAACACAAAAGTTGAAATGCCCTCCGGATCACTCTTAGCCCGCACGATTGAAGTGAGTCTTGGCTTCATACAAGTCAGCGTGATCTAAAAGGCAGACCACGGGTTGCGAGACTTCGTCTTCTCGTGTTTTATTTGTTATTAGAAAATTTGCTCGCATTATGACCGTAGGCGACACCATGCAACATTATCATTTGGGGGTCATATTGTTACGAGTCGGTTTGTCTCAAGGGCTACCGGCTAGCCAGTGCTCTTACGTAGGGGTGGGTCTAACCATGCCCGCCGTCACGAACAATCACACAAAACTACAAAGTCTGCACATCACTAAACAGCTGACTTAACATAACCCAAAACTGAACGGCAACAACATAAGCAACACCAAACTGGCTACAAACATCAGCATTGGAACGGTGACTTATGTGTTTTGCTACAGCTCTAAAATTGGAGCTCTTTAAATTGGAGCTCAATTATGAAATTGGCGAATTTGCTTACAAACTAACATTAAACTTTAAAATAATACATATACATGTAACAATTAATTATATATATATAAATACTTTTTCTAAGCAAATTCTATGCGTTCTGACAGCGCTAAAAGCAAAATGACGTCTGCTCGCCTTCGCTAACGCAAGCAGAGTCCCGCTTACAAATTTTTGCCATCGTTGCTAAGCCCACGCAACTTCCAGCTGAGCCAATGCCGTTGCATCGCAAAAAAAACGGATCTTTATATTTATATGTGTGCGTGCAGATCTCTGCGCGTTCCACATGCCGCTCTCAGTCACTCTTTTCCCGGTTCGCTCACGACCTGTTCCCCGGTTCGCTCACCACCTGTTCCCCGCTTCGCTCACGGCCTGTTCCCCGGCTCGCGCACTGCTTAAAAGCAGCCCAGTTGACTATTTCGACTGCCACTAGATCGACTTGGCTGTTTATCCTGATCAAGAATATATATACTTTATGGGGTCGGAGATGCCTCCTTCTGTCTTTTACTTTCTATGGGTTCAGGGTATACAAAATAACACATACACACACACAAGCGTTCGCCGCTTCCTGCGCTTGCTGCAAAGTTAAATCTTAAATAAGTTCTAAACTAAGGAAAGAATCGTTATGAAATTTTCAGGACGTAACACGAGCATTGAAATCTGCGTACAAACCAAAGTGCAAGTCTGTAGTACGTGATTTGCGATTTTTTGATTTTTTGATATGGCAGCGTATCCTCTACGATAACATATTAACTCTCTAACTAACTCTTATTGTTTCTGAGATATGCTTAAAAACGGTGTTAAAAAATCGATAAATACTGATAACAAAAGGACGGAGCGAATTATTGATCACTTGAAAAAAAATGTATCAGCGTATGGTAAACACGATGACGGTCAGCTAAATGGTGTGCAAGGGGACTAACGTGAAATTATTACTTGAATAATACGCGCCGTATCTGCACACACTGTTAGAAATGCGACTTTACTCTCCTCGTGAGGGCGGCTGGAAACAGGTTCTTGAAATGGTCATGTCTCTGCCAAGGATGCTGACTAATGGTAGTCGTGCAAAGAGAAGACAACTCTTCAGAAAATTACCCCAATCCAAGGTGGAACAGCATATGCCGAAGGATTCATGACCGAGGGGGTGCTCAGCCGTTAGTATGCGGACTCTGGGTTCTTGTCGCCCTCCAGTTTTATTTTTCGTTGAGCCTATTTCTGGTACCGCAGCTGTAGGGCTGACGGCCTCCACCTTCTCAAGCGGTGATGTTGGTCACCAAGGGGAGGATCCGGAAAGACCACCAACTTTCTTGGATAAGGAGTTGGAGTGTGCCACTTTCTCGTCGAATAAAAGTTTGTCCCGGCAGGGTCTGATAGAGGCATTGGTCTCGGAATCGGACTCTGACGTCACACTCACCGATCTCGACGACGCATCCAGCGAGATCTCTCAGAGATCCGGTCTGACGGATGCAGGCACTCAGGAAGCACGTCATTTAGACCCTGAGATCGCCTTTATCAAAATAACAGCTATCGCCAAAGGGCTCCTAAAAGCAGCTGCCCTGAAAGCTACAAAGGTGCCCCCGCTGACGCCAAGGTCAAAAGGGGTCGTTCAGACGAAAAGTCTTCGGAGCTCGGTTTGTCAAAGAAACCGAAAAATACTCATTCAAAGTCAACAGCGCAACAATCGCGAATAATAGAACGTCACCTCTGACAGCGGAGTAAATGGCAACGCTAAAGGCGGCGAACTTATCGTCCACCCTGACGTGTGTGTCGCCAGGTGTGAAGCCCAAGTTCGAGGGTGTTGTTCCGAGACACCAACGCAGTCGAGTGGGTCAGGTCGAACTCGAAGTTGAGCTGTTGGAGGAAAGCGGCTCATCGATTTCTGACGAAGGACGAACAAACAAATAGTCATAGGCTGTGACGCCAACGTCCTTGACACTAACTTGGGTAGTAGTGATGTCAACAAAAGGGGTGAGTGCCTTCTTGAATATCTTTTGTGTAGTCAATTAAATGTATCAAAGAGAGGGTGCAAACCCACTTTTATAAACGCTATCAGGGAAGAGGTACTAGACCTCACGCTGGTTAGCGGCCAAACGGAACTCCTTTCAAATTCTTTTAACCCAAAGAAAACAAATCGGGACTTGTACAAAGCCTTAGTGGCTTCGAAAGTTGATCAACTTGCTGCCAGCTTTAACTCCACGAGGGACATAGAATTGGCGTCAAGACAACTTCAAGATGTGCTTTTAACCTCCTACCATGATAGTGTGTCTCTAAGACCCCATCAGGCGAAACGTGAGGTTCCCTGGTGGAGCGAAAGACTGGCAAAACAACGGAAGGAGATCAGACGGCTCTTCAACAGGGCCAAGTCAAATATAGACTCATGGGACACATACAGATGCGCGCTCATTGAGCATAATGAGAACATTAGACGCGCCAAGCGTTATAACTGGCGCACCTACTGCGAAAGTGTGGAGTCACTTCCAGAAGCAGCGAGATTGCAAAAGGTATTGGCCAGAGGGTCATCTAATGGTGTGGGGCTCCTAAAAGAAGAGATGGTTCTTACACACAGGATCGACGGAAAACGCTAGAGCTACTGCTTCAGGTGCATTTCCCTTCTATTATAATCCCGGAAAATCCCCTGTAATGATGGGGATACTGAACCACCAGCTAGACGTGGTTAGAGTCTGTCGGGTGTTATCTTCGACGTTGACAAGGTCAGGTGGGCCATTAAATCATTCACTCCCTTCAAAGCCCAGACCAGATTTTCCCGGCCCTGCTGCAACACAGCCAAGAAGATATATTTAGTCCACTAACTGGTCTATTTACGGCGAGCTTCACTTGGGGGTTCATCCCGCTATCTTGGAGAGAGGTTAACGTGGTTTTTATTCCCCAGCAAGGGAACCGTCCCTTAGCCTAAGCCGTATAGGCCAATTAGTCTTACATCCTTTCTGCTCCAGAACGCAGAACGCCTGTTGGACTTGCATATCCGGTGCAGATTGCAAGATACAATTCCCCTGCACCATACACAATTCGCCTACATAAAAGGCAGATCGACAGAGGTCGCTCTACATCAGATAGTTAGTAAGATTGAAAAGGCATTCGAGGCGATGGAAATTGCTTTGTGCTCATTCCTAGATGTCGAAGGGGCCATCGATAACACTGGCTATCAGTCAATAACCAGGGCGTTAGCATCTAGGGGGGTTAACTCCTTCTTTGTTACCTGGATAGAGAGATTCGCCTAATCCGCTGGTCAACAAAACCTGGGTTACGACAAGCTAAGGAGCTGGTCAGCCTACATATAGGTAGAAAGATCAAAAATCTTTCAAGGGTGGAACTACGGCTCTTGGTGTCCTATCTCACGGGACACCACGCAGTCAAGTATCACCTCCACAAAATGCGCCTGTCCCCTGACACAGAGTGTAGACTCTGCAGAGAGGATGACGAGACAACAAAGCATGTGTGATTGCCCAGCAATTATTCGGAATATGAAGAAGTATCTATGCAGAGAATTTGTTACTCCAGCACAGTATACACGAATTTAAACAGTGCAAGTTCAGCTTGCTAGCTCTTGTAGTCTCTGAAATCGACGCGCTAATTCAGACAGACGGGCGGACAGACAGACGGACAAGGCTTGATCGACTCGACTTTTGCTCCTGAGCAAGAATATTTTTTTTATGGGGTCTTCTGCCTGTTACATGCATTTGCACAAACCATTATACCCTTTTTACCCATTCTCAACGGGTTCAGGGTAAAAAAAAAAATAGTATTAAAAAAAATAAAATAATACTAAGATACTTATATATATATATTTATATATATATATATAAGCGTCCCGTCACGTTCAGTATCAGTAAACAAATAGTAAAAATACTTAAACAACAACATTGTGTCATATACATATGCACCGTAAAGTATATAATAATTTACTTTAATTATATTTATCATCTAAACTATGAAATAAAGAAGTTTATTTAACATTTGAATTTATATGTATTTAAAATAAAATAAAACCTGTTGCACTCAAATTGATCTTAAGTCTAGGCTGTTTTAGAACAATTCGATCCAAAATAGAAAATGCGATATTTATAATGACTTTCATCGATAGTTGGTGATAGTCCATGCCTATCAAATATTCATCGGCAAGTGGTCTCGATACCGATATATTGCAACTTTAATAGGGTGTTTATAAGGTTTCTACACTGGATTTAACAGGGTTTGTTAAAGTCGCAACTGAAAATGTTGTTTACTCCAGTCACTACCGCAATTGCAGTAAGTGCACATCTGACCGCTATTAACGCTGCGTGACCGCGTAGATTAAAATTGTATAAAAAATTCAAATTATGAGTATTATTAAAGTGGAAGATGAAATCGTGGACTTCTGCCGTCCGACATCGAGGATAACGAGGCACTTCTTGTTATGATACACCTCTCTCAGCTGCATCTTAGCACGGCAATGCCAAACACTTTTATTGCGTCGTTGTTGGCTGATGCTGGTAGAGAGGTGTAGCAATATTTGAGTAAGTAAAACAGCAGACTTAGGTAAACATAATAACACGTATATTTAAAAGAACACTTTGGTCAGTTCTGGGAGAATATAAATTTTGAATGGACAGGAATGTTTCGAATGATTCAGTATGCATATAGATATAAAGATATACAAATTAAATATTTATTAATCACTAGGTCACTAGGTCGTTCGGACCAGTGAGTGAGTTGAATTACGCGAGAATATATTGGGCCGATGCGCCGCAATCAAAAACCGAAATAAAACTAAACTAGAGAATACAAATGGAAGTTACTTAGCTATTGAATACGATTCACAACGGCCGCTAGAATGCTTAGCTTGCGCCTCGTGCGCTACCGTTGTGCAAGACATACGCATATTATAGCACAACAAATTGCTCCCAATCAAAAGGCCATTACAACGTTGTTAACACTTCCGATTTCGTCCTTTACTTCCTTGATGATCTCCAGGTTACGTTCATTTAAACGATGAAGGTAAGGGAGACTCAGAACGTCCTGGTGGCCGGTGACGTTTAGAAGGGGAGATGCCGCAATGCCGGGGAACTTACTCTAGACACTGTTGAAATTCAAATATTTAGTCTCGTTGATTAGAGCCCACTTATTGAACGTGATTAGATTTGTTCCGTGAACCCAAGTTTCAGTACCGTTGTCAACGCAAACTTTAGCAGGCCGATCATTGATGATCAGAATTCCGTCATCGACCCATGTGATTGGGTCCAGATGACTTGGCTGCATTTGACAGGTTGCCGAACCACCAGCATGAAGCTCTCTGGCACAAGAGCTATTCAGTGATAGTTGACAAAAGGGTCCTCCCGGCGTCGAAGTACAATTTTTCAGGGAGAGTACTTGATACCAGCATTCAGCTATAATGTTGTCGTCGATTTGTAGCTCAGCATTACCTGCCTATGGTTGGAGTTAACCAGTTGTAACTCTGTGAATTTTGCCTGTTCAAAGTCACTAGCATCAGGTGTTCCTGCAACTACTTTGAGGGCTGTGCCGAAGAAATCCAAACTCCTTGCTACCCTGTGGTGCACTCCAAGAGCTTCTACCATATCCCTGAGATGGGCAGCATCCACGCTTAGAAGCTTCTTCATGTGCGACTGCGGAAACATTTCACACAGCCCCATTGTTTCCTTCACCATTCTCTCATATTCAGAGATGTTTGCGGTGTGCCTGACGAAGCTGAATTCTTCCCATGCCAGAACTTCGCCCTTAACAATGGGGATATATTTGGCGTCTGAGTAATCGGTCACTAGCGCTGCAGCACCCACTATAAAGAGAGATAGCAGAAACCCAGACTACTTAAGTATGTCCTTATCGACCACGCTCCCTCCAATGAGAACGGTCGTGCCAAGGTCTGCCTCTACGACTCGTTCTTCACACAAGAGCATGAGCTTGTTGCCCAGCCTGCGGTTTCTCTTTACTAGGACTTCCTCTCCTACTTCAAAAACCCTATTTTGACGCTGGGTGTTCAGCCTGGCTCGGAGCGCGTCTTGCACACTCTTTAACTTTGCTGATATTTTCTCCTGAGGTTCACCTGCGGGCACACGGATGGCATCAACAGGTCTCTTGTTGATAACTGAATGTATTGTCTTGTAATATTCAATCATTATGATTTTGACTGAGTCATTAATGTTTCTGTCCAGCTTGAGACAACGCGCAAGCTCGGCCAGAGTGCTATGGAAGCGCTCGACTTGGCCATTGGAGGTGCTATGCAGCGGAGGTGCATTAGCAATATGGACTCCGTAGTTGTTTAACAACAGGGTCTTTATTGTCAGTGAAGGCTCGTAGTCGCAATACATTGTCTTTACTCGCGGAAAGAAATTCATGAGCTGCAGCAGCGGGACTTTCAAGTCATCGATAGTGCGCGACTGAATTGGTTGTACGACTGCAAATTTAGAAAACTTGTCAACACATGTCAAAAAAAACTTTTTGTCTGTGGAAAAACTATCAATATGCAGAAGCTCCCCAGGAGTCTCGGGAATCGGCGTCTCCCCTAGCTCCTGTTTTTTCGGATGTCTATCGTATTTGGCCGTTGAATAGGTTCTATAATTTTCCGCAATTTCTTTAGCTATATTTGCCATTTTTGGAAAATAGTACTCCGAGAGGACTTGCTTAACATTTTCTTGAGCTGCTCTGTGCGCTCTATTATGTTCGGCAATGAGAATTTCCCTCCTCTCGTCTACATTAAAAATGTCTGCAACTCGATTTTTTCAGTGCCAAAACTTTGTGCCTGGAAACATGCGCACTAAGCCATGTTGCACCTGTGCTAGCGTGTGGAGATCGCGAAAGAGGGCATTCACTGCCTTTGGATTAATTAAGTCACGGAGTTCATCAAGATGGGCGACGCGTGCCTCTTCAATGACGATTTGGTTTTGGAAACTATTGAGCGGCTTTTCAGTCGACTCAATTGTGTGGGTCAATGACAGCTCGCTGTGAACTGTGGCAGCGCAGGAATCGGCATTTAGTTCGTCTAGGGCGTTGAGCTGCTGTCGCGATAGCGCATCAGCAACTAAATTTTCCTTGCCTGGCTTATAAAACATTCGTGCATTCGTTTCCTCAATGCGCGCTTTCCATATTTTAATTTTGGCGTTCGGGTTTAACTCCGAAACGGCACAAGTTAACGGCTGGTGGTCCGTGAAAATGTTTATGTCTTTTACACCACATAGGTAGTGACGTAGCTTGCTAAGGGCCGAAACTATAGCCAATAGTTCCCGCTCGTTGTCGGAGTAGTTCACCTCTGTGGGCCTCAATGTTCTGGAAATCATTGAGATGGGGTGACCATCCTGGGAAAGCACTGCCCCTATGCAGGGTATCGGAGCATGACGTTTTCTGAGGACAAAATGTAGCTTTTGAAAAGCGTGACGCTGAAGATCGGAGAATTCTACCGGGATGTTTCACTATCTATGCTTACTAACTGACCCATTCTCACCCTTTAGGACGTCAGAAATGGGCTTTGCTATTGGAGCAAAGTCTTTGATGAAACACCTGTAGTAACTGGCCAGACCAAGAAATGATCTGACTTCGAATACATTCTTTGGCTCTGGGAACTCTTGAATTGCTCTGACCTTTTCCGGGTCCGTTGTGGCTCCATTGCTGGTTACCACAAAACCAAGATTTGCCTCGTACAGGCTCTCTAAGACCCACTCCACATGTATGACATGGGAATCTTCATCTTTCGAGAAGACTATGACATCGTCGACGTAGCAAGATTTGCCAATCTGCTCACGCAGTATGTCGTCGACAGTTCTTTGGAAGATGCTGGCTGCATTCTTCAACCCGAAGGAAGTCGACAAAATTCGTACTTTCCCCCGTTAACTGCGAACGCTGTTTTCTCACGGTCACGTTCTGCCAATGGTCCAATGTCGAGAAGTATTTAGCCTTACCGAGATTCCCAAGAATCATTGGAATGTTAGGCATGGGGTATCTGTCCCCAATGGTTTTCTCATTGAGTTTTCGGAAATCCATTACAAGACGCATTTTCTTGTTACCGAAGTCATCTGTGCCCTTTTTGTCAACCACCCAAATGGGGTTGTTATAGGGGGAAACAGATTTTTTTATGATACCGTTTTTTAGAAGGCTTTGTATTTCTTTGTTAACAAATTCTGCTGCTCCCATAGGATAGGGATACAATCGGACTTAAACTGGTTGTTCGTCAGTGGTCCTGATAGTGGCCACCACTGACCTATTGTAGGAAAGTGTTTCTTCCGGATCCGCAAAGGCTTTGTGTCTACTTTTTAGCATCTTAAGAAATGCGTCTTTTACTGCATCGGGCGCGTCGGCGCAATCAACATTTGTAAAGTTAACGTCCGCGCACCTGTGGAACTCGATTGGTTCCCTTACTGAGCCACATTGAGTTGGCCAGAGGAAAAACAAAGCGACCCTCCTCCTTGCGTGAGTAGGTCAAGCCCTATGATTCCATCAAATGTCGACAAATCAGAGAGCAAAAAGAATGTGGCCTTTTGGCCGAACAAAGATACGAGGCACTTATGAGTGATCGTAGAGGTGCCGTGAATCGGGTGAGTGGAGAATGAATTTACTGGGCGCACTCCCTTTAGACTGTTATGTGGTCTAATGTAGTTTTTGGAAACGCCCGTGTCGATGAGGAATCTCATTTGGATCCCTGCTACTCTTCTACAAATGTAGGGAGTTTCCCCTAAAAAATTTACCATGTCCGAGTCATAGTCGCTACCATTGTCGTCGGCGACTTGCCGTTCCGCTGTTGAAGCAACGTTAGCATAAGCCCCTGGGTCTTGATCCGGCTCGTGAGCTATATTTGCCTTCTCTGTCCACTTGAACGTCCAGACGTGACTGTTCTTTTATAGGCTTGAGGAGCGCTAGAGTTGACGTACGCTGGTGCCTGTGATGGCTGTAGGATCTTTGACAAGGAAGGATCGACGTCCATTGGTTCCTGCGACCCGCCACCTTTGTTCCACCTACCGCTCTGCTGTTCAGAATGCTTCTGCGGCTTCTGTTGTTTAGTGAAGTGAGGATTTTTGGAACCGCTGGGTTGCGGATCTCCCTGTTGCTGACTCCTATCTTGCTGACGGCCTTGTGGCCTTGGGGTCATTCTACGTTCCCTATCTTCCTGCCCTTTAGCGAATCTTGCGGCAAAGGCGTACCTTTCATGGTTTGCCTCTACCTCTTGTGATAGAGCGAGGGCCGACGGTAAGTCCTTAGACTTTGCTGCGAACAAGACATCCGCCAGGCTGCACTTGAGGCCAACGCATCATCTCTAAACCTTGTACAGAGCGCTTGTGCCATGCTTGGCTTATAAGACATGTTGACCTTATTGGTGATGAGAGTAAGCTTTTTCTCCACCACGTCGTAGTGTTGTAAAATTGTTAATGAGCCCTGTCTAAGGGTGCTCATTTCTTGTTCTATAACATGAATGCCTCTCTTGTCTCTGTATGTGAAATCGAGACAATTTATTATGGCATCAGAATTCAGCTGCCCCTCTAATATTTCTCTTAATAGTGGCGCGAGCTGCCGTCGTATGGTTTATAAATTGCATATGCCGCTACCGCAGCTTGCTTCCAAGAGGTGTACGTCTCCGGTACCCCCGTAAAGTCTGGCAAACATTTCACAGCGTCCAATGGCTCATTACATTGGACGTCGTTTCTGATTTCGACCGGCTTGAATGCTTCAACTGGCGGTGTTTCTTTGTTGGTGGCAGCTATTCTGCCTGACAACTCTTGTATCTGAGCGTTTGGATGCCCTTAGTTCTGTATCCCTTTGTTGTAATACTACGCTCTGTGCCTCCAAGGCGCTGGCCACTGCGGCCTGCACCACAGCCTTAAGCTGGTCTGGATCCATTCCTATTTTTCGATTGTTGTACGCGATTTCTCGCGAGAAAGCAGGCTGCGGTTCTGTTTCCCTATCTATAGCAGCGGAGTCGTCTGACTCTGATCCTCGCGCTGAACGGTCCCTGTTCATGGGCTACGCTGTCAACAATAATATCAACACAGTTTCAAGGGTAGATCCACCACAGCAAATTGAATAAATACAGTGATGGATGCAGAATTATGTCACTCAAAAGTGAACTGGGAGCACAATTATGTGTTGCAATTTTTATTTTTATATATTTTTTTATTTTTGTACTTAAGATTTGTAACTTAAACTCACGCAGATTAAAAAAAAAGTTTACGCCAAATGACGGCCCACTTACAGTTTAGTTGGTCCTAGAAGGGCTGTATGTGCTACTACTTCTGCTGCTTCCCACGCCGCAGTCACGGATGCTCTCTATGATCCCCCGCTGCCGTCTATGAGTGACCATGTTCTTGGCTGCCGAAACCCGCTTGCGCGCTAGGTTGGTGACAAGTCGCTGCCCGAAGAGCTCCAGCGGCTGCGGTGCAACAAGGGAATTTTTATTGCGCTTGTGTCAATGACCAAAATTAGCGTAGGTCAGGAACAGCTTTGTTATTCGCACTAGTGGGTCGATTATTTTATTTGACACTGCACAGCACAGAGTGACTCGCACTGGTAGATTGGTTATTTACACTGCACAGCGCAACGTGTTTAAATTATAAAATGGTTCGAAATACGTTGGGAGCCAATTAAATATTTATTAATCATTTATTAATCACTAGGTCGTTCGGACCAGTGAGTGAGTTGAATTACGCGAGAATATATTGGGCCGATGCGCCGCAATCAAAAACCGAAATAAAACTAAACTAGAGAATACAAATGGAAGTTATTTAAGCTATTGAATACGATTCACAACGGCCGCTAGAATGCTTAGCTTGCGCCTCGTGCGCTACCGTTGTGCAAGACATCCGGCCCAGAGCAATGTCAGCGTCTGTGGCTGGTGTAATATCAAGTTACAATGAACTTGCGTTAACTTCTGTTAACTGCTCCCCTTTTAAGTTAAGGCCGCCCTCGGCCGCTCCTATCTCGGCGATCATCTCCTATTGGCTGTTATCTTGTTCTTCTTGTATCGACGATAGGTGACTCCGACGCATATTATAGCACAACAAATGGCTCCCAACCAGTAGGCCATTACAACGTTGTTGACACTTCAAATTTCGTCCTTGACTTCCTTTATGATCTCCAGGTTACGTTCATTTAAACGATGAAGGTAAGGGAGACTCAGTACGTCCTGGTGGCCGGTGACGTTTAGAAGGGGAGATGCCGCAATGCCGGGGAACTTACTCTGGACACTGTTGAAATTCAAATATTTAGTCTCGTTGATTAGAGCCCACTTATTGAACGTGATTAGATTTGTTCCGTGAACCCAAGTTTCAGTACCGTTGTCAATGGAAACTTTAGCAGGCCGATCATTGATGATCAGAATTCCGTCATCGACCCATGTGATCGGGTCCAGAACTCGGCTGCATTTGACAGTTTGCCGAACCACCAGCATGAAGCTCTCTGGCACAAGAGCTATTCGGTGATAGTTGACAAAAGGTTCCTCCCGGCGTCGAAGTACAATTTTTTAGGGAGAGTACTTGATACCCGCATTCAGCTATAATGTTGTCGTCGATTTGTAGTACAGCATTCTCATGAGCGACTGGATACAGCGTCACCTTTCTGCAAGCCATTTTGATTTTTGGAAACTTAATGATAAAGTGAAGGGCGTTAACAGATTGTAACACTTTAACGGACGCAACGGACATAAGGTCAGCTATTGGGGTACCTGTGGGTTCATCTAGCCAAACAGATTTCAAATCCGCGTGATCTAATATATTTGGGCTTATGATATTAATCTTTGCAAGGGTCACCGCGAGCATCAAATTCTGCATTTCCATTAGCAACATTCTATTCCGAGCTAAGAGCGTCTCGTACAAATGCCCGGAATCTATCTGCTCCTTTTTTGCAGCTTTTAATAATGTGTTGACGGTTGACGTTAGCTGGTTGATTTGTTCTTGAACTTTCGTGTTTATAGCTACCTGCCTGTTGTTGGAGTTCACCAGTTGTAACTCTGTGAATTTTACCTGTTCAAAGTCACTAGCATCAGGTGTTCCTGCAACTACTTTGAGGGCTGTGCCCAAGAAATCCAAACTCCTTGCTACCCTGTGGTGCACTCCAAGAGCTTCTACCATATCCCTGAGATGGGCAGCATCCACGTTTAGAAGCTTCTTCATGTGCGACTGCGGAAACATTTCACACAGCCCCATTGTTTCCTTCACCATTCTCTCATATTCAGAGATGTTTGCGGTGTGCCTGACGAAGCTGAATTCTTCCCATACCAGAACTTCGCCCTCAACAATGGGGATATATTTGGCGTGTGAGTAATCGGTCACTCGCGCCGCAGCACCCACGAGAAAGAGAGATAGCAGAAACCCAGACCTGCGGAAAACAGACAAAACGGACTGTACTATTAATATGTGTCTCCTAATGATAGCGCCAAGCGGCGTAAAATCTTAAAGGTAATGCCAAGTGGCGCAAAATATTGAAACTTAAAACTAATGTCAAGTTGCGTAGGGTCAATGTTTAATTTTAGCTCTCGCCCTACTTAAGGTTGTCCTTATGGACCACCCTCCCTCCAATGAGAACGGTCGTGCCAAGGTCTGCCTCTACGACTCGTTCTTCACACAAGGGCGTGAGCTTGTTGCCCAGCCTGCGGTTTCTCTTTACTAGGACTTTCTCTCCTACTTCAAAAACCCTATTTTGACGCTGGGTGTTCAGCCTGGCTCGGAGCGCGTCTTGCGCACTCTTTAACTTTGCTGATATTTCCTCCTGAGGTTCACCTGCGGGCACACGGATGGCATCAACAGGTCTCTTGTTGATAACTGAATGTATTGTCTTGTTATACTCAACCGTAGCCATCATTATGATTTCGACTGAGTCATTAATGTTTCTGTCCAGCTTGAGGCAACGCGCAAGCTCGGCCAGAGTGCTATGGAAGCGCTCGACTTGGCCATTGGAGGTGCTATGCAGCGGAGGTGCATTAGCAATATGGACTCCGTAGTTGTTTAACAACAGGGTCTTTATTGTCAGTGAATTCAGGAAGGCTCGTTGTCGCAATACATTGTCTTGGCTCGCGGAAAGAAATTCATGAGCTGCAGCAGCGGGACTTTCAAGTCCTCGATAGTGCGCGACTGAATTGGTTGTACGACTGCAAATTTAGAAAACTTGTCAACACATGTCAAAAAAACTTTTTGTCTGTGGAAAAAATATCAATATGCAGAAGTTCCCAGGAGTCTCGGGAATCGGCGTCTCCCCTAGCTCCTGTTTTCTCGGGTGTCTATCGTATTTGGCCGTTGAACTAGATTTCAATTTGCCATTTGGAAAATAGTACTCCGAGAGGACTTGCTTAACATTTTCTTGAGCTGCTCTGTGCGCTCTATTATGTTCGGCAATGAGAATTTCCCTCCTCTCGTCTACATTGAAAATGTCTGCAACTCGATTTTTGCAGTGCCAAAACTTTGTGCCTGGAAACATGCGCACTAAGCCATCTTGCACCTGTGCTAGCGTGTGCAGATCGCAATAAAGGGCATTCACCGCCTTTGGATTAATTAAGTCACGGAGTTCATCAAGAAGGGCTGCGCCATCAGTGAAGTTCACTTCATGACGTCTCTTGTCTCCGAAAAGAATGAAGTTGCGCTTCGCGGCGACGCGTGCCTCTCAATGACGATTTGGTTTTGGAAACAATTGAGCGGCTTTTCAGTCGACTCAATTGTGTGGGTCAATGACAGCTCGCTGGAATCGGCATTTAGTTCGTCTAGGGCGTTGAGCTGCTGTCGCGATAGCGCATCAGCAACTAAATTTTCCTTGCCTGGCTTATAAAACATTCGTGCATTCGTTTCCTCAATGCGCGCTTTCCATCTTTTAATTTTGGCGTTCGGGTTTGACTCCGAAACGGCAAAAGTTAACGGCTGGTGGTCCGTGAAAATGTTTATGTCTTTTACACCACTATAGGTAGTGCGTAGCTTGTAGGGCCCTAGCAATAGTTCGTCGTGAGCGTAGTTCACTCTGGGGCCTCAATGTTCTGGAAATCATTGAGATGGGGCGACCATCCTGGGAAAGCACTGCCCCTATGCAGGGTATCGGAGCATGACGTTTTCTGAGGACAAAATGTGCGCAGCTTTTGAAAAGCGTGACGCTGAAGATCGGAGAATTCTACCGGGATGTTTCGCGATCTATGCTTACTAACTGACCCATTCTCACCCTTTAGGACGTCAGAAATGGGCTTTGCTATTGAAGCAAAGTCTTTGATGAAACACCTATAGTAACTGGTCAGACCAAGAAATGATCTGACTTCGAATACATTCTTTGGTTCTGGGAACTCTTGAATTGCTCTGACCTTTTCCGGGTCCGTTGTGGCTCCATTGCTGGTTACCACAAACCAGAAAACCTACCTTTTTCCTTGGAGACTCTCATATTTGCCTCGTACAGGCTCTTTAAGACCCACTCCACATGTTTGACATGGGAATCTTCATCTTTCGAGAAGACTATGACATCGTCGACATAGACTAGCAAGATTTGCCAATCTGCTCACGCAGTATGTCGTCGACAGTTCTTTGGAAGATGCTGGCTGCATTCTTCAACCCGAAGGGAAGTCGACAAAATTCGTACTTTCCCCCGTTAACTGCGAACGCTGTTTTCTCACGGTCACGCTCTGCTAGTGATCTGCTGATAGCCGGACTTCAGGTCCAATGTCGAGAAGTATTTAGCCTTACCAAGATTCCCAAGAATCATTGGAATGTTAGGCATGGGGTATCTGTCCGCAATGGTTTTCTCATTGAGTTTTCGGAAATCCATTACAAGACGCATGTTCTTGTTACCGAACTCATCTGTGCCCTTTTTGTCAACCACCCAAATGGGGTTGTTATAGGGGGAAACAGATTTTTTTATGATACCGTTTTTTAGAAGGCTTTGTATTTCTTTGTTAACAAATTCTGCTGCTCCCATAGGATAGGGATACAATCGGACATAAACTGGTTGTTCGTCAGTGGTCCTGATAGTGGCCACCACTGACGTATTGTAGGGAAGTGCTTCTTCCGGACCGCAAAGGCTTTGTGTCTACTTTTTAGCATCTTAAGAAATGCGTCTTTACTGCATCGGGCGCGTCGGCGCAATCAACATTTGTAAATCGTCGCGCACCTGTGGAACTCATTGGTTCCGTTACTGAGCCACATTTGAGTGGCCAGAGGAAAACAAAGCGAACTCCTGCTTGCGTGAGTAGGTCGAGTCCATGAATCAGAGCAAAGAATGTGGCCTTTTGGCCGAACAAAGATACGAGGCACTTATGGTGATCGTAGAGGTGCCGTGAATCGAGTGAGTGGAGAAAGATGAATTTACTGGGCGCACTCCTTTTAGACTGTTATGTGGTCTAATGTAGTTTTTGGAAGCGCCCGTGTCGATGAGGAATCTCATCTGGATCCCTGCTACTCTTCTACAAATGTAGGGCAGCAGGGAGTTTCCCCTAAAAAATTGACCATGTCCGAGTCATAGTCGCTACCATTGTCGTCGGCGACTTGCCGTTCCGCTGTTGCAGCAGCGTTAGCATAAGCCCCTGGGTCTTGATCCGGCTCGTGAGCTATATGATTGACCCTTTGCCTTCTCTGTCCGCTTGAACGTCCAGACGTGGCTGTTCTTTTATAGGCTTGAGGAGCGCTAGAGTTGACGTACGCTGGTGCCTGTGATGGCTGTAGGATCTTTGACAAGGAAGGATCGACGTCCATTGGTTCCTGCGACCCGCCACCTTTGTTCCACCTACCGCTCTGCTGTTCAGAATGATTCTGCGGCTTCTGTTGTTTAGTGAAGTGAGGATTTTTGGAGCCGCTGGGTTGCGGATCTCCCTGTTGCTGACTCCTATCTTGCTGACGGCCTTGGGCCTGTCACGTCATTGCCTTCCTGCGCGCTACCTTTCATGGTTTGCCTCTACCTCTTGTGCTAGAGCGAGGGCGACGGTAAGTCCTTAGGCTTTGCTGCGAACAGGACATCCGTCAGGCTGCGCTTGAGGCCTGAGACAAACACACGCAACGCATCATCTCTAAACTTGTACAGAGCGCTTGTGCCATGCTTGGCTCATAAGACATGTTGACCTTATTGGTGATGAGAGTAAGCTTTTTCTCCACCTCGTCGTAGTATTGTAAAATTGTTAACGAGCCCTGTCTAAGGGTGCTCATTTCTTGTTCTATAACATGAATGCCTCTCTTGTCTCTGTATGTGAAATCGAGACGATTTATTATGGCATCAAAATTCATTACTGTGCCAAACTGACCCAAGACGCCGTCAGCTGCCCCTCTAATCTTGCTCTTATAATAATAACTCCTGAGTGGCGCGAGCTGCCGTCGTATGGTTTATAAATTGCATATGCCGCTACCGCAGCTTGCCTCCAAGAGGCGTACGTCTCCGGTACCCCCGTAAACTCTGGCAAACATTTCACAGCGTCCAATGGCTCATTACATTGGACGTCGTTTCTGATTTCGACCGGCTTGAATGCTTCAACTGGCGGTGTTTCTATGTTGGTGGCAGCTATTCTGCCTGACAATTCTTGTATCTGAGCGTTTATGGATGCCCTCAGCTCTGTATCCCTTTGTTGTAATACTACGCTCTGTGCCTCCAAGGCGCTGGCCACTGCGGCCTGCACCACAGCCTTAAGCTGGTCTGGATCCATTCCTATTTTTCGCTTGTTGTCCGCGATTTCTCGCGAGAAAGCAGGCTGCGGTTCTGTTTCCCTATCTATAGTAGCGGAGTCGTCTGACTCTGATCCCCGCGCTGAACGGTCCCTGTAACAGCGAAACGCGTTGTTCATGGGCTACGCTGTCAACAATAATATCAACACAGTTTCAAGGGCAGATCAACCACAGCAAATTGAATAAATACTGGCAACGGAATGCTTATCGAAAGTTGCTGATGGATGCAGAATAACGTCACTCAAAAGTGAACTGGGAGCACAATTATGTGTTGCAATTTTTATTTTTATGTATTTTTTTATTTTTGTACTTTAAATTTGTAACTTAAATTCACGCGGATTGAAAAAAGTTTACGCCAAATGACGGCCCACTTACATTTTAGTTGGTCCTAGCAGGGCTCTATGTGCTACTACTACTGCTGCTGCTTCCCACGCCGCGGTCACGAATGCTCTCTATGATCCCCCGCTGCCGTCTATGAGTGACAATGTTCTTCGCTGCCCAAACCCGCTTGCGCGCTAGGTTGGTGACAAGTCGCTGCCCGAAGAGCTCCAGCGGCTTCGGTGTAACAAGGGAATTTTTATTGCACTTGTGTCAATGACCAAAATTAGCGTAGGTCAGGCACAGCTTTGTTATTCGCACTGGTGGGTCGATTATTTTATTTGACACTGCACAGCACAGAGTGTTTAACATTATAAAAATGGTTCGAAAAACGTTGGGCGCCAATTAAATATTTATTAATCATTTATTAATCACTAGGTCGTTCGGACCAGTGAGTGAGTTGAATTATTAGTTATATTGGGCCGATGCGCCGCAATCAAAAACCGAAATAAAACTAAACTAGGGAATACAAATGAAAGTTACTTAAGCTATTGAATACGATTCACAACGGCCGCTAGAATGCTTAGCTTGCGCCTCGTGCGCTACCGTTGTGCAAGACATCCGGCCCAGAGCAATGTCAGCGTCTGTGGCTGGTGTAATATCAAGTTACAATGAACTTGCGTTAACTTCTGTTAACCGCTCCCCTTTTAAGTTAAGGCCGCCCTCGGCCGCTCCTGATCACCTCCTATTGGCTGTTATCTTGTTCTTCTTGTATCGACGATAGGTGACTCCGACGCATATTATAGCACAACAAATGGCTCCCAACCAGTAGGCCATTACAACGTTGTTGACACTTCAAATTTCGTCCTTGACTTCCTTTATGATCTTCAGGTTACGTTCATTTAAACGATGAAGGTAAGGGAGACTCAGTACGTCCTGGTGGCCGGTGACGTTTAGAAGGGGAGATGCCGCAATGCCGGGGAACTTACTCTGAACACTGTTGAAATTCAAATATTTAGTCTCGTTGATAAGAGCCCACTTATTGAACGTGATTAGATTTGTTCCGTGAACCCAAGTTTCAGTACCGTTGTCAATGGAAACTTTAGCAGGCCGATCATTGATGATCAGAATTCCGTCATCGACCCATGTGATCGGGTCCAGAACTCGGCTGCATTTGACAGTTTGCCGAACCACCAGCATGAAGCTCTCTGGCACAAGAGCTATTCGGTGATAGTTGACAAAAGGTTCCTCCCGGCGTCGAAGTACAATTTTTTAGGGAGAGTACTTGATACCCGCATTCAGCTATAATGTTGTCGTCGATTTGTAGTACAGCATTCTCATGAGTGACTGGATACAACGTCACCTTTCTGCAAGCCATTTTGATTTTTGGAAACTTAATGATAAACTGAAGGGCGTTAACAGATTGTAACACTTTAACGGACGCAACGGATATAAGGTCAGCAATTGGGGTACCTGTGGGTTCATCTAGCCAAACAGATTTCAAATCCGCGTGATCTAATATATTTGGGCTTATGATATTAATCTTTGCAAGGGTCACCGCGAGCATCAAATTCTGCATTTCCATTAGCAACATTCTATTCCGAGCTAAGAGCGTCTCGTACAAATGCCCGGAATCGATCTGCTCCTTTTTTGCAGCTTTTAATAATGTGTTGATGGTTGACGTTGGCTGGTTGATTTGTTCTTGAACTTTTGTGTTTATAGCTACCTGCCTGTTGTTGGAGTTAACCAGTTGTAACTCTGTGAATTTTGCCTGTTCAAAGTCACTAGCATCAGGTGTTCCTGCAACTACTTTGAGGGCTGTGCTCAAGAAATCCAAACTCCTTGCTACCCTGTGGTGCACTCCAAGAGCTTCTACCATATACCTGAGATGGGCAGCATCCACGCTTAGAAGCTTCTTCATGTGCGACTGCGGAAACATTTCACACAGCCCCATTGTTTCCTTCACCATTCTCTCATATTCAGAGATGTTTGCGGTGTGCCTGACGAAGCTGAATTCTTCCCATACCAGAGCTTCGCCCTCAACAATGGGGATATATTTGGCGTGTGAGTAATCGGTCACTCGCGCTGCAGCACCTACGATAAAGAGAGATAGCAGAAACCCAGACCTGCGGAAAACAGACAAAACGGACTGTACTATTAATATGTGTCTCCTAATGATAGCGCCAAGCGGCGTAAAATCTTAAAGGTAATGCCAGGTAGGCGCAAAATATTGAAACTTAAAACTAATGTCAAGTTGCGTAGGGTCAATGTTTAATTTTAGCTCTCGCCCTACTTAACGTTGTCCTTATGGACCACCCTCCCTCCAATGAGAACGGTCGTGCCAAGGTCTGCCTCTACGACTCGTTCTTCACACAAGGGCGTGAGCTTGTTGCCCAGCCTGCGGTTTCTCTCTACTAGGACTTTCTCTTCTACTTCAAAAACCCTATTTTGACGCCGGGTGCTCAGCCTGGCTCGGAGCGCGTCTTGCGCACTTTTTAACTTTGCTGATATTTCCTCCTGAGGCTCACCTGTGGGCACACGGATGGCATCAACAGGTCTCTTGTTGATAACTGAATGTATTGTCTTGTAATATTCAATCATTATGATTTTGACTGAGTCATTAATGTTTCTGTCCAGCTTGAGACAACGCGCAAGCTCGGCCAGAGTGCTATGGAAGCGCTCGACTTGGCCATTGGAGGTGCTATGCAGCGGAGGTGCATTAGCAATATGGACTCCGTAGTTGTTTAACAACAGGGTCTTTATTGTCAGTGAAGGCTCGTAGTCGCAATACATTGTCTTTGCTCGCGGAAAGAAATTCATGAGCTGCAGCAGCGGGACTTTCAAGTCCTCGATAGTGCGCGACTGAATTGGTTGTACGACTGCAAATTTAGAAAACTTGTCAACACATGTCAAAAAAAACTTTTTGTCTGTGGAAAAAATATCAATATGCAGAAGCTTCCCAGGAGTCTCGGGAATCGGCGTCTCCCCTAGCTCCTGTTTTCTCGGGTGTCTATCGTATTTGGCCGCTGAATAGGTTCTATAATTTTCCGCAATTTCTTTAGCTATTTTTGCCATTTTTGGAAAATAGTACTCCGAGAGGACTTGCTTACCATTTTCTTGAGCTGCTCTGTGCGCTCTATTATGTTCGGCAATGAGAATTTCCCTCCTCTCGTCTACATTAAAAATGTCTGCAACTCGATTTTTGCAGTGCCAAAACTTTGTGCCTGGAAACATGCGCACTAAGCCATGTTGCACCTGTGCTAGCGTGTGGAGATCGCGAAAGAGGGCATTCACTGCCTTTGGATTAATTAAGTCACGGAGTTCATCAAGATGGGCTGCGCGTGCCTCTTCAATGACGATTTGGTTTTGGAAACTATTGAGCGACTTTTCAGTCGACTCAATTGTGTGGGTCAATGACAGCTCGCTGTGAACTGTGGCTGCGCAGGAATCGGCATTTAGTTCGTCTAGGGCGTTGAGCTGCTGTCGCGATAGCGCATCAGCAACTAAATTTTCCTTGCCTGGCTTATAAAACATTCGTGCATTCGTTTCCTCAATGCGCGCTTTCCATATTTTAATTTGGGCGTTCGGGTTTAACTCCGAAACGGCACAAGTAAACGGCTGGTGGTCCGTGAAAATGTTTATGTCTTTTACACCACATAGGTAGTGACGTAGCTTGCTAAGGGCCGAAACTATAGCGAATAGTTCCCGCTCGTTGACGCAGTAGTTCACCTCTGTGGGCCTCAATGTTCTGGAAATCATTGAGATGGGGCGACCATCCTGGGAAAGCACTGCCCCTATGCAGGGTATCGGAGCATGACGTTTTCTGAGGACAAAATATAGCTTTTGAAAAGCGTGATGCTGAAGATCGGAGAATTCTACTGGGATCTTTCGCTATCTATGCTTACTAACTGACCCATTCTCACCCTTTAGGACGTCAGAAATGGGCTTTGCTATTGAAGCAAAGTCTTTGATGAAACACCTGTAGTAACTGGCCAGACCAAGAAATGATCTGACTTCGAATACATTCTTTGGTTCTGGGAACTCTTGAATTGCTCTGACCTTTTCCGGGTCCGTTGTGGCTCCATTGCTGGTTACCACAAAACCAAGATTTGCCTCGTACAGGCTCTCTAAGACCCACTCCACATGTATGACATGGGAATCTTCATCTTTCGAGAAGACTATGACATCGTCGACGTAGCAAGATTTGCCAATCTGCTCACGCAGTATGTCGTCGACAGTTCTTTGGAAGATGCTGGCTGCATTCTTCAACCCGAAGGGAAGTCGACAAAATTCGTACTTTCCCCGGTTAACTGCGAACGCTGTTTTCTCACGGTCACGTTCTGCCAATGGTCCAATGTCGAGAAGTATTTAGCCTTACCAAGATTCCCAAGAATCATTGGAATGTTAGGCATGGGGTATCTGTCCCCAATGGTTTTCTCATTGAGTTTTCGGAAATCCATTACAAGACGCATGTTCTTGTTACCGAAGTCATCTGTGCCCTTTTTGTCAACCACCCAAATGGGGTTGTTATAGGGGGAAACAGATTTTTTTATGATACCGTTTTTTAGAAGGCTTTGTATTTCTTTGTTGACAAATTCTGCTGCTCCCATAGGATAGGGATACAATCGGACTTAAACTGGTTGTTCGTCAGTGGTCCTGATAGTGGCCACCACTGACCTATTGTAGGAAAGTGCTTCTTCCGGATCCGCAAAGGCTTTGTGTCTACTTTTTAGCATCTTAAGAAATGCGTCTTTTACTGCATCGGGCGCGTCGGCGCAATCAACATTTGTAAACTTAACGTCCGCGCACCTGTGGAACTCGATTGGTTCCATTACTGAGCCACATTTGAGTTGGCCAGAGGAAAAACAAAGCGACACTCCTGCTTGCGTGAGTAGGTCAAGCCCTATGATTCCATCAAATGTCGACAAATCAGGGAGCAAAAAGAATGTGGCCTTTTGGCCGAACAAAGATACGAGGCACTTATGAGTGATCGTAGAGGTGCCGTGAATCGAGTGAGTGGAGAAAGATGAATTTACTGGACGCACTCCTTTTAGACTGTTATGTGGTCTAATGTAGTTTTTGGAAGCGCCCGTGTCGATGAGGAATCTCATTTGGATCCCTGTTACTCTTCTACAAATGTAGGGCAGCAGGGAGTTTCCCTAAAAAGTCATAGTCGCTACCATTGTCGTCGGCGACTTGCCGTTCCGCTGTTGCAGCAACGTTAGTATAAGCCCCTGGGTCTTGATCCGGCTCGTGAGCTATATGATTGACCCTTGCCTTCTCTGTCCACTTGAACGTCCAGACGTGACTGTTCTTTTATAGGCTTGAGGAGCGCTAGAGTTGACGTACGCTGGTGCCTGTGATGGCTGTAGGATCTTTGACAAGGAAGGATCGACGTCCATTGGTTCCTGCGACCCGCCACCTTTGTTCCACCTACCGCTCTGCTGTTCAGAATGCTTCTGCGGCTTCTGTTGTTTAGTGAAGTGAGGATTTTTGGAGCCGCTGGGTTGCGGATCTCCCTGTTGCTGACTCCTATCTTGCTGACGGCCTTGTGGCCTTGGGGTCATTCTACGTTCCCTATCTTCCTGCCCTTTAGCGAAACTTGCGGCAAAGGCGTACCTTTCATGGTTTGCCTCTACCTCTTGTGATAGAGCGAGGGTCGACGGTAAGTCCTTAGACTTTGCTGCGAACAAGACATCCGCCAGGCTGCGCTTGAGGCCTGAGACAAACGCACGCAACGCATCACCTCTAAACCTTGTACAGAGCGCTTGTGCCATGCTTGGCTCATAAGACATGTTGACCTTATTGGTGATGAGAGTAAGCTTTTTCTCCACCACGTCGTAGTGTTGTAAAATTGTTAACGAGCCCTGTCTAAGGGTGCTCATTTCTTGTTCTATAACATGAATGCCTCTCTTGTCTCTGTATGTGAAATCGAGACAATTTATTATGGCATAAAAATTCAGCTGCCGTCAGCTGCCCCTCTAATCTTTCTCTTAATAGTGGCGCGAGCTGCCGTCGTATGGTTTATAAATTGCATATGCCGCTACCGCAGCTTGCTTCCAAGAGGTGTACGTCTCCGGTACCCCCGTAAACTCTGGCAAACATTTCACAGCGTCCAATGGCTCATTACATTGGACGTCGTTTCTTATTTCGACCGGCTTGAATGCTTCAACTGGCGGTGTTTCTTTGTTGGTGGCAGCTATTCTGCCTGACAACTCTTGTATCTGAGCGTTTATGGATGCCCTTAGTTCTGTATCCCTTTGTTGTAATACTACGCTCTGTGCCTCCAAGGCGCTGGCCACTGCGGCCTGCACCACAGCCTTAAGCTGGTCTGGATCCATTCCTATTTTTCGATTGTTGTACGCGATTTCTCGCGAGAAAGCAGGCTGCGGTTCTGTTTCCCTATCTATAGAAGCGGAGTCGTCTGACTCTGATCCTCGCGCTGAACGGTCCCTGTAACAGCGAAACGCGTTGTTCATGTGCTACGCTGTCAACAATAATATCAACACAGTTTCAAGGGCAGATCCACCACAGCAAATTGAATAAATACAGGCAACGGAATGCTTATCGAAAGTTGCTGATGGATGCAGAATTACGTCACTCAAAAGTGAACTGGGAGCACAATTATGTGTTGCAATTTTTATTTTTATATATTTTTTATTTTTTTACTTAAGATTTGTAACTTAAACTCAAGCAGATTAAAAAAAAGTTTACGCCAAATGACGGCCCACTTACATTTTAGTTGGTCCTAGAAGGGCTGTATGTGCTACTACTTCTGCTGCTTCCCACGCCGCAGTCACGGATGCTCTCTATGATCCCCCGCTGCCGTCTATGAGTGACCATGTTCTTGGCTGCCCAAACCCGCTTGCGCGCTAGGTTGGTGACAAGTCGCTGCCCGAAAAGCTCCAGCGGCTGCGGTGTAACAAGGGAATTTTTATTGCGCTTGTGTCAATGTCCAAAATTAGCGTAGGTCAGGAACAGCTTTGTTATTCGCACTGGTGGGTCGATTATTTTATTTCACACTGTACAGCACAGAGTGACTCGCACTGGTAGATTGGTTATTTACACTGCACAGCGCAACGTGTTTAAATTATAAAATGGTTCGAAATACGTTGGGAGCCAATTAAATATTTATTAATCATTTATTAATCACTAGGTCGTTCGGACCAGTGAGTGAGTTGAATTACGCGAGAATATATTGGGCCGATGCGCCGCAATCAAAAACCGAAATAAAACTAAACTAGAGAATACAAATGGAAGTTATTTAAGCTATTGAATACGATTCACAACGGCCGCTAGAATGCTTAGCTTGCGCTTCGTGCGCTACCGTTGTGCAAGACATCCGGCCCAGAGCGATGTCAGCGTCTGTGGCTGGTGTAATATCAAGTTACAATGAACTTGCGTTGACTTCTGTTAACTGCTCCCCTTTTATGTTAAGGCCGCCCTCGGCCGGTCCTATCTCGGCGATCACCTCCTATTTTTCCTTGGCTGTTATCTTGTTCTTCTTGTATCGACGATAGGTGACTCCGACGCATATTATAGCACAACAAATGGCTCCCAACCAGTAGGCCATTACAACGTTGTTGACACTTCCGATTTCGTCCTTGACAGCCTTTATGATCTCCAGGTTACGTTCATTTAAACGATGAAGGTAAGGGAGACTCAGTACGTCCTGGTGGCCGGTGACGTTTAGAAGGGGAGATGCCGCAATGCCGGGGAACTTACTCTGGACACTGTTGAAATTCAAATTTTTAGTCTCGTTCATTAGAGCCCACTTATTGAACGTGATTAGATTTGTTCCGTGAACCCAAGTTTCGGCTGCATTTGACAGTTTGCCGAACCACCAGCATGAAGCTCTCTGGCACAAGAGCTATTCGGTGATAGTTGACAAAAGGTTCCTCCCGGCGTCGAAGTACAATTTTTCATGGAGAGTACTTGATACCCGCATTCAGCTATAATGTTGTCGTCGATTTGTAGTACAGCATTCTCATGAGTGACTGGATACAGCGTCACCTTTCTGCAAGCCATTTTGATTTTTGGAAACTTAATGATAAACTGAAGGGCGTTAACAGATTGTAACACTTTAACAGGACGCAACGGATATAAGGTCAGCAATTGGGGTACCTGTGGGTTCATCTAGCCAAACAGATTTCAAATCCGCGTGATCTAATATATTTGGGCTTATGATATTAATCTTTGCAAGGGTCACCGCGAGCATCAAATTCTGCATTTCCATTAGCAACATTCTATTCCGAGCTAAGAGCGTCTCGTACAAAAGCCCGGAATCGATCTGCTCCTTTTTTGCAGCTTTTAATAATGTGTTGATGGTTGACGTTGGCTGGTTGATTTGTTCTTGAACTTTTGTGTTTATAGCTACCTGCCTGTTGTTGGAGTTAACCAGTTGTAACTCTGTGAATTTTGCCTGTTCAAAGTCACTAGCATCAGGTGTTCCTGCAACTACTTTGAGGGCTGTGCTCAAGAAATCCAAACTCCTTGCTACCCTGTGGTGCACTCCAAGAGATTCTACCATATACCTGAGATGGGCAGCATCCACGCTTAGAAGCTTCTTCATGTGCGACTGCGGAAACATTTCACACAGCCCCATTGTTTCCTTCACCATTCTCTCATATTCAGAGATGTTTGCGGTGTGCCTGACGAAGCTGAATTCTTCCCATACCAGAGCTTCGCCCTCAACAATGGGGATATATTTGGCGTGTGAGTAATCGGTCACTCGCGCTGCAGCACCTACGATAAAGAGAGATAGCAGAAACCCAGACCTGCGGAAAACAGACAAAACGGACTGTACTATTAATATGTGTCTCCTAATGATAGCGCCAAGCGGCGTAAAATCTTAAAGGTAATGCCAAGTGGCGCAAAATATTGAAACTTAAAACTAATATCAAGTTGCGTAGGGTCAATGTTTAATTTTAGCTCTCGCCCTACTTAACGTTGTCCTTATGGACCACCCTCCCTCCAATGAGAACGGTCGTGCCAAGGTCTGCCTCCACGACTCGTTCTTCACACAAGGGCGTGAGCTTGTTGCCCAGCCTGCGGTTTCTCTCTAATAGGACTTTCTCTCCTACTTCAAAAACCCTTTTTTGACGCCGGGTGTTCAGCCTGGCTCGGAGCGCGTCTTGCGCACTTTTTAACTTTGCTGATATTTCCTCCTGAGGCTCACCTGCGGGCACACGGATGGCATCAACAGGTCTCTTGTTGATAACTGAATGTATTGCCTTGTTATATTCAATCATTATGATTTTGACTGAGTCATTAATGTTTCTGTCCAGCTTGAGACAACGCGCAAGCTCGGCCAGAGTGCTATGGAAGCGCTCGACTTGGCCATTGGAGGTGCTATGCAGCGGAGGTGCATTAGCAATATGGACTCCGTAGTTGTTTAACAACAGGGTCTTTATTGTTAGTGAATTCAGTGAAGGCTCGTTGTCGCAATACATTGTCTTTGCTCGCGGAAATAAATCCATGAGCTGCAGCAGCGGGACTTTCAAGTCCTCGATAGTGCGCGACTGAATTGGTTGTACGACTGCAAATTTAGAAAACTTGTCAACACATGTCAAAAAAAACTTTTTGTCTGTGGAAAAACTATCAATATGCAGAAGCTCCCCAGGAGTCTCGGGAATCGGCGTCTCCCCTAGCTCCTGTCTTCTCGGGTATCTATCGTATTTGGCCGTTGAATAGGTTCTATAATTTTCCGCAATTTCTTTAGCTATTTTTGCCATTTTTGGAAAATAGTACTCCGAGAGGACTTGCTTAACAAGTGCTCTATGGGCTCCATTATGAATACATTGACATACATTGAAAATGTCTGCAACTCGATTTTTGTAGTGCCAAAACATTGTGCTTGGAAACATGCGCACTAAGCCATGTTGCACCTGTGCTAGCGTGAGCAGATCGCAATAAAGGGCATTTACTGCCTTTTGATTAATTAAGTCACGGAGTTCATCAAGAAGGGCTGCGCCATCAGTGAAGTTCACTTCATGACGTCTCTTGTCTCCGAAAAGAATGAAGTTGCGCTTCGCGGCGACGCGTGCCTCTTCAATGACGATTTGGTTATGGAAACTATTGAGCGGTTTTTCAGTCGACTCAATTGTGTGGGTCAATGACAGCTCGCTGTGAACTGTGGCTGCGCAGGAATCGGCATTTAGTTCGTCTAGGGCGTTGAGCTGCTGTCGCGATAGCGCATCAGCAACTAAATTTTCCTTGCCTGGCTTATAAGTCATTCGTGCATTCGTTTCCTCAATGCGCGCTTTCCATATTTTAATTTTGGCGTTCGGGTTTAACTCCGAAACGGCACAAGTTAACGGCTGGTGGTCCGTGAAAATGTTTATGTCTTTTACACCACATAGGTAGTGACGTAGCTTGTTAAGGGCCGAAACTATAGCGAATAGTTCCCGCTCGTTGACGCAGTAGTTCACCTCTGTGGGCCTCAATGTTCTGGAAATCATTGAGATGGGGCGACCATCCTGGGAAATCACTGCCCCTATGCAGTTTTATCGGAGCATGACGTTTTCTGAGGACAAAATGTAGCTTTTGAAAAGCGTGATGCTGAAGATCGGAGAATTCTACTGGGATCTTTCGCTATCTATGCTTACTAACTGACCCATTCTCACCCTTTAGGACGTCAGAAATGGGCTTTGCTATTGAAGCAAAGTCTTTGATGAAACACCTGTAGTAACTGGTCAGACCAAGAAATGATCTGACTTCGAATACATTCTTTGGTTCTGGGAACTCTTGAATTGCTCTGACCTTTTCCGGGTCCGTTGTGGCTCCATTGCTGGTTACCACAGAACCAAGATTTGCCTCGTACAGGCTCTCTAAGACCCACTCCACATGTATGACATGGGAATCTTCATCTTTCGAGAAGACTATGACATCGTCGAGACGTAGCAAGATTTGCCAATCTGCTCACGCAGTATGTCGTCGACAGTTCTTTGGAAGATGCTGGCTGCATTCTTCAACCCGAAGGGAAGTCGACAAAATTCGTACATTCCCCGGTTAACTGCGAACGCTGTTTTCTCACGGTCACGTTCTGCCAATGGTCCAATGTCGAGAAGTATTTAGCCTTACCAAGATTCCCAAGAATCATTGGAATGTTAGGCATGGGGTATCTGTCCCCAATGGTTTTCTCATTGAGTTTTCGGAAATCCATTACAAGACGCATTTTCTTGTTACCGAAGTCATCTGTGCCCTTTTTGTCAACCACCCAAATGGGGTTGTTATAGGGGGAAACAGATTTTTTTATGATACCGTTTTTTAGAAGGCTTTGTATTTCTTTGTTGACAAATTCTGCTGCTCCCATAGGATAGGGATACAATCGGACTTAAACTAGTTGTTCGTCAGTGGTCCTGATAGTGGCCACCACTGACCTATTGTAGGAAAGTGCTTCTTCCGGATCCGCAAACGCTTTGTGTCTACTTTTTAGCATCTTAAGAAATGCGTCTTTTACTGCATCGGGCGCGTCGGCGCAATCAACATTTGTAAAGTTACTGAGCCACATTTGAGTTGGCCAGAGGAAAAACAAAGCGACACTTTGAAGCAAAGTGAGTAGGTCAAGCCCTATGATTCCATCAAATGTCGACAAATCAGGGTGCAAAAAGAATGTGGCCTTTTGGCCGAACAAAGATACGAGGCACTTATGAGTGATCGTAGAGGTGCCGTGAATCGAGTGAGTGGAGAAAGATGAATTTACTGGGCGCACTCCTTTTAGACTGTTATGTGGTCTAATGTAGTTTTTGGAAACGCCCGTGTCGATGAGGAATCTCATTTGGATCCCTGCTACTCTTCTACAAATGTAGGGCAGCAGGGAGTTTCCCCTAAAAAATTGACCATGTCCGATTCATAGTCGCTACCATTCTCGTCGGCGACTTGCCGTTCCGCTGTTGCAGCAACGTTAGCATAAGCCCCTGGGTCTTGATCCGGCTCGTGAGCTATATGATTGACCCTTTGCCTTCTCTGTCCACTTGAACGTCCAGACGTGACTGTTCTTTTATAGGCTTGAGGAGCGCTAGAGTTGACGTACGCTGGTGCCTGTGATGGCTGTAGGATCTTTGACAAGGAAGGATCGACATCCATTGGTTCCTGCGACCCGCCACCTTTGTTCCACCTACCGCTCTGCTGTTCAGAATGCTTCTGCGGCTTCTGTTGTTTAGTGAAGTGAGGATTTTTGGAGCCGCTGGGTTGCGGATCTCCCTGTTGCTGACTCCTATCTTGCTGACGGCCTTGTGGCCTTGGGGTCAGTCTACGTTCCCTATCTTCCTGCCCTTTAGCGAAACTTGCGGCAAAGGCGTACCTTTCATGGTTTGCCTCTACCTCTTGTGATAGAGCGAGGGTCGACGGTAAGTCCTTAGACTTTGCTGCGAACAAGACATCCGCCAGGCTGCGCTTGAGGCCTGAGACAAACGCACGCAACGCATCACCTCTAAACCTTGTACAGAGCGCTTGTGCCATGCTTGGCTCATAAGACATGTTGACCTTATTGGTGATGAGAGTAAGCTTTTTCTCCACCACGTCGTAGTGTTGTAAAATTGTTAACGAGCCCTGTCTAAGGGTGCTCATTTCTTGTTCTATAACATGAATGCCTCTCTTGTCTCTGTATGTGAAATCGAGACAATTTATTATGGCATAAAAATTCAGCTGCCGTCAGCTGCCCCTCTAATCTTTCTCTTAATAGTGGCGCGAGCTGCCGTCGTATGGTTTATAAATTGCATATGCCGCTACCGCAGCTTGCTTCCAAGAGGTGTACGTCTCCGGTACCCCCGTAAACTCTGGCAAACATTTCACAGCGTCCAATGGCTCATTACATTGGACGTCGTTTCTTATTTCGACCGGCTTGAATGCTTCAACTGGCGGTGTTTCTTTGTTGGTGGCAGCTATTCTGCCTGACAACTCTTGTATCTGAGCGTTTATGGATGCCCTTAGTTCTGTATCCCTTTGTTGTAATACTACGCTCTGTGCCTCCAAGGCGCTGGCCACTGCGGCCTGCACCACAGCCTTAAGCTGGTCTGGATCCATTCCTATTTTTCGATTGTTGTACGCGATTTCTCGCGAGAAAGCAGGCTGCGGTTCTGTTTCCCTATCTATAGAAGCGGAGTCGTCTGACTCTGATCCTCGCGCTGAACGGTCCCTGTAACAGCGAAACGCGTTGTTCATGTGCTACGCTGTCAACAATAATATCAACACAGTTTCAAGGGCAGATCCACCACAGCAAATTGAATAAATACAGGCAACGGAATGCTTATCGAAAGTTGCTGATGGATGCAGAATTACGTCACTCAAAAGTGAACTTGAGCACAATTAAGTGTTGCAATTTTTATTTTTATATATTTTTTTATTTTTGTACTTAAGATTTGTAACTGAAACTCACGCAGATTAAAAAAAAGTTTACGCCAAATGACGGCCCACTTACATTTTAGTTGGTCCTAGAAGGGCTGTATGTGCTACTACTTCTGCTGCTTCCCACGCCGCAGTCACGGATGCTCTCCATGATCCCCCGCTGCCGTCTATGAGTGACCATGTTCTTGGCTGCCCAAACCCGCTTGCGCGCTAGGTTGGTGACAAGTCGCTGCCCGAAGAGCTCCAGCGGCTGCGGTGCAACAAGGGAATTTTTATTGCGCTTGTGTCAATGACCAAAATTAGCGTAGGTCAGGAACAGCTTTGTTATTCGATTATTTTATTTGACACTGCACAGCACAGAGTGACTCGCACTGGTAGATTGGTTATTTACACTGCACAGCGCAACGTGTTTAAATTATAAAATGGTTCGAAATACGTTGGGAGCCAATTAAATATTTATTAATCATTTATTAATCACTAGGTCGTTCGGACCAGTGAATGAGTTGAAATACGCGAGAATATATTGGGCCGATGCGCCGCAATCAAAAACCGAAATAAAACTAAACTAGAGAATACAAATGGAAGTTACTTAAGCTATTGAATACGATTCACAACGGCCGCTAGAATGCTTAGCTTGCGCCTCGTGCGCTACCGTTGTGCAAGACATCCGGCCCAGAGCAATGTCAGCGTCTGTGGCTGGCGTAATATCAAGTTACAATGAACTTGCGTTAACTTCTGTTAACTGCTCCCCTTTTAAGTTAAGGCCGCCCTCGGCCGCTATATCGGCGATCACCTCCTATTTTTCCTTGGCTGTTATCTTGTTCTTCTTGTATCGACGATAGGTGACTCCGACGCATATTATAGCACAACAAATGGCTCCCAACCAGTAGGCCATTACAACGTTGTTGACACTTCCGATTTCGTCCTTGACAGCCTTTATGATCTCCAGGTTACGTTCATTTAAACGATGAAGGTAAGGGAGACTCAGTACGTCCTGGTGGCCGGTGACGTTTAGAAGGGGAGATGCCGCAATGCCGGGGAACTTACTCTGGACACTGTTGAAATTCAAATTTTTAGTCTCGTTCATTAGAGCCCACTTATTGAACGTGATTAGATTTGTTCCGTGAACCCAAGTTTCGGCTGCATTTGACAGTTTGCCGAACCACCAGCATGAAGCTCTCTGGCACAAGAGCTATTCGGTGATAGTTGACAAAAGGTTCCTCCCGGCGTCGAAGTACAATTTTTCATGGAGAGTACTTGATACCCGCATTCAGCTATAATGTTGTCGACGATTTGTAGTACAGCATTCTCATGAGTGACTGGATACAGCGTCACCTTTCTGCAAGCCATTTTGATTTTTGGAAACTTAATGATAAACTGAAGGGCGTTAACAGATTGTAACACTTTAACAGGACGCAACGGATATAAGGTCAGCAATTGGGGTACCTGTGGGTTCATCTAGCCAACAAGATTTCAAATCCGCGTGATCTAATATATTTGGGCTTATGATATTAATCTTTGCAAGGGTCACCGCGAGCATCAAATTCTGCATTTCCATTAGCAACATTCTATTCCGAGCTAAGAGCGTCTCGTACAAAAGCCCGGAATCGATCTGCTCCTTTTTTGCAGCTTTTAATAATGTGTTGATGGTTGACGTTGGCTGGTTGATTTGTTCTTGAACTTTTGTGTTTATAGCTACCTGCCTGTTGTTGGAGTTAACCAGTTGTAACTCTGTGAATTTTGCCTGTTCAAAGTCACTAGCATCAGGTGTTCCTGCAACTACTTTGAGGGCTGTGCTCAAGAAATCCAAACTCCTTGCTACCCTGTGGTGCACTCCAAGAGATTCTACCATATACCTGAGATGGGCAGCATCCACGCTTAGAAGCTTCTTCATGTGCGACTGCGGAAACATTTCACACAGCCCCATTGTTTCCTTCACCATTCTCTCATATTCAGAGATGTTTGCGGTGTGCCTGACGAAGCTGAATTCTTCCCATACCAGAGCTTCGCCCTCAACAATGGGGATATATTTGGCGTGTGAGTAATCGGTCACTCGCGCTGCAGCACCTACGATAAAGAGAGATAGCAGAAACCCAGACCTGCGGAAAACAGACAAAACGGACTGTACTATTAATATGTGTCTCCTAATGATAGCGCCAAGCGGCGTAAAATCTTAAAGGTAATGCCAAGTGGCGCAAAATATTGAAACTTAAAACTAATATCAAGTTGCGTAGGGTCAATGTTTAATTTTAGCTCTCGCCCTACTTAACGTTGTCCTTATGGACCACCCTCCCTCCAATGAGAACGGTCGTGCCAAGGTCTGCCTCCACGACTCGTTCTTCACTCAAGGGCGTGAGCTTGTTGCCCAGCCTGCGGTTTCTCTCTAATAGGACTTTCTCTCCTACTTCAAAAACCCTTTTTTGACGCCGGGTGTTCGCAATACATTGTCTTTGCTCGCGGAAATAAATCCATGAGCTGCAGCAGCGGGACTTTCAAGTCCTCGATAGTGCGCGACTGAATTGGTTGTACGACTGCAAATTTAGAAAACTTGTCAACACATGTCAAAAAAAACTTTTTGTCTGTGGAAAAAATATCAATATGCAGAAGCTTCCCAGGAGTCTCGGGAATCGGCGTCTCCCCTAGATCCTGTTTTCTCGGGTGTCTATCGTATTTGGCCGCTGAATAGGTTCTATAATTTTCCGCAATTTCTTTAGCTATTATTGCCATTTTTGGAAAATAGTACTCCGAGAGGACTTGCTTACCATTTTCTTGAACTGCTCTGTGCGCTCTATTATGTTCGGCAATGAGAATTTCCCTCCTCTCGTCTACATTAAAAATGTCTGCAACTCGATTTTTGCAGTGCCAAAACTTTGTGCCTGGAAACATGCGCACTAAGCCATGTTGCACCTGTGCTAGCGTGTGGAGATCGCGAAAGAGGGCATTCACTGCCTTTGGATTAATTAAGTCACGGAGTTCATCAAGATGGGCTGCGCGTGCCTCTTCAATGACGATTTGGTTTTGGAAACTATTGAGCGACTTTTCAGTCGACTCAATTGTGTGGGTCAATGACAGCTCGCTGGAATCGGCATTTAGTTGGTCTAGGGCGTTGAGCTGCTGTCGCGATAGCGCATCAGCAACTAAATTTTCCTTGCCTGGCTTATAAAACATTCTTGCATTCGTTTCCTCAATGCGCGCTTTCCATATTTTAATTTTGGCGTTCGGGTTTAACTCCGAAACGGCACAAGTTAACGGCTGGTGGTCCGTGAAAATGTTTATGTCTTTTACACCACATAGGTAGTGACGTAGCTTGCTAAGGGCCGAAACTATAGCGAATAGTTCCCGCTCGTTGACGCAGTAGTTCACCTCTGTGGGCCTCAATGTTCTGGAAATCATTGAGATGGGGCGACCATCCTGGGAAAGCACTGCCCCTATGCAGGGTATCGGAGCGTGACGTTTTCTGAGGACAAAATGTAGCTTTTGAAAAGCGTGACGCTGAAGATCGGAGAATTCTACCGGGATGTTTCGCTATCTATGCTTACTAACTGACCCATTCTCACCCTTTAGGACGTCAGAAATGGGCTTTGCTATTGAAGCAAAGTCTTTGATGAAACACCTGTAGTAACTGGTCAGACCAAGAAATGATCTGACTTCGAATACATTCTTTGGTTCTGGGAACTCTTGAATTGCTCTGACCTTTTCCGGGTCCGTTGTGGCTCCATTGCTGGTTACCACAGAACCAAGATTTGCCTCGTACAGGCTCTCTAAGACCCACTCCACATGTATGACATGGGAATCTTCATCTTTCGAGAAGACTATGACATCGTCGACGTAGCAAGATTTGCCAATCTGCTCACGCAGTATGTCGTCGACAGTTCTTTGGAAGATGCTGGCTGCATTCTTCAACCCGAAGGGAAGTCGACAAAATTCGTACTTTCCCCGGTTAACTGCGAACGCTGTTTTCTCACGGTCACGTTCTGCCAATGGTCCAATGTCGAGAAGTATTTAGCCTTACCAAGATTCCCAAGAATCATTGGAATGTTAGGCATGGGGTATCTGTCCCCAATGGTTTTCTCATTGAGTTTTCGGAAATCCATTACAAGACGCATGTTCTTGTTACCGAAGTCATCTGTGCCCTTTTTGTCAACCACCCAAATGGGGTTGTTATAGGGGGAAACAGATTTTTTTATGATACCGTTTTTTAGAAGGCTTTGTATTTCTTTGTTGACAAATTCTGCTGCTCCCATAGGATAGGGATACAATCGGACTTAAACTAGTTGTTCGTCAGTGGTCCTGATAGTGGCCACCACTGACCTATTGTAGGAAAGTGCTTCTTCCGGATCCGCAAACGCTTTGTGTCTACTTTTTAGCATCTTAAGAAATGCGTCTTTTACTGCATCGGGCGCGTCGGCGCAATCAACATTTGTAAAGTTACTGAGCCACATTTGAGTTGGCCAGAGGAAAAACAAAGCGACACTTTGAAGCAAAGTGAGTAGGTCAAGCCCTATGATTCCATCAAATGTCGACAAATCAGGGTGCAAAAAGAATGTGGCCTTTTGGCCGAACAAAGATACGAGGCACTTATGAGTGATCGTAGAGGTGCCGTGAATCGAGTGAGTGGAGAAAGATGAATTTACTGGGCGCACTCCTTTTAGACTGTTATGTGGTCTAATGTAGTTTTTGGAAACGCCCGTGTCGATGAGGAATCTCATTTGGATCCCTGCTACTCTTCTACAAATGTAGGGCAGCAGGGAGTTTCCCCTAAAAAATTGACCATGTCCGATTCATAGTCGCTACCATTCTCGTCGGCGACTTGCCGTTCCGCTGTTGCAGCAACGTTAGCATAAGCCCCTGGGTCTTGATCCGGCTCGTGAGCTATATGATTGACCCTTTGCCTTCTCTGTCCACTTGAACGTCCAGACGTGACTGTTCTTTTATAGGCTTGAGGAGCGCTAGAGTTGACGTACGCTGGTGCCTGTGATGGCTGTAGGATCTTTGACAAGGAAGGATCGACATCCATTGGTTCCTGCGACCCGCCACCTTTGTTCCACCTACCGCTCTGCTGTTCAGAATGCTTCTGCGGCTTCTGTTGTTTAGTGAAGTGAGGATTTTTGGAGCCGCTGGGTTGCGGATCTCCCTGTTGCTGACTCCTATCTTGCTGACGGCCTTGTGGCCTTGGGGTCAGTCTACGTTCCCTATCTTCCTGCCCTTTAGCGAAACTTGCGGCAAAGGCGTACCTTTCATGGTTTGCCTCTACCTCTTGTGATAGAGCGAGGGTCGACGGTAAGTCCTTAGACTTTGCTGCGAACAAGACATCCGCCAGGCTGCGCTTGAGGCCTGAGACAAACGCACGCAACGCATCATCTCTAAACCTTGTACAGAGCGCTTGTGCCATGCTTGGCTCATAAGACATGTTGACCTTATTGATGATGAGAGTAAGCTTTTTCTCCACCACGTCGTAGTGTTGTAAAATTGTTAACGAGCCCTGTCTAAGGGTGCTCATTTCTTGTTCTATAACATGAATGCCTCTCTTGTCTCTGTATGTGAAATCGAGACAATTTATTATGGCATAAAAATTCAGCTGCCGTCAGCTGCCCCTCTAATCTTTCTCTTAATAGTGGCGCGAGCTGCCGTCGTATGGTTTATAAATTGCATATGCCGCTACCGCAGCTTGCTTCCAAGAGGTGTACGTCTCCGGTACCCCCGTAAACTCTGGCAAACATTTCACAGCGTCCAATGGCTCATTACATTGGACGTCGTTTCTTATTTCGACCGGCTTGAATGCTTCAACTGGCGGTGTTTCTTTGTTGGTGGCAGCTATTCTGCCTGACAACTCTTGTATCTGAGCGTTTATGGATGCCCTTAGTTCTGTATCCCTTTGTTGTAATACTACGCTCTGTGCCTCCAAGGCGCTGGCCACTGCGGCCTGCACCACAGCCTTAAGCTGGTCTGGATCCATTCCTATTTTTCGATTGTTGTACGCGATTTCTCGCGAGAAAGCAGGCTGCGGTTCTGTTTCCCTATCTATAGAAGCGGAGTCGTCTGACTCTGATCCTCGCGCTGAACGGTCCCTGTAACAGCGAAACGCGTTGTTCATGTGCTACGCTGTCAACAATAATATCAACACAGTTTCAAGGGCAGATCCATCACAGCAAATTGAATAAATACAGGCAACGGAATGCTTATCGAAAGTTGCTGATGGATGCAGAATTACGTCACTCAAAAGTGAACTTGAGCACAATTAAGTGTTGCAATTTTTATTTTTATATATTTTTTTATTTTTGTACTTAAGATTTGTAACTTAAACTCACGCAGATTAAAAAAAAGTTTACGCCAAATGACGGCCCACTTACATTTTAGTTGGTCCTAGAAGGGCTGTATGTGCTACTACTGCTGCTGCTTCCCACGCCGCAGTCACGGATGCTCTCCATGATCCCCCGCTGCCGTCTATGAGTGACCATGTTCTTGGCTGCCCAAACCCGCTTGCGCGCTAGGTTGGTGACAAGTCGCTGCCCGAAGAGCTCCAGCGGCTGCGGTGCAACAAGGGAATTTTTATTGCGCTTGTGTCAATGACCAAAATTAGCGTAGGTCAGGAACAGCTTTGTTATTCGATTATTTTATTTGACACTGCACAGCACAGAGTGACTCGCACTGGTAGATTGGTTATTTACACTGCACAGCGCAACGTGTTTAAATTATAAAATGGTTCGAAATACGTTGGGAGCCAATAAAATATTTATTAATCATTTATTAATCACTAGGTCGTTCGGACCAGTGAATGAGTTGAAATACGCGAGAATATATTGGGCCGATGCGCCGCAATCAAAAACCGAAATAAAACTAAACTAGAGAATACAAATGGAAGTTACTTAAGCTATTGAATACGATTCACAACGGCCGCTAGAATGCTTAGCTTGCGCCTCGTGCGCTACCGTTGTGCAAGACATCCGGCCCAGAGCAATGTCAGCGTCTGTGGCTGGTGTAATATCAAGTTACAATGAACTTGCGTTAACTTCTGTTAACTGCTCCCCTTTTAAGTTAAGGCCGCCCTCGGCCGCTATATCGGCGATCACCTCCTATTTTTCCTTGGCTGTTATCTTGTTCTTCTTGTATCGACGATAGGTGACATTATTATATTATCATATTATAGCACAACAAATGGCTCCCAACCAGAAGGCCATTACAACGTTGTTGACACTTCCGATTTCGTCCTTGACTTCCTTTATGATCTCCAGCCCACTAGTTGAACGTGATTAGAATTGTTCCGTGAACCCAAGTTTCAGTACCGTTGTCAATGGAAACTTTAGCAGGCCGATCATTGATGATCAGAATTCCGTCATCGACCCATGTGATCGGGTCCAGAACTCGGCTGCATTTGACAGTTTGCCGAACACCCAGCATGAAGCTTTCTGGCACAAGAGCTATTCGGTGATAGTTGAAGTACAATTTTTCAGGGAGCGTACTTGATACCCGCGTTCAGCTATAATGTTGTCGTCGATTTGTAGTACAGCATTCTCATGAGCGACTGGATACAACGTCACCTTACTGCAAGCCACTTTGATTTTTGGAAACTTAATGATAAACTGAAGGGCGTTAACAGATTGTAACACTTTAACGGACGCAACGGATATAAGGTCAGCAATTGGGGTACCTGTGGGTTCATCTAGCCAAACAGATTTCAAATCCGCGTGATCTAATATATTTGGGCTTATGATATTAATCTTTGCAAGGGTCACCGCGAGCATCAAATTCTGCATTTCCATTAGCAACATTCTATTCCGAGCTAAGAGCGTCTCGTACAAATGCTTGGAATCTATCAGCTCCTTTTTTGCAGCTTTTAATAATGTGTTGATGGTTGACGTTGGCTGGTTGATTTGTTCTTGAACTTTTGTGTTTATAGCTACCTGCCTGTTGTTGGAGTTAAGCAGTTGTAACTCTGTGAATTTTGCCTGTTCAAAGTCACTAGCATCAGGTGTTTCTGCAACTACTTTGAGGGCTGTGCTCAAGAAATCCAAACTCCTTGCTACCATGTGGCGCACTCCAAGAGCTTCTACCATATACCTGAGATGGGCAGCATCCACGCTTAGAAGCTTCTTCATGTGCGACTGCGGAAACATTTTACACAGCCCCATTGTTTCCTTCACCATTCTCTTATATTCAGAGATGTTTGCGGTGTGCCTGACGAAGCTGAATTCTTCCCATACCAGACCTTCGCCCTCAAAAATGGGGATATATTTGGCGTCTGAGTAATCAGTCACTCGCGCTGCAGCACCTACGATAAAGAGAGAAAGCATAAACCCAGACCTGCGGAAAACAGACAAAACGGACTGTACTATTAATATGTGTTTCCTAATGACAGCGCCAAGCGGCGTAAAATCTTTAAGATAATGCCAAGTGACGCAAAATATTGAAACTTAAAACTAATGTCAAGTTGCGTAGGGTCAATGTTTAATTTTAGCTCTCGCCCTACTTAACGTTGTCCTTATGGACCACCCTCCCTCCAATGAGAACGGTCGTGCCAAGGTCTGCCTCCACGACTCGTTCTTCACACAAGGGCGTGAACTTGTTGCCCAGCCTGCGGTTTCTCTCTACTACGACTTTCTCTCCTACTTCAAAAACCCTATTTTGACGCCGGGTGTTCAGCCTGGCTCGGAGCGCGTCTTGCGCACTTTTTAACTTTGCTGATATTTCCTCCTGAGGCTCACCTGCGGGCACACGGATGGCATCAACAGGTCTCTTGTTGATAACTGAATGTATTGCCTTGTTATATTCAATCATTATGATTTTGACTGAGTCATTAATGTTTCTGTCCAGCTTGAGACAACGCGCAAGCTCGGCCAGAGTTCTATGGAAGCGCTCGACTTGGCCATTGGAGGTGCTATGCAGCGGAGGTGCATTAGCATTACCAAGATTCCCAAGAATCATTGGAATGTTAGGCATGGGGTCTCTGTCCGCTATGGTTTTCTCATTGAGTTTTCGGAAATCCATTACAAGACGCATGTTTTTGTTACCGAAGTCATCTGTGCCCTTTTTGTCAACCACCCAAATGGGGTTGTTATAGGGGGAAACAGATTTTTTTATGATACCGTTTTTTAGAAGGCTTTGTATTTGTTAACAAATTCTGCTGCTTCCATAGGATAGGGATACAATCGGACTTAAACTAGTTGTTCGTCAGTGGTCCTGATAGTGGCCACCACTGACTTATTGTAGGAAAGTGCTTCTTCCGGATCCGCAAAGGCTTTGTGTCTTCTTTTTAGCATCTTAAGCAATGCATCTTTTACTGCATCGGGCGCGTCGGCGCAATCAACATTTGTAAAGTTACTGAGCCACAGTTGAGTTGGCCAGAGGAAAAACAAAGCGATCTTTGACAAGGAAGGATCGACATCCATTGGTTCCTGCGACCCGCCACCTTTGTTCCACCTACCGCTCTGCTGTTCAGAATGCTTCTGCGGCTTCTGTTGTTTAGTGAAGTGAGGATTTTTGGAGCCGCTGGGTTGCGGATCTCCCTGTTGCTGACTCCTATCTTGCTGACGGCCTTGTGGCCTTGGGGTCATTCTACGTTCCCTATCTTCCTGCCCTTTAGCGAATCTTGCGGCAAAGGCGTACCTTTCATGGTTTGCCTCTACCTCTTGTGATAGAGCGAGGGCCGACGGTAAGTCCTTAGACTTTGCTGCGAACAAGACATCCGCCAGGCTGCGCTTGAGGCCTGAGACAAACGCACGCAACGCATCATCTCTAAACCTTGTACAGAGCGCTTGTGCCATGCTTGGCTCATAAGACATGTTGACCTTATTGGTGATGAGAGTAAGCTTTTTCTCCACCACGTCGTAGTGTTGTAAAATTGTTAACGAGCCCTGTCTAAGGGTGCTCATTTGATGTGTTGATGGTTGACGTTGGCTGGTTGATTTGTTCTTGAACTTTTGTGTTTATAGCTACCTGCCTGTTGTTGGAGTTAAGCAGTTGTAACTCTGTGAATTTTGCCTGTTCAAAGTCACTAGCATCAGGTGTTTCTGCAACTACTTTGAGGGCTGTGCTCAAGAAATCCAAACTCCTTGCTACCATGTGGCGCACTCCAAGAGCTTCTACCATATACCTGAGATGGGCAGCATCCACGCTTAGAAGCTTCTTCATGTGCGACTGCGGAAACATTTTACACAGCCCCATTGTTTCCTTCACCATTCTCTTATATTCAGAGATGTTTGCGGTGTGCCTGACGAAGCTGAATTCTTCCCATACCAGACCTTCGCCCTCAAAAATGGGGATATATTTGGCGTCTGAGTAATCAGTCACTCGCGCTGCAGCACCTACGATAAAGAGAGAAAGCAGAAACCCAGACCTGCGGAAAACAGACAAAACGGACTGTACTATTAATATGTGTTTCCTAATGACAGCGCCAAGCGGCGTAAAATCTTTAAGATAATGCCAAGTGACGCAAAATATTGAAACTTAAAACTAATGTCAAGTTGCGTAGGGTCAATGTTTAATTTTAGCTCTCGCCCTACTTAACGTTGTCCTTATGGACCACCCTCCCTCCAATGAGAACGGTCGTGCCAAGGTCTGCCTCCACGACTCGTTCTTCACACAAGGGCGTGAACTTGTTGCCCAGCCTGCGGTTTCTCTCTACTACGACTTTCTCTCCTACTTCAAAAACCCTATTTTGACGCCGGGTGTTCAGCCTGGCTCGGAGCGCGTCTTGCGCACTTTTTAACTTTGCTGATATTTCCTCCTGAGGCTCACCTGCGGGCACACGGATGGCATCAACAGGTCTCTTGTTGATAACTGAATGTATTGCCTTGTTATATTCAATCATTATGATTTTGACTGAGTCATTAATGTTTCTGTCCAGCTTGAGACAACGCGCAAGCTCGGCCAGAGTTCTATGGAAGCGCTCGACTTGGCCATTGGAGGTGCTATGCAGCGGAGGTGCATTAGCATTACCAAGATTCCCAAGAATCATTGGAATGTTAGGCATGGGGTCTCTGTCCGCTATGGTTTTCTCATTGAGTTTTCGGAAATCCATTACAAGACGCATGTTTTTGTTACCGAAGTCATCTGTGCCCTTTTTGTCAACCACCCAAATGGGGTTGTTATAGGGGGAAACAGATTTTTTTATGATACCGTTTTTTAGAAGGCTTTGTATTTGTTAACAAATTCTGCTGCTTCCATAGGATAGGGATACAATCGGACTTAAACTAGTTGTTCGTCAGTGGTCCTGATAGTGGCCACCACTGACTTATTGTAGGAAAGTGCTTCTTCCGGATCCGCAAAGGCTTTGTGTCTTCTTTTTAGCATCTTAAGCAATGCATCTTTTACTGCATCGGGCGCGTCGGCGCAATCAACATTTGTAAAGTTACTGAGCCACAGTTGAGTTGGCCAGAGGAAAAACAAAGCGACACTCCTGCTTGCGTGAGTAGGTCAAGCCCTATGATTCCATCAAAAGTCGACAAATCAGGGAGCAAAAAGAATGTGGCCTTTTGGCCGAACAAAGATACGAGGCACTTATGAGTGATCGTAGAGGTGCCGTGAATCGAGTGAGTGGGGAAAGATGAATTTACTGGGCGCACTCCTTTTAGACTGTTATGTGGTCTAATGTAGTTTTTGGAAACGCCCGTGTCGATGAGGAATCTCATTTGGATCCCTGCTACTCTTCTACAAATGTAGGGCAGCAGGGAGTTTCCCCTAAAAAATTGACCATGTCCGACTCATAGTCGCTACCATTCTCGTCGGCGACTTGCCGTTCCGCTGTTGCAGCAACGTAAGCATAAGCCCCTGGGTCTTGATCCGGCTCGTGAGCTATATGATTGACCCTTTGCCTTCTCTGTCCACTTGAACGTCCAGACGTGACTGTTCTTTTATAGGCTTGAGGAGCGCTAGAGTTGACGTACGCTGGTGCCTGTGATGGCTGTAGGATCTTTGACAAGGAAGGATCGACATCCATTGGTTCCTGCGACCCGCCACCTTTGTTCCACCTACCGCTCTGCTGTTCAGAATGCTTCTGCGGCTTCTGTTGTTTAGTGAAGTGAGGATTTTTGGAGCCGCTGGGTTGCGGATCTCCCTGTTGCTGACTCCTATCTTGCTGACGGCCTTGTGGCCTTGGGGTCATTCTACGTTCCCTATCTTCCTGCCCTTTAGCGAATCTTGCGGCAAAGGCGTACCTTTCATGGTTTGCCTCTACCTCTTGTGATAGAGCGAGGGCCGACGGTAAGTCCTTAGACTTTGCTGCGAACAAGACATCCGCCAGGCTGCGCTTGAGGCCTGAGACAAACGCACGCAACGCATCATCTCTAAACCTTGTACAGAGCGCTTGTGCCATGCTTGGCTCATAAGACATGTTGACCTTATTGGTGATGAGAGTAAGCTTTTTCTCCACCACGTCGTAGTGTTGTAAAATTGTTAACGAGCCCTGTCTAAGGGTGCTCATTTCTTGTTCTATAACATGAATGCCTCTCTTGTCTCTGTATGTGAAATCGAGACAATTTATTATGGCATAAAAATTCAGCTGCCGTCAGCTGCCCCTCTAATCTTTCTCTTAATAGTGGCGTGAGCTGCCGTCGTATGGTTTATAAATTCCATATGTTGCTACCGCAGCTTGCTTCCAAGAGGTGTACGTCTCCGGTACCCCCGTAAACTCTGGCAAACATTTCACAGCGTCCAATGGCTCATTACATTGGACGTCGTTTCTTATTTCGACCGGCTTGAATGCTTCAACTGGCGGTGTTTCTTTGTTGGTGGCAGCTATTCTGCCTGACAACTCTTGTATCTGAGCGTTTATGGATGCCCTTAGTTCTGTATCCCTTTGTTGTAATACTACGCTCTGTGCCTCCAAGGCGCTGGCCACTGCGGCCTGCACCACAGCCTTAAGCTGGTCTGGATCCATTCCTATTTTTCGATTGTTGTACGCGATTTCTCGCGAGAAAGCAGGCTGCGGTTCTGTTTCCCTATCTATAGAAGCGGAGTCGTCTGACTCTGATCCTCGCGCTGAACGGTCCCTGTAACAGCGAAACGCGTTGTTCATGTGCTACGCTGTCAACAATAATATCAACACAGTTTCAAGGGCAGATCCACCACAGCAAATTGAATAAATACAGGCAACGGAATGCTTATCGAAAGTTGCTGATGGATGCAGAATTACGTCACTCAAAAGTGAACTTGAGCACAATTAAGTGTTGCAATTTTTATTTTTATATATTTTTTTATTTTTGTACTTAAGATTTGTAACTTAAACTCACGCAGATTAAAAAAAAGTTTACGCCAAATGACGGCCCACTTACATTTTAGTTGGTCCTAGAAGGGCTGTATGTGCTACTACTGCTGCTGCTTCCCACGCCGCAGTCACGGATGCTCTCCATGATCCCCCGCTGCCGTCTATGAGTGACCATGTTCTTGGCTGCCCAAACCCGCTTGCGCGCTAGGTTGGTGACAAGTCGCTGCCCGAAGAGCTCCAGCGGCTGCGGTGCAACAAGGGAATTTTTATTGCGCTTGTGTCAATGACCAAAATTAGCGTAGGTCAGGAACAACTTTGTTATTCGATTATTTTATTTGACACTGCACAGCACAGAGTGACTCGCACTGGTAGATTGGTTATTTACACTGCACAGCGCAACGTGTTTAAATTATAAAATGGTTCGAAATACGTTGGGAGCCAATTAAATATTTATTAGTCATTTATTAATCACTAGGTCGTTCGGACCAGTGAATGAGTTGAATTACGCGAGAATATATTGGGCCGATGCGCCGCAATCAAAAACCGAAATAAAACTAAACTAGAGAATACAAATGGAAGTTACTTAAGCTATTGAATACGATTCACAACGGCCGCTAGACTGCTTAGCTTGCGCCTCGTGCGCTACCGTTGTGCAAGACATCCGGCCCAGAGCAATGTCAGCGTCTGTGGCTGGTGTAATATCAAGTTACAATGAGCTTGCGTTAACTTCTGTTAACTGCTCCCCTTTTAAGTTAAGGCCGCCCTCGGCCGCTCCTATCTCGGCGATCACCTCCTATTTTTCCTTGGCTGTTATCTTGTTCTTCTTGTATCGACGATAGGTGACATTATTATATTATCATATTATAGTACAACAAATGGCTCCCAACCAGAAGGCTATTACAACGTTGTTGACACTTCCGATATCGTCCTTGACTTCCTTTATGATCTCCAGGTTACGTTCATTTAAACGATGCAGGTAAGGGAGACTCAGTACGTCCTGGTGGCCGGTGACGTTTAGAAGGGGAGATGCCGCAATGCCGGGGAACTTACTCTGGACACTGTTGAAATTTAAATATTTAGTCTCGTTGATTAGAGCCCACTTATTGAACGTGATTAGATTTGTTCCGTGAACCCAAGTTTCAGTACCGTTGTCAATGGAAACTTTAGCAGGCCGATCATTGATGATCAGAATTCCGTCATCGACCCATGTGATCGGGTCCAGAACTCGGCTGCATTTGACAGTTTGCCGAACACCCAGCATGAAGCTCTCTGGCACAAGAGCTATTCGGTGATAGTTGAAGTACAATTTTTCAGGGAGAGTACTTGATATCCGCGTTCAGCTATAATGTTGTCGTCGATTTGTAGTACAGGATTCTCATGAGCGACTGGATACAACGTCACCTTTCTGCAAGCCACTTTGATTTTTGGAAACTTAATGATAAACTGAAGGGCGGTAACAGATTGTAACACTTTAACGGACGCAACGGATATAAGGTCAGCAATTGGGGTACCTGTGGGTTCATCTAGCCAAACAGATTTCAGATCCGCGTGATCTAATATATTTGGGCTTATGATATTAATCTTTGCAAGGGTCACCGCGAGCATCAAATTCTGCATTTCCATTAGCAACATTCTATTCCGAGCTAAGAGCGTCTCGTACAAATGCTTGGAATCTATCTGCTCCTTTTTTGCAGCTTTTAATAATGTGTTGATGGTTGACGTTGGCTGGTTGATTTGTTCTTGAACTGCCTGTTGTTGGAGTTAACCAGTTGTAACTCTGTGAATTTTGCCTGTTCAAAGTCACTAGCATCAGGTGTTTCTGCAACTACTTTGAGGGCTGTGCTCAAGAAATCCAAACTCCTTGCTACCCTGTGGCGCACTCCAAGAGCTTCTACCATATACCTGGGCAGCATCCACGCTTAGAAGCTTCTTCATGTGCGACTGCGGAAACATTTCACACAGCCCCATTGTTTCCTTCACCATTCTCTCATATTCAGAGATGTTTGCGGTGTGCCTGACAAAGCTGAATTCTTCCCATACCAGAGCTTCGCCCTCAACAATGGGGATATATTTGGCGTGTGAGTAATCGGTCACTCGCGCTGCAGCACCTACGATAAAGAGAGATAGCAGAAACCCAGACCTGCGGAAAACAGACAAAACGGACTGTACTATTAATATGTGTTTCCTAATGATAGCGCCAAGCGGCGTAAAATCTTTAAGATAATGCCAATTGACGCAAAATTATGAAACTTAAAACTAATGTCAAGTTGCGTAGGGTCAATGTTTAATTTTAGCTCTCGCCCTACTTAACGTTGACCTTATGGACCACCCTCCCTCCAATGAGAACGGTCGTGCCAAGGTCTGCCTCCACGACTCGTTCTTCACACAAGGGCATGAGCTTGTTGCCCAGCCTGCGGTTTCTCTCTACTAGGACTTTCACTCCTACTTAAAAAACCCTATTTTGACGCCGGGTGTTCAGCCTGGCTAGGAGCGCGTCTTGCGCACTTTTTAACTTTGCCGATATTTCCTCCTGAGGCTCACCTGTGGGCACACGGATGGCATCAACAGGTCTCTTGTTGATAATTGAATGTATTGTCTTGTTATATTCAATCATTATGATTTTGACTGAGTCATTAATGTTTCTGTCCAGCTTGAGACAACGCGCAAGCTCGTCCAGAGTGCTATGGAAGCGCTCGACTTGGCCATTGGAGGTGCTATGCAGCGGAGGTGCATTAGCAATATGGACTCCGTAGTTGTTTAACAACAGGGTCTTTATTGTCAGTGAATTCAGTGAAGGCTCGTTGTCGCAATACATTGTCTTTGCTCGCGGAAATAAATTCATGAGCTGCAGCAGCGGGACTTTCAAGTCCTCGATAGTGCGCGACTGAATTGGTTGTACGACTGCAAATTTAGAAAACTTGTCGACACATGTCAAAAAAAACTTTTTGTCTATAATTTCTATAATTTTCCGCAATTTCTTTAGCTATTTTTGCCATTTTTGGAAAATAGTACTCCGAGAGGACTTGCTTACCATTTTCTTGAGCTGCTCTGTGCGCTCTATTATGTTCGGCAATGAGAATTTCCCTCCTCTCGTCTACATTAAAAATGTCTGCAACTCGATTTTTGCAGTGCCAAAACTTTGTGCCTGGAAACATGCGCACTAAGCCATGTTGCACCAGTGCTAGCGTGTGGAGATCACAATAAAGGGCATTCACTGCCTTTGGATTATTTAAGTCACGGAGTTCATCAAGATATGCTGCGCGTGCCACTTTAATGACGATTTGGTTTTGGAAACTATTGAGCGGCTTTTCAGTCGACAATTGTGTGGGTCAATGACAGCTCGCTGTGAACTGTGGCTGCGCAGGAATCGGCATTTAGTTCGTCTAGGGCGTTGAGCTGCTGTCGCGATAGCGCATCAGCAACTAAATTTTCCTTGCCTGGCTTATAAAACATTCCTGCATTCGTTTCCTCAATGCGCGCTTTCCATATTTTAATTTTGGCGTTCGGGTTTAACTCCGAAACGGCACAAGTTAACGGCTGGTGGTCCGTGAAAATGTTTATGTCTTTTACACCACATAGGTAGTGATGTAGCTTGCTAAGGGCCGAAACTATAGCGAATAGTTCCCGCTCGTTGACGCAGTAGTTCACCTCTGTGGGCCTCAATGTTCTGGAAATCATTGAGATGGGGCGACCATCCTGGGAAAGCACTGCCCCTATGCAGGGTATCGGAGCATGACGTTTTCTGAGGACAAAATATAGCTTTTGAAAAGCGTGATGCTGAAGATCGGAGAATTCTACTGGGATCTTTCGCTATCTATGCTTACTAACTGACCCATTCTCACCCTTTAGGACGTCAGAAATGGGCTTTGCTATTGAAGCAAAGTCTTTGATGAAACACCTGTAGTAACTGGTCAGACCAAGAAATGATCTGACTTCGAATACATTCTTTGGTTCTGGGAACTCTTGAATTGCTCTGACCTTTTCCGGGTCCGTTGTGGCTCCATTGCTGGTTACCACAGAACCAAGATTTGCCTCGTACAGGCTCTCTAAGACCCACTCCACATGTATGACATGGGAATCTTCATCTTTCGAGAAGACTATGACATCGTCGACGTAGCAAGATTTGCCAATCTGCTCACGCAGTATGTCGTCGACAGTTCTTTGGAAGATGCTGGCTGCATTCTTCAACCCGAAGGGAAGTCGACAAAATTCGTACTTTCCCCGTTAACTGCGAACGCTGTTTTCTCACGATCACGCTCTGCCAATGGTCCAATGTCGAGAAGTATTTAGCCTTACCAAGATTCCCAAGAATCATTGGAATGTTAGGCATGAGGTATCTGTCCGCAATGGTTTTCTCATTGAGTTTTCGGAAATCCATTACAAGATGCATGTTCTTGTTACCGAAGTCATCTGTGCCCTTTTTGTCAACCACCCAAATGGGGTTGTTATAGGGGGAAACAGATTTTTTTATGATACCGTTTTTTAGAAGGCTTTGTATTTCTTTGTTAACAAATTCTTCAAATCAACATTTGTAAAGTTAACGTCCACGCACCTGTGGAACTCGATTGGTTCCCTTACTGAGCCACATTTGAGTTGGCCAGAGGAAAAACAAAGCGACACTTTGAAGCAAAGTGAGTAGGTCAAACCCTATGATTCCATCAAATGTCGACAAACCAGGGAGCAAAAAGAATGTGACCTTTTGGCCGAACAAAGGCACTTATGAGTGATCGTAGAGGTGCCGTGAATCGAGTGAGTGGGGAAAGATGAATTTACTGGGCGCACTCCTTTTAGACTGTTATGTGGTCTAATGTAGTTTTTGGAAACGCCCGTGTCGATGAGGAATCTCATTTGGATCCCTGCTACTCTTCTACAAATGTAGGGCAGCAGGGAGTTTCCCCTAAAAAATTGACCATGTCCGACTCATAGTCGCTACCATTCTCGTCGGCGACTTGCCGTTCCGCTGTTGCAGCAACGTAAGCATAAGCCCCTGGGTCTTGATCCGGCTCGTGAGCTATATGATTGACCCTTTGCCTTCTCTGTCCACTTGAACGTCCAGACGTGACTGTTCTTTTATAGGCTTGAGGAGCGCTAGAGTTGACGTACGCTGGTGCCTGTGATGGCTGTAGGATCTTTGACAAGAAAGGATCGACGTCCATTGGTTCCTGCGACCCGCCACCTTTGTTCCACCTACCGCTCTGCTGTTCAGAATGATTCTGCGGCTTCTGTTGTTTAGTGAAGTGAGGATTTTTGGAGCCGCTGGGTTGCGGATCTCCCTGTTGCTGACTCCTATCTTGCTGACGGCCTTGTGGCCTTGGGGTCATTCTACGTTCCCTATCTTCCTGCCCTTTAGCGAAACTTGCGGCAAAGGCGTACCTTTCATGGTTTGCCTCTACCTCTTGTGGTAGAGCGAGGGTCGACGGTAAGTCCTTAGACTTTGCTGCGAACAAGACATCCGCCAGGCTGCGCTTGAGGCCTGAGACAAACGCACGCAACGCATCATCTCTAAACCTTGTACAGAGCGCTTGTGCCATGCTTGGCTCATAAGACATGTTGACCTTATTGGTGATGAGAGTAAGCTTTTTCTCCACCACGTCGTAGTGTTGTAAAATTGTTAACGAGCCCTGTCTAAGGGTGCTCATTTCTTGTTCTATAACATGAATGCCTCTCTTGTCTCTGTATGTGAAATCGAGACAATTTATTATGGCATAAAAATTCAGCTGCCGTCAGCTGCCCCTCTAATCTTTCTCTTAATAGTGGCGTGAGCTGCCGTCGTATGGTTTATAAATTCCATATGTTGCTACCGCAGCTTGCTTCCAAGAGGTGTACGTCTCCGGTACCCCCGTAAACTCTGGCAAACATTTCACAGCGTCCAATGGCTCATTACATTGGACGTCGTTTCTTATTTCGACCGGCTTGAATGCTTCAACTGGCGGTGTTTCTTTGTTGGTGGCAGCTATTCTGCCTGACAACTCTTGTATCTGAGCGTTTATGGATGCCCTTAGTTCTGTATCCCTTTGTTGTAATACTACGCTCTGTGCCTCCAAGGCGCTGGCCACTGCGGCCTGCACCACAGCCTTAAGCTGGTCTGGATCTATTCCTATTTTTCGATTGTTGTACGCGATTTCTCGCGAGAAAGCAGGCTGCGGTTCTGTTTCCCTATCTATAGAAGCGGAGTCCCTGACTCTGATCCTCGCGCTGAACGGTCCCTGTAACAGCGAAACGCGTTGTTCATGGGCTACGCTGTCAACAATAATAACAACACAGTTTCAAGGGCAGATCCACCACAGCAATTTGAATAAATACAGGCAACGGAATGCTTATCGAAAGTTGCTGATGGATGCAGAATAACGTCTCTCAAAAGTGAACTGGGAGCACAATTATGTGTTTCAATTTTTATTTTTATGTATTTTTTTATTTTTGTACTTTAAATTTGTAACTTAAATTCACGCGGATTGAAAAAAGTTTACGCCAAATGACGGCCCACTTACATTTTAGTTGGTCCTAGAAGGGCTGTATGTGCTACTACTGCTGCTGCTTCCCACGCCGCAGTCACGAATGCTCTCTATGATCCCCCGCTGCCGTCTATGAGTGACCATGTTCTTGGCTGCCCAAACCCGCTTGCGCGCTAGGTTGGTGACAAGTCGCTTCCCGAAGAGCTCCAACGGCTGCGGTGTAACAAGGGAATTTTTATTGCGCTTGTGTCAATGACCAAAATTAGCGTAGGTCAGGCACAGCTTTGTTATTTCACGTCCACGAAAGCCAATTCCGTCCTCTGCTGCTTCGATCTTTGCGTGTCCGTTTCGCGCCCAATCAAAACTTATCCGTTGCTCATTTCAAACCAATAAAAAGCACAAAAACAAGTAAGATGGCTCTAGTCGGGAGTGCCCGACTAGGAGATACCCTAGACCCAGCGGCGAGCTGTCGGTTACATGCATTTAATTAAACCCCTCTGCATTCATACACACGACACCACAAGCGCACTTAGTAAAATAAAACAAAAGTAAATAATAAAACTTATTGCGTTCGCTTTTAATATTTGCAGGAAAAGTTCAATATGCCGAAGTTGTGAAATTTCTCGCAAAATAGGAAACTATATCTTTCAAATGTTGGTTGCAGTTGATCGTGCCAAATACCAATTTTTCCCTATCTCGTTGCTCAAGAATACTTCAAATCACCGATGACCCAGCATTAAGTTGCACTTGGGCCAATAAGTGTATCAAAACTAAATAATAAAAAAAAAACTTTAATTTAAATAAACAGTCAAAAAATTCTTTTGACCCTTTGACCGTGACTCGAACCCGCGTCCACCGAACTACAGTGGCATTTCAATTGCCTCTTGAAAATCGGAGATTAGAAACACATATGTACAACCAATCGCTTGAAAATTCGAAAAAGTATGAGTGCACACGAATGCAGAAAACGTCTGCGGTTGGGTCTTGCCAATATACAAACACATTTTCTTTAATAACATCTGTGTTTCATAATCAATTTGGATGAAATTTGTTTAAATGCATTCTAATGGTATTATACTCTTGGCTCTTATAGTTTCGGAGACATGCGCAAGCATGTTTGTTTTTTTATATGGGCGGCGAATGGGGGCAGGTTTCCAAGATCCGAAATATTCTGCGTATCTTGTACGGGAACATACTAAACCAAACTTGGTGGCTCTATTTCTTATAGTTTTTGAGATATGCCCAAAAATCCTGGTCAGAAAACCGACAAACACTGATTATAAGAAAATGGGGCAAGTTATCGATCATTTGAAATAACCTTGATACGAGTATATACGAATCTAAAAGACCAAGCTCAGCTCTCTAGCCCTTGTAGTCTCTGAAACCGACGCGGTTATACAGACATACGGATAGACGGACGGACGGACAGACGGACGAACAGACAGACGGACGAACAGACAGACGGACAGGGCTTAATAGACTCGGCTAGTGATGCTGATAAAGAATATATGTAATTTATGGGGTCGAAGATGCCTCCTTCTGCCTGTTACATACTTTTGCCATTATACCCTTTTTACCCATTTTCAATGGGTTCAGGGTACAAATACCTATATGCTAGAACTACTAATTGTTAACAGCTAAAATCGAAATGCTGCCCTGTCAATATTTCCGCAGCAGCGGCCACAGCGGACTATCCTGCTTGACACACACACAAACCCGTGTATTTCTTATGGGGCAAAAGAGGCAATTGCGATGATGACCCCGGTCTAAACACCGGGGTCACTACCGCAACAGCATGGGGATTTCGCATTTGCAGCTTTTGGTTCGTAAGCGTGTTGTTGTTTCGACTTTAACAGCCTCTGTTATTCCAGTGTAACAACGCTCAATAAAGTCAAGCTCCCCCGCCGGAAATGGAATACTTGTAAAAAACTATATACAATCAACTCAAATCCCAATTTATTTGGACGCTCTTTACGTACGGTGAGTAAAACGAAGCATAACCCTACCATTTGCACCAGTCAATTAGCTTGCTCCGTCGGCATCTTATACTCGCTTACGAAGTGAGAAGAGTAGATTGGGTATTAAAGCTACAAACATTGAACTTTGGATATATACTCCGGTATACCCGCATCAAATAAAGTGTAAAGATTTTTTGGATATTTTTAGGGGAGTATTAAATTGGAAAAAAAAAACTATGTCTTTCTCGGTTTTAGAGCTGTATCGCCCACACTTTTAGAGTAAGGGCCACCAAATTTAAGAGGCAGATTACTGATGACCACCTCCAAAAATTAAAAGAAAAGTAATCACACCCACTTGGGAGCGAAAATCTATATCTCCCACAATTTAAGAACTAGAGTCACCCAATTTGGCGGACAGTTTTTTGATGACCTCGTCTAAAGATCAAGCCGCAAAATTTAACCGCATGTAACCGACAGCTCGCCGCTGGGTTTAGGGTATCTCCTAGTCGGGCACTCCTAACTAGAGCCATCTTACTTGTTATTATTTACTTTTACTTTATTTTATTTTAGTCGGGCACTCCCGACTATAGCCATCTTACTTGTTTTTTGTGCTTTTTATTGGTTTGAAATGAGCAACGGATAAGTTTTGATTGGGCGCGAAATGGACACGCAAGGATCGAAGCAGCAGAGAACGGAATTGGCTTTCTTGAATTCCGAAAATTTGGCCATGGAGATGGCCACCAGATTGGAGACACTGGGCATGGAGGTGAGAGTGAGAAAATATTGGGATGTATGTGTAGTGAGTAATTAAGCAAAACAATGAGTATATTAATCATTTTAGTCAAGACGGATGCAGAGCGTATGTGGATGACGACATGGCTGAAGATCTGCTGTCACCAGACATGGAAGCAACCTGCTCCACTTCCCAACCGGCTAAAAGGAAAACAAAACAGTAACAAATCTCCTCTTAGATTTATATATATACATATGTATATCTATATATATATATGCATACTGAATCATTCGAAGCATTCCTGTCCATTCGAAAGTTATATTCTCCCAGAACTGACCAAAGCTTTCTTTTAAATATACTTGTTATTATGATTACCTAAGTATGTTGTTTTACTTACTCAAATATTGCTACACCTCTCTACCAGCATCAGCCATCAACGACGCAACAAAAGTGTTTTGGCATTGCCGTGCTAAGATGCAGCTGAGAGAGCATCATAACAGCAAGTGCCTCGTTATCCTCGATGTCGGACGGCAGAAGTCCACGATTTGATCTTCCACTTTAATATTACTCATAATTTGAATTTTTTATACAATTTTATTTTACGCGGACACGCAGCGTTAATAGCGATCAGCTGTTCACTTACTGCAATTGCGGTAGTGACTGGTGTAAACAAAATTTTCAGTTGCGACTTTAGCAGACCCTGTTAAGTCCAGTGTAGAAACCCTATAAACTCCCTATTAAAGTTACAATATATCGGTATCGATACCGATGAATATTTGATAGGCATGGACAATCGCCAACTATCGATGAAAGTCATCATAAATATCGCATTTTCTATTTGGATCGAATTGTTTTGAAACAGCCTGAACTTATTTGATTGCAATTGGCTTTATTTTTTTTAAATACATATAAATTCAAATGTTAGATATACTTTTTTATTTCATAGTTTACTTTAAATATAGTTAAAGTAAATTATTAAATACTTTACAGTGCATATGTATATGACACAATGTTTTTCCTTAAGAATTTGTTACTTTTTGTTTACTGATACTGAACGTGACGGGACTCTTAAAGTATGTAAGTATATAATCTTAGTATTTTTTTTTTTTGTAATACTATTTTTTTATTTTATACCATGAACCCGTTGAGAATGGATAAAAAGGGTATAATGGCTTGTGCAAATATGTGTAACAGGCAGAAGACCCCATAAAATAAATATGCTTGCTCAGGAGCAATAGCCGAGTCGATCAAGCCATGTCCGTCTGTCTGTCCGTCCGTCTGTCTGTATGAGCTCGTCGATTTCAGAGACTACAAGAGCTAGCAAGCTGAACTTGCACTTTTTAAATTCTTATTATTATTTGTAGGGGAGTCTCACAACAGAGATTTTACTAACACACCGACCAAATTGCGGTCTTTTGTGCCAAGAGACTCCCTTGTCGAGGCATTTCTGTTCTGTGCTGGAGTAACAAACTCTCTGCATAGATACTTCCTCCTATTCCAAATAATGGCTGGGCACACATGCTTTGTTGTCTCGTCATCCTCTCTGCAGAGTCTACACTCTGTGTCAGGGGACAGGCGCATTTTGTGGAGGTGATACTTGACTGTGTGGTGTTCCGTGAGATAGGACACCAAGAGCCGACCTCCACCCTTGAAAGATTTTTGGTCTTTTTACCTATGTGTAGGCTGACCAGCTCCTTAGCTTGTCGTAACCCAGGTCTTGTTGACCAGTAGATTCACGTCTTCTTCTCTGACCATTCCTCTATCAACTCTTTGGCAGAGGCCCAGCTTAACCCACAAAAGGGTTCAGGTCCAAGAAGAGGGGTTGCGGAACCAGCCCTAGCTAGCCCGTCCGCAACTGCGTTGCCGGAAATTCCGGAATGTCCTGGTACCCAACAAAGTGTGACCCGGTTTTGATATGAGAGGTGCTGCAATCCGCAACCAGTCTCGAGGTAATCCTCTATGAGGAAAGAGCTCGGCTATCTGAAAAGATATTTATGGCGGCTCCTCTTATCCTCTTATCAAGTATATGTCTGGAGCAGGACTCAATGGCGTGGATCCCAGATTGAAAAACACTGGGCCAGGTACCCATTGCAATCGAGATTTTGGTGTTGGGTCCTGTGATCCCCGCACCAATCCCTTGATTAGTTTTCGATCCATCTGCAGGCTTATGCGATCATTGCAAAGGTTGCCATCATCCCATTCCCTACGGTCTGGAATAAGAGTCCTAAATTTCGCCCCGAAGAAAAGTTCCGTGGTCTTAAGATCCGTTCTTTCGCAGATCCCTAAGCCAGGAATAGTTTTTGCTAGACTAGCATGACCTATGTCTGCTGCTAGCAACCCATTTGTGAGTTTACTCCTCAGAAGGCTCAAATAAGCTACCTTGTTTAAGTGCAAATGCAGTGGATTCAGTCCTAAGACTGTCTCCAGTGCTGCAGTAGAACATGTACGCATGACATCCGTGAGGGATAGGCATACGAGCCGGTGAAATTTGCTGCATTTCTGTATGGCGCTAGCCTGCTGGATCTTTGGCCACCAGACGTGGGCAGCGTAAGTGACAATAGACATAACTATCATACTATTCAGCCATCTGATGGCTTTGGAGTCTAAGCCCCACGTTTTACCGAAGAGCCGATGACATGCCCACTTGGCTTGAGTACCTTTGGTCAACGTTTTGTCGAAGTGCGAGTTCCAGTTAAGTCTCTTATTCAGATTCACGCCAAGATATTTGTTCTAACTTGTTACGATTCCCAGACTTCCTAGAGTCTTGCCAACGGCATTTTGCAGATCATTGGCGCTATGCTCTGGCTTTCTGTAATTGTGCAGCAATGCAATCTTCTAAATGCCCTGAACGTCACCAAAGGATTCACGGACGGCTCACTTATCACGTGCGTGATCATTCTGATATTTATACATTCACTCGCTCCGGTGAATGCATGGGCGTCGTTTCTCTTGGGGCATTTCAACTGCTTGAAGAGAGTATATGCTGCCTTGATATAATCTGCGAGCTCTATTGCTCCCAAAAATGGTATCTTTCGTTCACGTTAATTTTTCGGTATAGTTAATGTCAGTTAAGCTCAGAAGCGCTAAGACATAACTAACCTTGAAATCTCCTCTCTCATTAATGTGTTTATCTGGCATTGCTCGCGAACAGTGCCGAACGGGATAAAGAGCAGCTCTATAATGCTCCAACATTCCTCTCAACATCGCACAATGGGAGCATCTGACATTTTCTTTGTAGAAATTTTTACTTCTAGGTCAAAAAAATGTTCAAAAATAATTTTAAAATTTTCTAAGACTTTGAAGTAAGTAGAAGGTCTTCGGATGGCTGCCAGTTGGTCGGGAAACATCAGGTTATGTTTTTACGGGACTTGCAATTCTAGACACCGATCGTCTTTTATGCACGCACCTATGTACTTTAAGCAAAAGTAAAATGTAGTTCGTTTCAAGAAGAGAGTGACTCAAAACTTCAGATTGGATACTTTTTTCCATTTTTAATCTTGATATGTTCATATTTAAAATTTTTAAATTAAAACCAAAAGTCATACTGGTTTTAATAGAGGCAGACACAACCACAAAGAGTTTACCGGGACGCATGTCTCTTTTTGTGTCATCTTCTTTTTATACCCTGAACCCATTAAAAATTAGTAAGTAATATAATATATAATGGCTTGGTGTAAATGTATGTAATAGGCAGAAGGAAGGATCTCCGACTCCAAAAAGTATATATTCTTGATCAGGATAGTCAACAGAGTCGATCTAGCCATATCCGTCTGTCTGGCCGTCCGTCCGAATGTATGAACGCGTCGATCTCGAAAACTATAAGTGCTAGAGACATCCACTTTTCGAATAGCTCTAAAAGAACCTGTTGCAAAAAGTTTCAACATGATCGGTTAAGAAACACAGAAGTTATTAAATAAAACGTGTTGTAAAATTAGACAAATTTGACAATCCAATTGGCACCAAGTGCTGTAATAAGAGCTAGGGATTAAAGTATGATAAAATATACACAGGTCAAGGCTATTTATCTATTATCGATAACCCGCTCCGTTTTCTTATTATCGATATTTATCGGTTTTGTTTATCCGGTTTTTTGAACATATCTCAGAGACTTTAGGAGCAAAAGCCACCATATTTGGTTTAATATGTTCTCGTAAAGCATTTACCGCTTAGGCTTTGCATGAAATTCCAATCAGTTAGTCAGACCGTCAAAACAAACTGTTTATGTGTATAGATTGCAAGACTGCAAGTTGTGAAATTTTTAACATTTTAGATACCAACCGAAAAACATATGGATGGAAAATCACATATAATTAAAAGACCATAAGAATAACATAAGTCATTTACTATGTGCAAGAGAACCAACACTTCTTCATCGTTGGCGTGAAGGATTCATTAATGAGGAACGATCACTACGAACTGCAGTCCGCGGTAGGGTCGAAACGGCATGAAATATGCAAAAAGCGGCCAACAATATATACCCGTAGTTTTCAAGTTTTGATACAATAGTCCGATCAGATTGATTTATATACCGGCTGCATATCACAGCGGACGGTAGTCTGCGCTAGGGGCGAAGAACAACGGTGTGTACAAAAGCGGCTAGCAATATATACGCGAACTTTTTAAGTTTTGTTACGGTATTCCGATCAGATCGAGTGATATACCGATCTAAAGGTATTACTTAAACTAGAAGAAAAATATTTCACAACATGAGAAGGCTTATTTGGTTCATAAGATACACAGCTGTGAACGATTCGAAAAAAAATTACATTTTTGGAGCTGATAGGGCTTTCAGAAATTCATTCACACATCCAAAAAGTTTGTGTTTCGAATACGCGCCGAATGGTACTTAATTTATTCAAATCCGATAAATCATTCAATAGTTATTAGGAAAATAAATATTTTGTGTGTTTCCGAAATGTTGATGTTAATTTCGGTATAAATTTTCGCGTATAATAGCGTTGACATGGCTCTATGGAACTTTGTGGCCTTTTTCCCTATCATGAACCAAGAAACTTTTGTTCTACGACTTTTGGAAAAACCCGCTGGTTTGCCGGGAAAATGCTAAAATCTGCTAAAATTGACACCCCCACAGTTCCAAATCACAGATCATGGCTCTATATATTGTTTGAATGGTATTTTTAAGAGCTTTTAGGCGTACCTTGGCATTTATGTTTTTAAATACGTGTCGCGGAATGAGTTAAGAATCGAAAAGTAACGTAGTTACTATATTTATCGATAGTCGAAAGAGCATTGGAATATGCATTTGGTATTGTATTTCCCCACAGTGCTGGTCACACCTTTATGTATAAAAGTGCTCGTATTAGAATTTGAGTGTCTTGTCGTGAGCACGCAGAATGGGAGGAAGTTATACTCTTATTACTGTACTAAGCTGTATTTTCTACAGAATAAAGTACTATCCATCGTCGTCAACTTTTAGTATTCTGAGCATTCTGAGTATTCTGACAGGCCTTTTTCTTTTATTCGCAGACCACATGTACGGCGTCTCGCTTATTCGCCGTTAATGTGAACTTGGAGTCTGCAAGGGTAACTTGCGCTGGAGATCCGACGTGGTGCAGCAGTTGAAGCTACGAGGTGTGTGTGCTGGTGCTGACCACTATGCAACACAGGTCAAGGGCTTCCACCCCAGCTAGAGAGTAGTCAGATTTCCTGGGTCGAAAGTTGATGATGCCAGCCCAACAATCACCCAGAAGAAGCCCCCGATTGAACGACATGGAACAGACGGCCATAGCAGGAGCCGCCGTGCGAACGGAGACACCTACGGTGCGAACAGCGTCTGCTGAGCTGCAACCGCGACACACACCCAGCACAGTGTCTGGAGGTATGAGAGTGCAGGTTGCCACTGGGAGTACCACCGCATTGACGGTGCCGTAGGAATTGTGCGAACAAGCCAGTAGCAAGACTGGAGAAGCGACCACCAGCGAATCCCAAGTTGCGAGCCTAATGCAGAAGATCGCCGCCTTGGAGAAAGAACTACAGCGTGCAACAGGGAATCAAGTGCATGTAAGCACCACAAGTGATCCCGTTGGACCAATCAATGTTGGAGTAAGTAGTCCAAGCATCTTTGACTGGAAATTTGACGTTGCCTATGAGCGCAAATCAACAGCTGGAAAGTACTGCAATTGTGGCGCCAGCGTTGAGTGGAAATGTACCGTTACCTTTCAGTGAAGAATTGCCGCTACAAACCAACGGAATTGTGTCGACATGTTTGAGTGGAAATTTGCCGCCATCGTCGTCTATGCATGGAATATTGCCGCCAGCATCAAATTGTTATGTGACCTCAAGCCACGCAAGGCCATACTGCGCGGGGCAAACAGCAGTTGGATGTGCGTCAACGCAAGTGAGCCCAACGGAGGCCATGGTGCCAGCGCCATCAACTGTAGTCTGCGGGTCAGTGACGCCGACGATGAGGAAGACACGCAAATTACCGGATCTTCCTGAATTTGGAGGCCAGCTTGAAGACTGGCCCATATTCTTCCACGCATATACAGAAACATCTGCAGCATATGGCTGCACGGATTTGGAGAATAACCTGCGATTGCTGAAGGCATTGAAGGATTAAGCACGCGACACTGTGAAGTCTCTGCTTATCCACCCAAGCAACGTGAACGCCGTAATGGAACAGCTTCGCTTCATGGGGAGCAGCATTTGGGAAACCCCACCCTAATTGAGGAACTGGTCACCAAATTGCCAACAGGCAGAAGATTGGAATGGGCCAGGCTCGCTGCAACATTGAGTACTTACCCGACGGTCGTACACTTCAGCAGGTGGCTGACTGAACTTGCGAACGTTGTATGTACGATCCCGAATGTCGAGGTAAAAGAACCAAAGCGTCGGTTGCTGCATGTGAGCACCGACCGACAGGTTAAGAATTGGAATAAACAGTGCCCAATATGCGATGGGCAACATGGAGTCAGGAATTGTAAAGATTTCAACCGAGCTTCCCCATCAACGAGATGGAGATATGTGAAGGAGCATCGGCTTTGTTTCTCATGCCTGCGAGGCGGTCACATGGCCAGGTCCTGTCGTGTGGACAATGAATGCCAAGTGTTTGGATGCCATGGAAGTCATCATCGCCTACTGCACGAAGCTTTGAGTTCCTCTAGGATGTCGTCACAGCCAGTGGATGATCCCGCTAGAGATGTAAGACGGACACCGCAGCCAGCGGATTTGAATGACAGTGCCGGCCGAAGGACGCCACCAAGGGCAGTCCAAGCGGCACCAGCAAGGAATTTGAGTTGTGTCGACCCAAAGAGAACGCGTCTACTGTTTCGCATACTATCTGTAGCATTGTTCTTAGCAGGAATTACGCGACTCGACACGTACGCACTCTTCGATCAAGGCTCGTTCGCATCCATGATTGATGATGAACTGAAACGCGAACTGAACCTGCAGGGTGAGCGACGATAACTAAATATCAACTGGCTTGGTGGAAAATCAGCCAGAGAAAGCATCACTGTGATAAACCTGCAAATTTGTGGAGCAGGAAAATGCCAACGTTACGATTTGAGGAATGTGAATTCAGTTAAAAACTTGAGTCTGCCGATGCAGAGCTTGCTTCGAGGTGATGCTCAAGAAACTATGAAGAATGCACGTCTGCCAATGGAGCCGTACAGCAATGTGGTACCGAAGCGTATCGCTGAATTCAGCACTGGAGAAGGCTCCACAGCACTACAAACCACTGCCAGCCGTGCTTTTCCACTTTAGGGAAGGCGCAATTGGAGTTTGCGGAGACATCAATGAGATGTTTCATCAGGTGTTGATACAGCCACAGGACAGATGCGCACAGCGGTTTCTGTGGCGAGACGGAGATGATCAACAGGATCCAGAAATAGTTGTGATGACGTTCGGCGCAGCATGCTAGCCAAGTGCAGCGCATTATGTGAAGAACAAAAATGCGCTAGAATATCAACACACGGATGCGGTTAAAGCAATTACTGAGTACCACAACGTGGACGACTATGTGGACAGCTTCATGACGGAAGCGGAAGCAGTATCCGTATTGGGTGAGAGAAATACATGCCAACGCCGGGTTCGACGTGTGCCAATTTGTTCCAGCACACCATCCGTGATCGACGACTTGGGCCAATATGTGGCAGCTAAGGATGTCGGATGGCATGACGCTGAAAAGATACTAGGAATGCACTGGCAGCCAGCCACGGATGAATTCAAATTCAATGTGAAGTTTCACAAAGTCCCGAGCAACGTGCTGAATGACAAATGAATGCCCACCAAAAGGGAGTTCCTGAGCCTGATCATGTCTACATTTGATCCTTCAGGATTTTTATCCTGTTGTATGATTACCGCCAAATTGCTGCTGAGAGAGATTTGGCGCCGAGAAATTTAGTGGGATGAACCACTACCAGATGGAATCAGCGGTGCCTTCGAGAAGTGGCGCCAAGAGATAGTCAACGTGGAGAAATTTCGATGTCCACGCTATTACTTCGGTCCAGGTGTAATAGGAGATACGCAACTACACGTATTTGTAGATGCAAGCCAATCTACATTTGCCGCAGTGGCCTACATGAGGGTCACTAGCGAGGATGGAATACGAGTATGTTTCGTGTGTGCCAAGACGAAATGTGTTCCAATGAGAACCATGTCGATTCCTCGACTGGAACTGCAAGCTGCCGTTCTAGGAACAAGACTACTGTGAAGCAGGAACACAGCATCGCTGTCAGCGATATCGTGCTCTGGTCAGATTCGAGGACAGTGCTGCACTGGATAAGCAGTACGCACCGCCGATACAAGCAATTTGTCGGCAATCGAGTGACAGAGATTCTGGAGTCTACGGATGTTGTACAGTGCCGATAGGTACCAACCGCCCAGAACGCAGCAGATGACGCAACACAGCCACAAATCAAGGCGGGTTTTGGCCAAGAGTCCCGATGGCTGAACGGGCCCACGTTTTTGCGAGAGTTAGCCAACCGTTGGCGGCAGCCAGCGGCACAACACGATACCTTCGATGACGAAGAAGAGATGCCGAGTGAGTTTGTCTTTCATTTCAGAGATTCTCGAGCTACAACTGATTGTTGAGAACCACTGCCTGGGTACAGAGATTCATACGATGGTGCCGTGAACAGTGGGAGCAGCTCGAATGTTACGGCCTCACAGCTGCTGAAAGTGAGGACGCGGAGTACTTGTTGATACGACGGTCACAATGTGAGGCATTTCCGGACAAAATCCAGGCCGCGCTTACCGGAGACATTCGCTGGACGAAGCGACATACGAGGATTGGCGCCCTATCTGGATGAATATGGAATTTTGCGAGCTTATGGTCGAGTGGACGCAGCTCTATGCATGCCATATAGCGCAAGACGGCCGGTTATACTATAGCACCGGAGTAATAGGGAACTGTATGTTCTGTAACAGGAAGTTGCTGTCAATTTAATTACGTGATGTGAATAATTAATGATTTATGACCCTATGTGACCCTAATTAATATGCAGGCACCTGACCCTTTTTGAAGGAGGGGTGTTTGGGGACCGATCGTTAATATGCAGGTACGTGATCCTTTTTTAGGGAGGGGCAAGTGAGGGAACAAATCGTCATTGGCCTTTGTGACCTTTTGAGGAGGGGGAGCTGAGGAAAGTGGCCGTTACATTTTAGTAACTGTCCCTTTTCTGAAGTAGCGTGGGTGCCCGATCATTAAAATTCAGATTTGAAGTGGGAGGGGTTATGAGATCACGTGCGCACAAGTGCACGCATCGACTTGTTCATCTACTTTTTCGGGGGTGGGAAAAGGGACCGATCATTAAAAAGTGGTTTAATAAGAGGCCGCTCATTTAAATTCAGATTTTAATTGGGAGGGGGTTATGAGATCACGTGCGCACAAGTGCACGCATCGACTTGTTCGTCTATTTTTTCGGGGGTGGGGAAAAGGGACCGATCATTAAAAAACCGGTTTAATAAGGGACCGCTCATTAGAATTCAGATTTGAAGTGGGAGGGGTTATGCGATCACAGGCGCACAAGTGCACGCATCGACTTGTTTGTTTACTTTTTCAGGGGTGGGTTGAGAGCTCGATCAGGCACGTGCGCATTTAATTTACTCTCCCTTTTCTGAAGAGTGTGAACTACACGGCGAAGGAACACAAGTGCGGCGCACACTTGTAAACAGGTTTTTTAGAGAAAAAGGTTCGATCGTAAATTCTAATGTATGGTATAAAAGATAGACAACATGTTTTCATTTTACAGATTTTTTGTCAATTTATTTATTGGTTTGTTTATACTACAATTTATTTAAATTATTTTTTCTAGCTTAGGATTAAATAGTTTTATGTATCATTCTATTACTTAATTTAGTGTACTGTGATATAAGGCGTTCTAGTTTTTGTATTCGTATAATATAAAAGTGACAGGCGCAGGTGTCGCATCCAGTTATTGTCTGATCTGAGGACCAGGGACATATTGTTAAATGTTCTCCGTATTGCGATGTTCTAATGTGAGATTTTTCGTATTTGGTGAAATATTCTCGGTATTCCGCCAACAGCCGTTGATGCTCAGGAAAAATCATCCCATCAAATTCGGCTAGAAAATCATAAATTTTCTTTACAATAGAGGTGTAGCCAAATTTTGAAATTAATCCCATTTCTGTACTGTACTTCTTCAAGATAAAATTAGAACTGAATGCAGCCTTGATACTGGGAGCCTACTTATACAGCTGACTCTTTTTTTAAAAATATTTCTCTATAGTTGTTTGCATCTCTTTCTATTTCTCGTCCCATCTTTTTAGAAATTTCAAAGCATAAACGAGTTAAATCTATTTCTTCGTCATTTCTATAAGTTACATTTAAATCGGTGAACCGTATATCATTTTTTTGAGTCATTGCACATTTGGGAATAATATGGTTATAATATATACTTGTAATTTGATTTTTCAATAATGTATTCCAGCATAAGAAAGATGTAAAAAATATACCCAATCGTATAAACGATCGCCAGGATTCGCCATCAAACTCAATTTTATTACCATATTGATTTAATACTAAAATACATTGATTTTCCGGTTTTCTATACCTAAAATGACACTTTACTTTACGCTGTATCAAGTAGGGGGTGATCAACTATTGTATCAGGCATTAAGAACTCAAACTGTTCAAGCCTTAACTGGATATATTCCTTGTGCGTTAACAATCGAATCCACTCCTCCTTTTCTAGGCCAATGAAATTTCTTTTATGCTGTTGCATCCAGATCATGGGTGTAAATGCTCTTGTAGTTGAAAATCTACACTTTTATCTTAAGATCTACATAATATTCAAATCCGAAAATTAATTCATGATCTTGAGGCTTCCTACACTTTCTCGCTTTTTTTAACTGTTGCGTGGTCATGTTGGTTGACATCTGAATCAAACTAACTCTAAATTAACGTACGCGCACCTTTTAAGGCACCGACTCTCATTAAATCTTTTCAGTATGTTACATAAAGTTGAGGCAAGATGTTGAAGGTAGATAGAAACTCTTGCGTTTTGGTTGATTTCCAATATGTATTTGGAAACGATAATCAGGTTTTCGTTAAGGAACTAGCATTCATGCAGGGTGGTTCGGTTATTCCAAATTTCTTTCACTTCAAACCACCCTACAATATAAAGGAGCTGGATGAAGTAAATCAAAAGACTAATTTAATAGCCCAAGAATATGTAGATGGTTTGGATTGGTCGGATGGAGATATTTCATATTTAGGGCTGGATTAATATGGATACGTTTCAGAATTCAAGTACACTTTTATGTTTCTCAAGTGATTTTGAATTAGTGCTCCATTTAGTGTAAATGCTATTATCGCAAAACGGGGGCGCTCCCTGTTGGCTGCAAGCTTAACATTCCATATATGATGGGAGCCCTCCGCCAGTGCGGGATTAAGATAGCAGTCCCAGCTACGAAATGCTATTGGTAACAAACCACCGCTTTTAATCGAACTGAACATTGCCAATTTCTTCTCATCGCTAAGTGCTACATGTGGTATTTTCCATGTTATATTGCAAATATTCAGTTTAATTTCGACATCTCCAATTTTCGAATAAAATACATCTTCCATGCTTTTAGTCATGAGTAGTATAAGCTCATGTTTACAATTTAACAAGACTTTATTATAGTCTTCTCCAAATCCAAGTAAGAATTTAAGAGGAACGGAGAAATTAAAATATCCACCGTTTGCTAGCTGTTTATCAGATCCATTAAACCATCCAGAGTTACTAAGCATGTGACTCTCACTCTTGTTGATTGAAATGTAGTTTTTTAAGGTGGTCGTTGTACCAACAAATCGTGTGCGATCGATTTCAATGCCATTCAATTCATATCGAATTTCATCAAACAAATAACCCATAAAATTGTTTTTAAATTTACCAGCGTTAGTAGGTGTGTTGTCAGCCAAACAAATTGAGCCCTCAATATTAATAAAACTCTCGCTCGGTAATACATAAAGATCCTGATTTTGGATTGTATTTCGAACTTCATCATTAGTCTTAAATGATTGAAGGTAGGGTGAGTAACTATGATATTCTTTTTTTATTATGCTCTGTTCGGAATAGGGCTTCTCTCGAACATTCAAGATATCGCTCATTGCGTTCTGATTGTAAGACCCAAAGACTTTAAAAATAATCTGTTTGTAGGTGTAAGAGTTCTCCTTACTGATCTTGTTTCCTCTATGTAAGAACTCGGAGTGTTTGAGGTGGGGTTATTACACGCATATTAATTGTAAATAATCATTGTCGTGGTCTTAAATGTAAGCGAACTGTAACGCTCTTTTCACGTAAATTAACTAAATTTCCGTCTTGATCAACAATCCGTAAAATGAATGACTGAATCTCTCTCGTGTTCACCGGCAAATAAATCAGGTTGATAGGTTTCTCGCTCATTTTATAGCCTGGTGGTACGTTGAGAGTAAATTCATGCAACGCATGACTTGATTCTTCGTTCACGAATGATCCGCTTACAATATTACACTCCAAGCGAATTGTATTCACTTTAAATATATCGACAGGTTGATCTGAGGTATGTACGGTATTTGACTTTACCTCCCTTTTATAAAATCCAAATAATTGGCTAATAGTACGCTCTCTGTCAAAATATATGGGATGTTCCTTAGTTGAAATCATGACCTGAAGTGTGTTGTTGTTGCTCTCGATAAGTGGATGATTTATTTTTTTGGGTTCTACTTCCTTCATTTTCTCTAATATAACATTACTTATGTCATTTAGCTCGTAGGATCCCACGGGAATCTCGAATACATGTTCTCCAATATGGAATAAATTATTATCATGATCCACATTTGGAATCGAGTTATACATGTGAAAATCGATAAGAGCACATTCATAATCCGTATGTAGTATAACAGGCGGAAATTAGTTTGCCGATAAAGTTGAACTGCATCCTGTTAACGTAAGTGTTGTTGACATTTTGACAAGTTGCGTGTAAGTGAAGTATCAATGAACGTTCTTGTCGTTATATTTCAAATTCGAATGAAGTCTGCAAATCCTCGTCTATACCGTCCGTTATCTATGGGGCCATCTTTACAAATTAATTGAAAGCCATATCCATAGCCAGGTCCAACAATTAGGGCTCTAATTGAACTGGGTAAAAGGCTACTGTGCCTGGTCGTTTGGTTTTCATTATTTTTTAAATCGAAATTTCTCACTTCAATGTTCGTTTTTTGCTTTATTAAACGCATATTAGTTAAGGTTTTTTCATAAGCACGTCACTCATTAACAGCTCTTTGAAGAATAATGAGCTAATAAAATGGTAATGCACTTTTATAAACCATTTAGTAATAAAATTAACGTCTACCACGGAGGAGGTATCATTAATAAAATAATAAACTCATTGCCAGTAGAATTACACTTGCCAGGCTATCAGTTTTGTGGGCCAGGAACAAAACTCCAGTCACGTTTGGAGCGCGGCGATAAGGGAATAAATCCATTAGACGCTGCCTGCAGAGAGCATGAAATAGCATACTCAAACCACAAAGAATTAAGGAAACGTCATATAGCCGATCTGGTTCTAGCGGAAAGAGCGTGGGAGCGAGTTAAAGCATCTGACAGCAGTTTTGGAGAAAAGGCCGCAGCATATCTTGTAACTAACGCAATGAAAGCAAAGAAAAAATTCGGCATGGGCCTCAATCAAAGGAAAAAGAAACCAACGCAATATGAAAAAAAGAAAAAATTGGGCATGGGACTGAAGCAGAGGAAAAAGAAGCCAAAACCATGTGAAAAAAAGAAAAAATTTATGCATGTAGTTAGAGTGGCTTCAAATATGTTAAAAAAGAAGAAACCTTATGATATTCACTCGGCAATCCAAATAGCTAAGAAAGTCATAGACAACTCAATTGGAGATAAGAAAAAAGATATAATAATCCCGAGAATAATAAGTGTGCCTAAAGTGGGCGGGTTCTTGCCGCTTGTACCGATTTTAACAGCAATCGGTGCATTAGGAGGGCTTGCGTCCGGTGGTTCAGCTATTGTTAAAACTATTAACAGTGCTAATACCGCCAAAAAACAGCTAGAGGAGAAAAAGCGACAAAATAAAAAAATAGAAGCAATTGCTTTTGGCAATGGTCTGTATCTCAAGCCATACCAAAAGGGATACGGTATATCAACTCTTCAAAAAAACTTCTAGCGCAGCTACTTAATAAACCACTTTCAAACATTGATATAATGAACTTTGCACGCAAGCATATTCCTAATTTCAGAGGTGTATTTATGAGAGACTCACTTCCAAAACGTGCTCGTAAAAGGGAGTGTGGCATCATTAATTTAGACTCTTCGACAGGAGGTGGGACACATTGGGTAGCTTTTTATAAAACAGAGAAGGAAAGTCGATATTTTGATAGCTTCGGGAATTTACCACCACCTCTAGAGCTAATCAAATATTTAGGAGATACAATTAAATACAATTATAAACGAAAACAACGGTTCGATACTTTTAACTGTGGACACTTGTGTTTAAGGTTTCTACTATTGAATTAAAGAATATTTAATAAAGATTTATAAAAATTAAAATTCAACTAGTATTTTTGTATTTTTTAATGCATGGGACTATATAACTTTTAATATATTTTATATTTAATCAGTCTGAGATGAACAACAGCTTGATCAACAGCAATAAACAATAAATAAACAGCAAATAAACAGCAAATAAGCAACAAATAAACAACAATGAACAACAATTAAACAGCAAATAAACAACAATAAACAGCAAAAAACAACAAATAATCAACAAAAAACAACAAATAAACAACAATAAACAACAAAAAACAACAAAAAACATCAATAAACAACAAATAAACAACAGATAAACAACAAATAAACAACAATAAACAACAAATAAACAACAAATAAACAACAAATAAACAACAAATAAACAACAAATAAACAACAAATAAACAACAAATAAACAACAAATAAACAACAATAAACAACAATAAACAACATTAAACAACAATAAACAACAAATAAACAACAAATAAACAACAAATAAACAACATTAATCAACAATAAACAACAATAAACAACATTAAACAAGAATAAACAACAAATAAACAACAATAAACAACAAATAAACAGCAAGTAAACAACAATAATCAACAATAAACAACAAATAAACAACAAAAAACAACAATAAATAACAAATAAACAACAGATAAACAACAAATAAACAACAATAAACAACAATAAACAACAAATAAACAGCAAATAAACAACGATAAACAACAAATAAACAGCAAAAAACAACATCAAACAACAAATAAACAACAAATAAACCACTGGTTTCGTATTTAAGAAAATGAAGGAACATATTCTGAAGGAATTAACAAAGACAAGAAACGCATTAAAACGAAAATTTCAAAGCATTAAATTAGGGAGAGAAGAAAATGAATATTAATTAGAAGAGACATTTAAACCAATTACGCAACCTCTTAAAAAACTCATCACTGGAAATATACTACCCAATCAGCCTTTAAAGACGAAGATAGAAGAAAATGAAGATTATACAAAACAAGAAATTAAAGTAGATCAAAACTATAGTAATGTATCTCATGATACATATGATGAGGAAATCACAGAAGATCAATTCTATTCTCAACCTTTTGTGTCAACTAATGAAAGCAATAATCAGCATACTGTAACAAGCAATGTGAGTTATAATTTAAATCTGAGTGAGCTAGAGCGAAAGGGCGAGCTTGATAAAGCCTTTAGCCCCTACAAGAAAAGCGGAGAAATGAAATTGGGAGCAACTAAAATAATTGTAGATGTTAATGAAATAATATTAGAAACCGGTGAAAAGTGGAAACTAACACCGGGATTATATTCATTTTCTTCTCTCCCTAATTTAATGCTTTGAAATTTTCGTTTGAAAGCGTTTCTTGTCTTTGTTAATTCCTTCAGAATATGTTCCTTCATTTTCTTAAATACGAAACCAGTGGTTTATTTGTTGTTTATTTGTTGTTTGATGTTGTTTTTTGCTGTTTATTTGTTGTTTATTGTTGTTTATTGTTGTTTATTTGAGGTTGATTTGTTGTTTATTGTTGTTTATTGTTGTTTATTTGTTGTTTTTTGTTGTTTATTGTTGTTTATTTGTTGTTTATGTGTTGTTTATTTGTTGTTTATTTGTTGTTTATTTGTTGTTTATTTGCTGTTTATTGTTGTTTATTTGTTGTTTATTCTTGTTTAATGTTGTTTATTGTTGTTTATTGTTGATTAATGTTGTTTATTTGTTGTTTATTTGTTGTTCATTTGTTGTTTATTTGTTGTTTATTGTTGTTTAATGTTGTTCATTGTTGTTTATTGTTGTTTATTTGTTGTTTATTTGTTGTTTATTTGTTGTTTATTTGTTGTTTATTTGTTGTTTATTGTTGTTTATTTGTTGATTATTTGTTGTTTATTGTTGTTTATTGTTGTTTATTTGTTGTTTATTTGTTGTTTATTTGTTGTTTATTGTTGTTTTTTGTTGTTTTTTGTTGTTTATTGTTGTTTATTTGTTGTTTTTGGTTGATTATTTGCTGTTTCTTGCTGTTTATTGTTGTTTATTTGCTGTTTGATTGTTGTTTATTGTTGTTTATTTGTTGCTTATTTGCTGTTTATTTGCTGTTTATTTATTGTTTATTGCTGTTTATCAAGCTGATGTTCAGCTCAGACTGATTAAATATAAAAGATATTAAAAGTTATATAGTCCCATGCATTACAAAATACAAAATATTCTTTAATTCAATAGTGGAAACCTTAAACACAAGTGTTCACAGTTAAAAGTATCGAACCGTTATTCTCGTTTATAATTGTATTTAATTTTATCTCCTAAATATTTGATTAGCTCTAAAGGTGGTGGTAAATTCCCGAAGCTATCAAAATATCGACTTTCCTTCTCTGTTTTATAAAAAGCTACCCAATGTGTCGCACCTCCTGTCGAAGAGTCTAAATTAATGAGGCCACACTCCCTTTTACGAACACGTTTTGGAAGTGAGTCTCTCATAAATACACCTCTGAAATTAGGAATATACTTGCGTGCAAAGTTCATAATATCAATGTTTGAAAGTGGTTTATTGGGTAGCTGCGCTAGAAGTTTTTTTGAAGAGTTGATATACCGTATCCCTTTTGGTATGGCTTGAGATACAGACCATTGCCTAAAGCAATTGCTTCTATTTTTTTATTTTGTCGCTTTTTCTCCTCTAGCTGTTTTTTGGCGGTATTAGCACTGTTAATAGTTTTAACAATAGCTGAACCACCGGACGCAAGCCCTCCTAAGGCACCGATTGCTGTTAAAATCGGTACAAGCGGCAAGAACCCGCCCACTTAAGGCACACTTATTATTCTCGGGATTATTACATCTTTTTTCTTATCTCCAATTGAGTAGTCTATGACTTTCTTAGCTATTTGGATTGCCGAGTGAATTTCATAAGGTTTCTTCTTTTTTAACATATTTGAAGCCACTCTAACTACATGCATAAATTTTTTCTTTTTTTCACATGGTTTTAGCTTTTTGTTCCTCTGCTTCAGTCCCATGCCCAATTTTTTCTTTTTTTCATATTGCGTTGGTTTCTTTTTCCTTTGATTGAGGCCCATGCCGAATGTTTTCTTTGCTTTCATTGCGTTAGTTACGAGATATGCTGCGGCTTTCTCTCAAAAACTGCTGTCAGATGCTTTAACTCGCTCCCACGCTCTTTCCGCTAGAACCAGATCGGCTATATGACGTTTCCTTAATTCTTTGTGGTTTGAGTATGCTATATCATGCTCTCTGCAGGCAGCGTCTAATGGATTTATTCCCTTATCGCCGCGCTCCAAACGTGACTGGAGTTTTGTTCCTGGCCCACAAAACTGATAGCCTGGCAAGTGTAATTCTACTGGCAGTGAGTTTATTATTTTATTAATGATACCTCCTCCGTGGTAGACGTTGATTTTATTACTAAATGGTTTATAAAAGTGCATTACCATTTTATTAGCTCATTATTCTTCAAAGAGCTGTTAATGAGTGACGTGCTTATGAAAAAACCTTAACTAATATGCGTTTAATAAAGCAAAAAATGAACATTAGAGTGAGAAATTTCGATTTAAAAAATAATGAAAACCAAACGATCAGGCACAGTAGCCTTTTACCCAGTTCAATTAGAGCCCTAATTGTTGGACCTTCTAACTGTGGGAAAACAAATGTAATGATTAGTTTGATCGAGAGTCCCAATGGACTAAAATTTGAAAATATTTATTTGTATTCAAAGTCGTTATTTCAACCTAAATACGAATATTTAAAAAAACTTGTAGGCCCGATCAAAGGCATGGGCTATTTCACATATTCTGAAAATGAAAGTGTAATAGCACCAGACAAAGCCAAAAAGAACTCGATAATGATATTTGATGATGTAGCGTGTGAAAAACAAAATAATATTCGTGCGTACTTTTGCATGGGGCGACATAGCAACATCGATGCGTTTTATTTATGCCAAACATACACACGTATTCCGAAACATCTTGTGCGTGATAATGCAAACCTAATTCTAATGTTTAAACAAGATGCCCTAAATATGAAGCACGTCTATCAGGATCATGTAGGCGTTGATATGAATTTCGATTGTTTTAAGGAAATTTGTCAATTATGTTGGAAGGAAAGATATGGCTTTCTATTAATTTATAAAGATGACCCCATAGATAACGGACGGTATAGACGAGGATTTGCAGACTTCATTCGAATTTGAAATATAACGACAAGAACGTTCATTGATACTTCACTTACACGCAACTTGTTAAAATGTCAACAACACTTACGTTAACAGGATGCAGTTCAACTTTATCGGCAAACTACTTTCCGAATATTATACATAACATACGGATTATGAATGTGCTCTTATCGATTTTCACATGTATAACTCGATTCCAAATGTGGATCATGATAATAATTTATTCCATATTGGAGAACATGTATTCGAGATTCCCGTGGGATCCTACGAGCTAAATGACATAAATAATGTTATATTAGAGAAAATGAAGGAAGTATAACCCAAAAAAATAAATCATCCACTTATCGAGAGCAACAACAACACATTTCAGGTCATGATTTCAACTAAGGAACATCCCATATATTTTGACAGAGAGCGTACTATTAGCCAATTATTTGGATTTTATAAAAGGGAGGTAAAGTCAAATACCGTACATACCTCAGATCAACCTGTCGATATATTTAAAGTGAATACAATTCGCTTGGAGTGTAATATTGTAAGCGGATCATATGTGAACGAAGAATCAAGTCATGCGTTGCATGAATTTACTCTCAACGTACCACCAGGCTATAAAATGAGCGAGAAACCTATCAACCTGATTTATTTGCCAGTGAACACGAGAGAGATTCAGTCATTAATTTTACGGATTGTTGATCAAGACGGAAATTTAGTTAATTTACGTGAAGAGAGCGTTACAGTCGCTTACATTTAAGACCACGACAATGATTATTTACAATAAATATGCGTGTAATCACCCCACCTCAAACATTCCGAGTTCTAACATAGAGGAAACAAGATCAGTAAGGAGAACTCTAACACCTGCAAACAGATTATTTTTAAAGTCTTTGGGTCTTACAATCAGAACGCAATGAGCGATATCTTGAATGTTCGAGAGAAGCCCTATTCCGACGAGAGCATAATAAAAAAGGAATATCATAGTTACTCACCCTACCTTCAATCATTTAAGACTAATGATGAAGTTCGAATTACAATCCAAAATCAGGATCTTTATGTATTACCGAGCGAGAGTTTTATTAATATTGAGGGCTCGATTTGTTTGGCTGACAACACACCTACTAACGCTGGTAAATTAAAAAACAATTTTATGGGTTATTTGTTTGATGAAATTCGATATGAATTGAATGGCATTGAAATCGATCGCACACGATTTGTTGGTACAACGACCACCTTAAAAAACTACATTTCAATCAACAAGAGCGAGAGTCACATACTTAGTAACTCTGGATGGTTTAATGGATCTGATAAACAGCTAGCAAACGGTGGATATTTTAATTTCTCCGTTCCTCTTAAATTCTTACTTGGATTTGGAGAAGACTATAATAAAGTCTTGTTAAATTGTAAACATGAGCTTATACTACTCATGACTAAAAGCATGGAAGATGTATTTTATTCGAAAATTGGAGATGTTGAATTTAAACTGAATATTTCCAATATAACATGGAAAATACCACATGTAGCACTTAGCGATGAAAAGAAATTGGCAATGTTCAGTTTGACTAACAACAGTGGTTCGTTACCAATAGCATTTCGTAGCTGGGACTGCTATCTTAATCTCGCACTAGCGGAGGGCTCCCATCATATATGGAATGTTAAGCTTGCAGCCAACAGGGAGCGCCCCCGTTTTGCGATAATAGCATTTACACTAAATGGAGCACTAATTCAAAATCAATTGAGAAACATAAAAGTGTACTTGAATTCTGAAACGTATCCATATGATGACACGAATGTTAATTTTGGACGAGAACGTTTCGCTAGCCTCTACGACATGTATACAAATTTCCAACAAAGCTATTATATGAAAGAGTCTCGGCCGCTGCTTTCACCTAGCGAGTTTAAGGAAAAGGCGCCGATTATTGTTTTTGATCTTTCGCATCAGAATGAGGCTGTTAAAACGGGACCAATTGATGTGAGAGTTTTTATCGAACTGGAAAATGCAAGTTCTAGGAACACAAAAGTATATTGTTTGCTTATGCATGATCGATTAGTTGAATATTCTCCGTTGACTGGATTAGTTCAGCGCATCGTCTAGTATAAGCATCAAAAACAAACTTCTAAAAATGGATCTGGAGCGAGTTGCTATTGATATTCAAGGATTTTATGTATCATTTGAATGCACCATATTATACCTATTATAGTTATTAAGAAAATAAATCAATAAATAAAAACAGCTCTATTAAAAAAATATAAAATTTATGCATTTTTATTTTCCATAAATTTCGAAATTTGAACATTCCATAATTACAAAAAGTTTGAAAAAATTATTAAGTGCGCATTGGTTTGAAGATTTTTATGTATTCTGCAATTTGTGAAATAGTTTGGGAAGTGTATTAAACTTTCTTCAAGCTCCAAATCAATTATGTTTGAAGATAAATATTTCATTAAAAATTGTTTCTTAGCATCGCCCCTTACAATGATTGAGGCGAAACTGTTTAATGGCGTTAATATATCCTCCAGCCCTAAATATGAAATATCTCCATCCGACCAATCCAAACCATCTACATATTCTTGGGCTATTAAATTAGTCTTTTGATTTACTTCATCCAGCTCCTTTTTGAAGTGAAAGAAATTTGGAATAACCGAACCACCCTGCATGAATGCTAGTTCCTTAACGAAAACCTGATTATCGTTTCCAAATACATATTGGAAATCAACCAAAACGCAAGAGTTTCTATCTACCTTCAACATCTTGCCTCAACTTTATGTAACATACTGAAAAGATTTAATGAGAGTCGGTGCCTTAAAAGGTGCGCGTACGTTAATTTAGAGTTAGTTTGATTCAGATGTCAACCAACATGACCACGCAACAGTTAAAAAAAGCGAGAAAGTGTAGGAAGCCTCAAGATCATGAATTAATTTTCGGATTTGAATATTATGTAGATCTTAAGCTAAAAGTAAAGTGTGGATTTTCAACTACAAGAGCATTTACACCCATGATCTGGATGCAACAACATAAACGAAATTTCATTGGCCTAGAAAAGGAGGAGTGGATTCGATTGTTAACGCACAAGGAATATATCCAGTTAAGGCTTGAACAGTTTGAGTTCTTAATGCCTGATACAATAGTTGATCACCCCCTACTTGATACAGTAAAGTGTCATTTTAGGTATAGAAAACCGGAAAATCAATGTATTTTAGTATTAAATCAATATGGTAATAAAATTGAGTTTGATGGCGAATCCTGGCGATCGTTTATACGATTGGGTATATTTTTTACATCTTTCTTATGCTGGAATACATTATTGAAAAATCAAATTACAAGTATATATTATAACCATATTATTCCCAAATGTGCAATGACTCAAAAAAATGATATACGGTTCACCGATTTAAATGTAACTTATAGAAATGACGAAGAAATAGATTTAACTCGTTTATGCTTTGAAATTTCTAAAAAGATGGGACGAGAAATAGAAAGAGATGCAAACAACTATAGAGAAATATTTTTAAAAAAAGAGCCAGCTGTATAAGTAGGCTCCCAGTATCAAGGCTGCATTCAGTTATAATTTTATCTTGAAGAAGTACAGTACAGAAATGGATTAATTTCAAAATTTGGCTACACCTCTATTGTAAAGAAAATTTATGATTTTCTAGCCGAATTTGATGGGATGATTTTTCCTGAGCATCAACGGCTGTTGGCGGAATACCGAGAATATTTCACCAAATACGAAAAATCTCACATTAGAACATCGCAATACGGAGAACATTTAACAATATGTCCCTGGTCCTCAGATCAGACAATAACTGGATGCGACACCTGCGCCTGTCACTTTTATATTATACGAATACAAAAACTAGAACGCCTTATATCACAGTACACTAAATTAAGTAATAGAATGATACATAAAACTAATTAATCCTAAGCTAGAAAAAATAATTTAAATAAATTGTAGTATAAACAAACCAATAAATAAATTGACAAAAAATCTGTAAAATGAAAACATGTCTATCTTTTATACCATACATTAGAATTTACGATCGAACCTTTTTCTCTAACAAAACCTGTTTACAAGTGTGCGCCGCACTTGTGTTCCTTCGCCGTGTAGTTCACACTCTTCAGAAAAGGGAGAGTAAATTAAATGCGCACGTGCCTGATCGAGCTCTCATCCCACCCCTGAAAAAGTAAACAAACAAGTCGATGCGTGCACTTGAGCGCCTGTGATCGCATAACCCCTCCCACTTCAAATCTGAATTCTAATGAGCGGTCCCTTATTAAACCGGTTTTTTAATGATCGGTCCCTTTTCCCCACCCCCGAAAAAATAGACGAACAAGTCGATGCGTGCACTTGTGCGCACGTGATCTCATAACCCCCTCCCAATTAAAATCTGAATTTAAATGAGCGGCCTCTTATTAAACCACTTTTTAATGATCGGTCCCTTTTCCCACCCCCGAAAAAGTAGATGAACAAGTCGATGCGTGCACTTGTGCGCACGTGATCTCATAACCCATCCCACTTAAAATCAGAATTTTAATGATCGGGCACCCACGCTACTTCGGAAAAGGGACAGTTACTAAAATGTAACGGCTACTTTCCTCAGCTCCCCCCTCCTCAAAAGGTCACAAAGGCCCATGACGATTGGTTCCCTCACTTGCCCCTCCCTAAAAAAGGATCACGTACCTGCATATTAACGATCGGTCCCCTCACACCCCTCCTTCAAAAAGGGTCAGGTGCCTGCATATTAATTAGGGTTACGTAGGGTCATAAATCATTAATTATTCACATCACGTAATTAAATTGACAGCAACTTCCTGTCACAGAACATACAGTTCCCTACTACTGAAGGTGTGCGCAAGCAGATGGCAATGTTTTGGATTTTATTTTTTTCGACGAGATGGCCTGCTTCATTCAAGCCATACTCTCCCACCAAATAGTAGCGGATCGGTGACCAGAGAATTACCCGCTACCGTTACCTACAGGGATGTTATGCCAATGTGAATAAGTTATTGTACGTGAAATTATCGAAAGCTACCTATTGCAGGTATCCGTCACAAAAAGGGCTGTATTACCTAAGAGATTTTGGACCAAGCAAACAACAAGAAATTTAATGTTGATCACAGGTCATTACGCCTTCTGTCCAATTTGGAGTGTCGGCATATAACTGCCTACCACAGTTACCTGTTCATAGTCTATTTCTTACATTCATCGAAGACGAGCAATCCAAAAATATACCATATTCAATTAATCACCTTGTGCGCCAATATCCCATTTGAATTGAATTGCATTGAACCAATTTGGTGTCTCTACCTCTATTTCTGAGATATGATCGAAAAACCGTGAAAAATCGATAAATACTGATAACAAGAAAACGGAGCGAGTTGTCGGTCATTTGAAATAAACTTGATCTGCGTATCCACGAGCTTAAAAAGTCCCAGTTCAGTTCTCTAGCTCTTTTGGTCGCTGAGATCGACGCGTTTAGACAGACGGATGGACAGACAAACAGCATGGCTAAATCGACTAGGCTAGTGATGCTAACCAAGAATATATATACTATATTTTAAGGGGTTAGAGATGCTTCCTTCTACCTGCTACATACACAAAACAATGACATGGAGAATACCGATACTCATGGTTCTGAGTGTTACATCTGCGCATTTGACAAAATTTGTTTTGGAAATACATAATACTGCAAACATAGGAGATATCGTCGTCATCACACGACAATACATTGAACTTTTAGTAAACATTTATTAATTTCTGATTGTTTTATGACCATATATCTATAGATTAGGGAGCCAGGTCTCGGCCAAAGCCACTGAAACTGTAGCTACTGTGAGTATAACATCACATAAATATGTCGTTTCTGCACTAATTTTAATAATGATCCATTTATATATTTATGTGTTTATTTTAACAGCCTCTCAACGTACCACCAGGCTATAAAATGAGCGAGAAACCTATCAACCTGATTTATTTGCCAGTGAACACGAGAGAGATTCAGTCATTAATTTTACGGATTGTTGATCAAGACGGAAATTTAGTTAATTTACGTGAAGAGAGCGTTACAGTTCGCTTACATTTAAGACCACGACAATGATTATTTACAATAAATATGCATGTAATCACCCCACCTCAAACATTCCGAGTTCTAACATAGAGGAAACAAGAGCAGTAAGGAGAACTCTAACACCTGCAAACAGATTATTTTTAAAGTCTTTGGGTCTTACAATCAGAACGCAATGAGCGATATCTTGAATGTTCGAGAGAAGCCCTATTCCGACGAGAGCATAATAAAAAAGAATATCATAGTTACTCACCCTACCTTCAATCATTTAAGACTAATGATGAAGTTCGAATTACAATCCAAAATCAGGATCTTTATGTATTACCGAGCGAGAGTTTTATTAATATTGAGGGCTCGATTTGTTTGGCTGACAACACACCTACTAACGCTGGTAAATTAAAAAACAATTGTATGGGTTATTTGTTTGATGAAATTCGATATGAATTGAATGGCATTGAAATCGATCGCACACGATTTGTTGGTACAACGACCACCTTAAAAAACTACATTTCAATCAACAAGAGCGACAGTCACATGCTTAGTAACTCTGGATGGTTTAATGGATCTGATAAACAGCTAGCAAACGGTGGATATTTTAATTTCTCCGTTCCTCTTAAATTCTTACTTGGATTTGGAGAAGACTATAATAAAGTCTTGTTAAATTGTAAACATGAGCTTATACTACTCATGACTAAAAGCATGGAAGATGTATTTTATTCGAAAATTGGAGATGTTGAATTTAAACTGAATATTTCCAATATAACATGGAAAATACCACATGTAGCACTTAGCGATGAAAAGAAATTGGCAATGTTCAGTTTGACTAAAAACGGTGGTTCGTTACCAATAGCATTTCGTAGCTGGGACTGCTATCTTAATCCCGCACTAGCGGAGGGCTCCCATCATATATGGAATGTTAAGCTTGCAGCCAACAGGGAGCGCCCCCGTTTTGCGATAATAGCATTTACACTAAATGGAGCACTAATTCAAAATCACTTGAGAAACATAAAAGTGTACTTGAATTCTGAAACGTATCCATATGATGACATGAATGTTAATTTTGGACGAGAACGTTTCGCTAGCCTCTACGACATGTATACAAATTTCCAACAAAGCTATTATATGAAAGAGTCTCGGCCGCTGCTTTCACCTAGCGAGTTTAAGGAAAAGGCGCCGATTATTGTTTTTGATCTTTCGCATCAGAATGAGGCTGTTAAAACGGGACCAATTGATGTGAGAGTTTCTATCGAACTGGAAAATGCAAGTTCTAGGAACACAAAAGTATATTGTTTGCTTATGCATGATCGATTAGTTGAATATTCTCCGTTGACTGGATTAGTTCAGCGCATCGTCTAGTATAAGCATCAAAAACAAACTTCTAAAAATGGATCTGGAGCGAGTTGCTATTGATGTTCAAGGATTTTATGTATCATTTGAATGCACCATATTATACCTATTATAGTTATTAAGAAAATAAATCAATAAATAAAAACAGCTCTATTAAAAAAATATAAAATTTATGCATTTTTATTTTCCATAAATTTCGAAATTTGAACATTCCATAATTACAAAAAGTTTGAATAAATTATTAAGTGCGCATTGGTTTGAAGATTTTTATGTATTCTGCAATTTGTGAAATAGTTTGGGAAGTGTATTAAACTTTCTTCAAGCTCCAAATCAATTATGTTTGAAGATAAATATTTCATTAAAAATTGTTTCTTAGCATCGCCCCTTACAATGATTGAGGCGAAACTGTTTAATGGCGTTAATATATCCTCCAGCCCTAAATATGAAATATCTCCATCCGACCAATCCAAACCATCTACATATTCTTGGGCTATTAAATTAGTCTTTTGATTTACTTCATCCAGCTCCTTTATATTGTAGGGTGGTTTGAAGTGAAAGAAATTTGGAATAACCGAACCACCCTGCATGAATGCTAGTTCCTTAACGAAAACCTGATTATCGTTTCCAAATACATATTGGAAATCAACCAAAACGCAAGAGTTTCTATCTACCTTCAACATCTTGCCTCAACTTTATGTAACATACTGAAAAGATTTAATGAGAGTCGGTGCCTTAAAAGGTGCGCGTACGTTAATTTAGAGTTAGTTTGGTTCAGATGTCAACCAACATGACCACGCAACAGTTAAAAAAAGCGAGAAAGTGTAGGAAGCCTCAAGATCATGAATTAATTTTCGGATTTGAATATTATGTAGATCTTAAGCTAAAAGTAAAGTGTGGATTTTCAACTACAAGAGCATTTACACCCATGATCTGGATGCAACAACATAAACGAAATTTCATTGGCCTAGAAAAGGAGGAGTGGATTCGATTGTTAACGCACAAGGAATATATCCAGTTAAGGCTTGAACAGTTTGAGTTCTTAATGCCTGATACAATAGTTGATCACCCCCTACTTGATACAGTAAAGTGTCATTTTAGGTATAGAAAACCGGAAAATCAATGTATTTTAGTATTAAATCAATATGGTAATAAAATTGAGTTTGATGGCGAATCCTGGCGATCGTTTATACGATTGGGTATATTTTTTACATCTTTCTTATGCTGGAATACATTATTGAAAAATCAAATTACAAGTATATATTATAACCATATTATTCCCAAATGTGCAATGACTCAAAAAAATGATATACGGTTCACCGATTTAAATGTAACTTATAGAAATGACGAAGAAATAGATTTAACTCGTTTATGCTTTGAAATTTCTAAAAAGATGGGACGAGAAATAGAAAGAGATGCAAACAACTATAGAGAAATATTTTTAAAAAAAGAGCCAGCTGTATAAGTAGGCTCCCAGTATCAAGGCTGCATTCAGTTATAATTTTATCTTGAAGAAGTACAGTACAGAAATGGATTAATTTCAAAATTTGGCTACACCTCTATTGTAAAGAAAATTTATGATTTTCTAGCCGAATTTGATGGGATGATTTTTCCTGAGCATCAACGGCTGTTGGCGGAATACCGAGAATATTTCACCAAATACGAAAAATCTCACATTAGAACATCGCAATACGGAGAACATTTAACAATATGTCCCTGGTCCTCAGATCAGACAATAACTTGATGCGACACCAGCGCCTGTCACTTTTATATTATACGAATACAAAAACTAGAACGCCTTATATCACAGTACACTAAATTAAGTAATAGAATGATACATAAAACTAATTAATCCTAAGCTAGAAAAAATAATTTAAATAAATTGTAGTATAAACAAACCAATAAATAAATTGACAAAAAATCTGTAAAATGAAAACATGTCTATCTTTTATACCATACATTAGAATTTACGATCGAACCTTTTTCTCTAACAAAACCTGTTTACAAGTGTGCGCCGCACTTGTGTTCCTTCGCCGTGTAGTTCACACTCTTCAGAAAAGGGAGAGTAAATTAAATGCGCACGTGCCTGATCGAGCTCTCATCCCACCCCTGAAAAAGTAAACAAACAAGTCGATGCGTGCACTTGAGCGCCTGTGATCGCATAACCCCTCCCACTTCAAATCTGAATTCTAATGAGCGGTCCCTTATTAAACCGGTTTTTTAATGATCGGTCCCTTTTCCCCACCCCCGAAAAAATAGACGAACAAGTCGATGCGTGCACTTGTGCGCACGTGATCTCATAACCCCCTCCCAATTAAAATCTGAATTTAAATGAGCGGCCTCTTATTAAACCACTTTTTAATGATCGGTCCCTTTTCCCACCCCCGAAAAAGTAGATGAACAAGTCGATGCGTGCACTTGTGCGCACGTGATCTCATAACCCATCCCACTTAAAATCAGAATTTTAATGATCGGGCACCCACGCTACTTCGGAAAAGGGACAGTTACTAAAATGTAACGGCTACTTTCCTCAGCTCCCCCCTCCTCAAAAGGTCACAAAGGCCCATGACGATTGGTTCCCTCACTTGCCCCTCCCTAAAAAAGGATCACGTACCTGCATATTAACGATCGGTCCCCTCACACCCCTCCTTCAAAAAGGGTCAGGTGCCTGCATATTAATTAGGGTTACGTAGGGTCATAAATCATTAATTATTCACATCACGTAATTAAATTGACAGCAACTTCCTGTCACAGAACATACAGTTCCCTACTACAGAAGGTGTGCGCAAGCAGATGGCAATGTTTTGGATTTTATTTTTTTCGACGAGATGGCCTGCTTCATTCAAGCCATACTCTCCCACCAAATAGTAGCGGATCGGTGACCAGAGAATTACCCGCTACCGTTACCTACAGGGATGTTATGCCAATGTGAATAAGTTATTGTACGTGAAATTATCGAAAGCTACCTATTGCAGGTATCCGTCACAAAAAGGGCTGTATTACCTAAGAGATTTTGGACCAAGCAAACAACAAGAAATTTAATGTTGATCACAGGTCATTACGCCTTCTGTCCAATTTGGAGTGTCGGCATATAACTGCCTACCACAGTTACCTGTTCATAGTCTATTTCTTACATTCATCGAAGACGAGCAATCCAAAAATATACCATATTCAATTAATCACCTTGTGCGCCAATATCCCATTTGAATTGAATTGCATTGAACCAATTTGGTGTCTCTACCTCTATTTCTGAGATATGATCGAAAAACCGTGAAAAATCGATAAATACTGATAACAAGAAAACGGAGCGAGTTGTCGGTCATTTGAAATAAACTTGATCTGCGTATCCACGAGCTTAAAAAGTCCCAGTTCAGTTCTCTAGCTCTTTTGGTCGCTGAGATCGACGCGTTTAGACAGACGGATGGACAGACAAACAGCATGGCTAAATCGACTAGGCTAGTGATGCTAACCAAGAATATATATACTATATTTTAAGGGGTTAGAGATGCTTCCTTCTACCTGCTACATACACAAAACAATGACATGGAGAATACCGATACTCATGGTTCTGAGTGTTACATCTGCGCATTTGACAAAATTTGTTTTGGAAATACATAATACTGCAAACATAGGAGATATCGTCGTCATCACACGACAATACATTGAACTTTTAGTAAACATTTATTAATTTCTGATTGTTTTATGACCATATATCTATAGATTAGGGAGCCAGGTCTCGGCCAAAGCCACTGAAACTGTAGCTACTGTGAGTATAACATCACATAAATATGTCGTTTCTGCACTAATTTTAATAATGATCCATTTATATATTTATGTGTTTATTTTAACAGCCTCTCAACGTACCACCAGGCTATAAAATGAGCGAGAACCCTATCAACCTGATTTATTTGCCAGTGAACACGAGAGAGATTCAGTCATTAATTTTACGGATTGTTGATCAAGACGGAAATTTAGTTAATTTACGTGAAGAGAGCGTTACAGTTCGCTTACATTTAAGACCACGACAATGATTATTTACAATAAATATGCATGTAATCACCCCACCTCAAACATTCCGAGTTCTAACATAGAGGAAACAAGAGCAGTAAGGAGAACTCTAACACCTGCAAACAGATTATTTTTAAAGTCTTTGGGTCTTACAATCAGAACGCAATGAGCGATATCTTGAATGTTCGAGAGAAGCCCTATTCCGACGAGAGCATAATAAAAAAAGAATATCATAATTACTCACCCTACCTTCAATCATTTAAGACTAATGATGAAGTTCGAATTACAATCCAAAATCAGGATCTTTATGTATTACCGAGCGAGAGTTTTATTAATATTGAGGGCTCGATTTGTTTGGCTGACAACACACCTACTAACGCTGGTAAATTAAAAAACAATTGTATGGGTTATTTGTTTGATGAAATTCGATATGAATTGAATGGCATTGAAATCGATCGCACACGATTTGTTGGTACAACGACCACCTTAAAAAACTACATTTCAATCAACAAGAGCGACAGTCACATGCTTAGTAACTCTGGATGGTTTAATGGATCTAAAAAACAGCTAGCAAACGGTGGATATTTTAATTTCTCCGTTCCTCTTAAATTCTTACTTGGATTTGGAGAAGACTATAATAAAGTCTTGTTAAATTGTAAACATGAGCTTATACTACTTATGACTAAAAGCATGGAAGATGTATTTTATTCGAAAATTGGAGATGTTGAATTTAAACTGAATATTTCCAATATAATATAGAAAATACCACATGTAGCACTTAGCGATGAGAAGAAATTGGCAATGTTCAGTTTGACTTAAAACAGTGGTTCGTTACCAATAGCATTTCGTAGCTGGGACTGCTATCTTAATCCCGCACTAGCGGAGGGCTCCCATCATATATGGAATGTTAAGCTTGCAGCCAACAGGGAGCGCCCCCGTTTTGCGATAATAGCATTTACACTAAATGGAGCACTAATTCAAAATCAATTGAGAAACATAAAAGTGTACTTGAATTCTGAAACGTATCCATATGATGACATGAATGTTAATTTTCGCTAGCCTCTACGACATGTATACAAATTTCCAACAAAGCTATTATATGAAAGAGTCTCGGCCGCTGCTTTCACCTAGCGAGTTTAAGGAAAAGGCGCCGATTATTGTTTTTGATCTTTCGCATCAGAATGAGGCTGTTAAAACGGGACCAATTGATGTGAGAGTTTCTATCGAACTGGAAAATGCAAGTTCTAGGAACACAAAAGTATATTGTTTGCTTATGCATGATCGATTAGTTGAATATTCTCCGTTGACTGGATTAGTTCAGCGCATCGTCTAGTATAAGCATCAAAAACAAACTTCTAAAAATGGATCTGGAGCGAGTTGCTATTGATATTCAAGGATTTTATGTATCATTTGAATGCACCATATTATACCTATTATAGTTATTAAGAAAATAAATCAATAAATAAAAACAGCTCTATTAAAAAAATATAAAATTTATGCATTTTTATTTTCCATAAATTTCGAAATTTGAACATTCCATAATTACAAAAAGTTTGAATAAATTATTAAGTGCGCATTGGTTTGAAGATTTTTATGTATTCTGCAATTTGTGAAATAGTTTGGGAAGTGTATTAAACTTTCTTCAAGCTCCAAATCAATTATGTTTGAAGATAAATATTTCATTAAAAATTGTTTCTTAGCATCGCCCCTTACAATGATTGAGGCGAAACTGTTTAATGGCGTTAATATATCCTCCAGCCCTAAATATGAAATATCTCCATCCGACCAATCCAAACCATCTACATATTCTTGGGCTATTAAATTAGTCTTTTGATTTACTTCATCCAGCTCCTTTATATTGTAGGGTGGTTTGAAGTGAAAGAAATTTGGAATAACCGAACCACCCTGCATGAATGCTAGTTCCTTAACGAAAACCTGATTATCGTTTCCAAATACATATTGGAAATCAACCAAAACGCAAGAGTTTCTATCTACCTTCAACATCTTGCCTCAACTTTATGTAACATACTGAAAAGATTTAATGAGAGTCGGTGCCTTAAAAGGTGCGCGTACGTTAATTTAGAGTTAGTTTGATTCAGATGTCAACCAACATGACCACGCAACAGTTAAAAAAAGCGAGAAAGTGTAGGAAGCCTCAAGATCATGAATTAATTTTCGGATTTGAATATTATGTAGATCTTAAGCTAAAAGTAAAGTGTGGATTTTCAACTACAAGAGCATTTACACCCATGATCTGGATGCAACAACATAAACGAAATTTCATTGGCCTAGAAAAGGAGGAGTGGATTCGATTGTTAACGCACAAGGAATATATCCAGTTAAGGCTTGAACAGTTTGAGTTCTTAATGCCTGATACAATAGTTGATCACCCCCTACTTGATACAGTAAAGTGTCATTTTAGGTATAGAAAACCGGAAAATCAATGTATTTTAGTATTAAATCAATATGGTAATAAAATTGAGTTTGATGGCGAATCCTGGCGATCGTTTATACGATTGGGTATATTTTTTACATCTTTCTTATGCTGGAATACATTATTGAAAAATCAAATTACAAGTATATATTATAACCATATTATTCCCAAATGTGCAATGACTCAAAAAAATGATATACGGTTCACCGATTTAAATGTAACTTATAGAAATGACGAAGAAATAGATTTAACTCGTTTATGCTTTGAAATTTCTAAAAAGATGGGACGAGAAATAGAAAGAGATGCAAACAACTATAGAGAAATATTTTTAAAAAAAGAGCCAGCTGTATAAGTAGGCTCCCAGTATCAAGGCTGCATTCAGTTATAATTTTATCTTGAAGAAGTACAGTACAGAAATGGATTAATTTCAAAATTTGGCTACACCTCTATTGTAAAGAAAATTTATGATTTTCTAGCCGAATTTGATGGGATGATTTTTCCTGAGCATCAACGGCTGTTGGCGGAATACCGAGAATATTTCACCAAATACGAAAAATCTCACATTAGAACATCGCAATACGGAGAACATTTAACAATATGTCCCTGGTCCTCAGATCAGACAATAACTGGATGCGACACCTGCGCCTGTCACTTTTATATTATACGAATACAAAAACTAGAACGCCTTATATCACAGTACACTAAATTAAGTAATAGAATGATACATAAAACTATTTAATCCTAAGCTAGAAAAAATAATTTAAATAAATTGTAGTATAAACAAACCAATAAATAAATTGACAAAAAATCTGTAAAATGAAAACATGTTGTCTATCTTTTATACCATACATTAGAATTTACGATCGAACCTTTTTCTCTAACAAAACCTGTTTACAAGTGTGCGCCGCACTTGTGTTCCTTCGCCGTGTAGTTCACACTCTTCAGAAAAGGGAGAGTAAATTAAATGCGCACGTGCCTGATCGAGCTCTCATCCCACCCCTGAAAAAGTAAACAAACAAGTCGATGCGTGCACTTGAGCGCCTGTGATCGCATAACCCCTCCCACTTCAAATCTGAATTCTAATGAGCGGTCCCTTATTAAACCGGTTTTTTAATGATCGGTCCCTTTTCCCCACCCCCGAAAAAATAGACGAACAAGTCGATGCGTGCACTTGTGCGCACGTGATCTCATAACCCCCTCCCAATTAAAATCTGAATTTAAATGAGCGGCCTCTTATTAAACCACTTTTTAATGATCGGTCCCTTTTCCCACCCCCGAAAAAGTAGATGAACAAGTCGATGCGTGCACTTGTGCGCACGTGATCTCATAACCCATCCCACTTAAAATCAGAATTTTAATGATCGGGCACCCACGCTACTTCGGAAAAGGGACAGTTACTAAAATGTAACGGCTACTTTCCTCAGCTCCCCCTCCTCAAAAGGTCACAAAGGCCCATGACGATTGGTTCCCTCACTTGCCCCTCCCTAAAAAAGGATCACGTACCTGCATATTAACGATCGGTCCCCTCACACCCCTCCTTCAAAAAGGGTCAGGTGCCTGCATATTAATTAGGGTCACGTAGGGTCATAAATCATTAATTATTCACATCACGTAATTAAATTGACAGCAACTTCCTGTCACAGAACATAACGTTCCCTACTACGCACCGGCATCCATTATCCGACCTAGTGGTGCACCATTACCATGTGAAGATGAAGCATCAAAATCTGGATGCAACTATAAGCGAAATTCGAACCAAATTCTGGGTGACGAATCTGCGACAGCTTCTGCAGAAGATAGTTTACGCATGTGCCACATGCAAGTTACAACGGGCGCAGCCATCGCCGCCTATAATGGGTCCATTGCCTCAGTACCACTTAGCAGCCAATGGATGGCCATTTAAATATACTGGACTGGATTATTTTGGACCACTGCTTGTGACGGCTGGACGCCGTAAGGAAAAGCGATGGGTCGCCTTGTTTACATGTTTGACGACAAGGGCGATTCATTTGGAGTTGGCAGGATGAGCTGTCGACCAAAGGGATCGAATGGCTCTTCAACTGCCCAGCGAATCCGTCCGAAGGCGGAGTATGGGAGAGAATGGTGCAGTGTGTCAAGCGATTTCTGCGACACACACTAGAGGAGATGGCGCCTAAGGAGCATGTATTGCAGAGTTTCCTGATAGAAGCAGAGAATGTTGTGAATTGTCGTCCACTTACTCATTTGCCAGTTGCAGTGGACCAGGAAGATCCTCTGACGCCGAACGATTTGCTGAAAGGAGCAGCAAACTTGCCGGATATGCCCAGCATCGATGGACAGGTGCCCGAGAGATGCGCTACGCGGAAGCAGTGGCGTATAGCGCGCCTAATGAGAGATCGATTCTAGAAGAGATGGATGCAAGAGTATCTGACTACGTTTGTGCGCCGCGAGAAATGGTGCCGGAGCACCGAGCCGATGCACGTCGGAGATGTGGTGTTCATATGCGACCCAGCTACGCCACACAGGGAGTGGCGAAAGGGTATCGTGGAGGAAGTCTACACTGGAGCCGATGGATTACCCCGACGTGCTAGTGAATGAGTTACTGATCGCAACCGCGACCGAGTCATAATGCGTCCCGTCTCCAAATTGGCTATTTTGGATGTGAGAGCAGCAGCTGCTTCACGGGGGAGGGGATGTCGCAGGACGAATTGAGAATCGAATTGTAACGTAGTTATAGTATTTATCGATAGTCGAAAGAGCATTGGAATAGACATTTGGTATTGTATTTCCCCACCGTGCTGGTCACACCTTTATCTATAAAAGCGCTCGTATTGGAAATTGAGAGTCTTGTCGTGAGCACGCAGAATGGGAGGAAGTGACTACGGTATGAACTAAGTTATTTTCTTATTGCTGTACTAAGCTGTATTTTCTACAGAATAAAATACTATCCATTGTTGTCAAACTTGAGTATTCTGAGCAACTTACCTTCCGTAGACGACAATACGCAGGTAAAAAGTTACAGGTGAAACAAATTTCAATTGCACTTTTTATACTCGTTCACGAAGTGAAGCTAGTATAATGGGTTTGTGCAATGTCCGTCATGATGTCCGTCCGTCTGTACGTGTGAACGCAATTTTTTTAGCCGGTATTGAAGCTAAAACTTGAAATTTTGGATATATACTCGTGTATACCCTCGTCAGATAAAGTGTTACGGGTTTAGGGATATACATCTATATATCTCGCTCACTTTTAAAGATAGATGCTTAAAATGTATACCGACAGATTGCTTATCACCTCCTCTAAAGATCGTATCCAGTTTGGCTACGCCCACTACCGCGCCCACAATGTCCAAAACTCGATATGTGAACAACATCAATGATGCCAGTGCAACATTGCTACCGCCATCTATTACATACTTTCGTAATAATTTTTGTTTGGCTTTGACTGCTCACAGAGGCTGACTGCTACACTATTTCGATTTCTTAGAATTTGTATGCGGTTGATTGCTGATTGATTTTGCACATGTCTTACTGTAACTTGAGTTGAGTTTTGTTACAACTTGATCAACTAGTTTTTGTCTAACATAAAATTAAAACAAAACAACATAAAAAACATTTATGTTAACATAATTAGTGTTAATCATAAGCACCAACCGCAACGGTTTCTGTATGAACTTTTCGGCACAGACTTCCGTTATACTCGTTCAGTTTCAATTGGAATTCTATGTTGTTTCTTATTGGATAGGTTAGGTTATTAGATAACTGAACGTGTATTTCGTCAAAAATGAAATGGCTGGTGTCGATGATGTCTAACAGGGTTCTGTGATCCCCGCACCAGCCCCTTGATTAGTTTTTAATCCGTCAGTGAACCACTGCAGGCTCATGCAATCATTGCAGGGGTTGCCATCATCCCATTCCCTACAGTCTGGAATAAGAGCTCTAAATTTCGCACCGAAGAAAAGTTCCATGGTCTTAAAATCCGTTTTGTCGCAGATCCTTAATCCAAGAATAGGTTTTACTAAATTAGCATGACCTATGTCTGCTGCTAGCAACCCATTTGTGTTTTTAATCCTCAGATGGCTCAAAGAAGCAACCTTCATTATGTGCAAATGCAGAGTCAGTTCTAAGACTGTCTCCAGTGCTGCAGTAGTCCATGTACGCATGACACCCGTGACGGATAGGCATTCGATCCGCTGAAGCTTTCTGCACTTTTGTATGGCGGTGGCCTGCTGGACCTTTGGCCACCAGACGTGGGCAGCGTAAGTGACAACAGGCATAACCACCATACTATACAGAAATGTGATGGCTTTGAAGTCTAACCCGAAGGGCCAACGACATGCCCACATGGCTTGAGTAACTTTGGTCAACGTTTTGTCTAAGAGCGAGTTCCAGTTAGATATTCGAGCTCATCGGGTGTCTCACCGATATAGAGCTATCCAACATCGATGTTGTAACGTTTCGTAAAGGAAACGTAAATCGCCTTCTGTGGGTTAATATTGAGGCCCATATCTGTGCACCATCTTAGGGCCGTATTGAGTGTCGTTTGCATCAATGATGGTTAAGCCGAACTTTCCGGAGACTATTATTGTCAGGTCATCTGCATACCCTATTGTATCGATGCCTAGTTCCGATAGTTTCACCAGTAGTTCATCTATCACTAGGAAACAAAGAAGTGGAGACAAAACCCCGCCCTGTGGACACCCTTTGTCCGCTCGGATGCGGACACTGGTGGCGTCCAGTGAAGATCTCTGTGCAAAAGAATTCTCTCTTAGATGCTAACGCCCTGGTTATTGACTGAAAGCTAGTGTTGTCGAAGGCCCCTTCGACATCTAAGAGGAGCACAAAGCAATTTTCATCGCCTCGAATGCCTTTTCAATCTTACTGACTATCTGATGTAAAGCGACTTCTGTCGATCTGCCTTTGATGTAGGCGAATTGTGTATGGTGCAGGCGATTGATATTTTTCAATCTGCACCGGATAAGCAAGTCCTGTGGTCTTAGCCAGAAAGGATGTAAGGCTAATTGGAATATACGACTTATCTTGATCGAAAAAACGGTTCTTGGGATTAAAAACCACATTTACCTCCCATGAAGATAGCGGAATGTACCACCAAGTGGACTAATTATATCTTCTATGCTGTGTTGCAGCAGGGCCGGGAAAATGTGATGTGTTTGCTAGAGGGAAGTGCCTTACACTTTAATTCAAAAGGATAGCTGCGCGAGGCGCTCCTCCCAATCGGTCATATAACAACTTACATGAGCCGCAACGTAATCCTCGGACCTGGCCGATCTGCTAGCAGGATCGCAGGATCGCCTTTAAATAAATTATTTTATTTTTCCATTAGCAAGCGTCCGCTGTTGCATAAAATAAAATAGCCTATAGGTTTTGTTTGCTTTATATTTGTGTAATAAATACATAAAAATGAGTTCTGTTGTGTTACAAGTCTGTATTGCCCACAGTACAAATACATCGAGGTAAATACTTGAGTGGGAAGAACACATTGATGAGTTTGTTGCAGAATATGACGACGATTAGAGAAGCCTTAGCGAAATAAAATTTTCCTTCCCCATGTCAAATAATCGGTCTTATAATAGGGGCCACATATAATTCATTCCCTTCGGGATTTGCTCATCTTAAAATATTTAAAATGTTGGCCTTTTTATAATTACAAAGTGTAAATATGCGTGTTCAATCTTGAACACAAAGTATATTTTAAAACTAGAAATATCAGCTGTTTGTGGTATGATACATTCATATTTTTTGTAACATCGATTTGATACATTCATATTTTTCATAACATCGATAAGAAATTTAATAAATAATTCCAAAAACACAAATTACTCGGGCCAACATATTTTGCATATGTTTAGTATGCCAAATACGTATTAAATGTAAGATATGTTGTTTCATATGGAAAAACGTATAGGCAACATATTTTACGAATTTAAATCTTATAACAAATGAAAAAAAAATCGTATGAAATGTTGAAGTGGAATTGGGAATAATACCCTATCATGAACATAGAAACTTTTGTTCTACGACTTTTGGAAAAAAAAACCGCTAGTTTGGTGTCGCGGGACGAATTAAGAATCGAATAGTAACGTAGTTATAGTATTTATCGATAGTCGAAAGAGCATTGGAATGTGCATTTGGTATTGTATTTCCCCACCGCGCTGGTCACACCTTTATGTATAAAAGCGCTCGTATTGGAATTTGAGTGTCCTGTCGTGAGCACGCGGAATGGGAGGAAGTCACTGCGGTATGAACTAAGTTGTATTCTTAATATTGTACTAAGCTGTATTTTCTACAGAATAAAATACTACTACTACTACTATTTTCCATCGTCCTCAACCTTGAGTATTCTGAGCAACTTCCCTTCCGTAGACGACAGGCGGTTTCTTTTATTCGCAGACCACATGTACGGCGTTTCGCTTATTCGCCGTTAATGTGAACTTGGAGTCTGCAAGGGCAACTTGCGCTGGAGATCCGACGTGGTGCAGCAGTTGAAGCTGCAGTGTGTGTGTGCTGGTGCTGACCACTACGCAACACAGGCCAAGGGCTTCCACCCCAGCTAGAGAGTTGTCAGATTTCCTGGGTCGAAAATTGATGATGCCAACCCATCATTCACCCAGAAGAAGCCCCCGATTGAACGCCATGGAACAGACGACCACCGCAGGAGCCACCGTGCGAACGGAGACACCTACGGTGCGGACGGCGTCTGTTGAGCTGCAACCGCGCCACACACCCAGCACAGTGTCTGCAGGTGTGAGTGTGCAGGTTGTCACTGAGAGTACCACCGCAAAGACGGTGACGAAGGAAGTGTGCGAACAAGCCAGTAGCAAGACTGGAGAAGCGCACACCAGCGATTCCCAAGTTGCGAGCCTAATGCAGAGGATCGCCGCCTTGGAGAAAGAACTACAGCGTGCAACGGGGAATCAAGTGCAGTTAAGCACCGCAAGTGATCCCGTTGGACCTATCAATGTTGGAATGAGTAGTCCAAGCACCACGCTGCCGCCATCTTTGAGTGGAAATTTGCCGTTGCCTATGAGCGCAAATCAACCGCTGCAAATCAACGCGCCAGCATTGAGTGGAAATGTATCGTTGCCTTTGAGTGAAGAATTGCCGCTACAAACTAACGGAATTGTGTCGACATGTTTGAGTGGAATCTCAAATCAACGGAATTATGTCGACATCTTTGAGTGGAAACTTGCCGCCATATTTGTGTGCGTCGTCTATGCATGGAATATTGCCTCCAGCATCTAATTGTTATGTGACCACAAGCCACGCAAGGCCATACTGCGCGGGGCAAACAGCAGTTGGATGTGCGTCAACGCATGTGAGCCCAAGGGAGGCTATGGTGCCAGCGCCATCAACTGTAGTCTGCGGGTCAATGACGCCGACGATGAGGACGACACGCAAATTACCGGATCTTCCTGAGTTTGGAGGCCAGCCTGAAGAATGGCCCATATTCTTCCACGCATATACAGAAACATCTGCAGCATATGGCTGTACGGATTTGGAGAATAACCTGCGATTGCTGAAGGCATTGAAGGATGAAGCACGCGACACTGTGAAGTCTCTGCTTATCCACCCAAGCAACGTGAACGCCGTAGTGGAGCAGCTTCGCTTCAGGTATGGGCGACCGGAACAGCTCATACGAAGCCAGCTTCAAAGCGTACGTGAGGTGCAACAAATACAGGAGCACCACTTGACGAAGATCATACCGTTCGCTACACGCGTGAGCAATCTTGCAGCCTTTCTACAGTCAATCCCTAATGGGGAGCAGCATTTGGGAAACCCCACCCTAATTGAGGAACTGGTCACCAAATTGCCAACAGGCAGAAGATTGGAATGGGCCAGGTTCGCTGCAACATTGAATACTTACCCGACGGTCGTACACTTCAGCAGGTGGCTGACTGAACTTGCGAACGTGGTATGTACGATCTCGGATGTCGAGGTAAAGGAACCAAAGCGTCGGTTGCTGCATGTGAGCACCGACCGCCAGGATGAGAATTGCCATAAACAGTGCCCAATATGCGATGGGCAACATGGAGTCAGGAATTGTAAAGATTTCAACCGAGCTTCCCCATCAACGAGATGGAGATATGTGAAGGAGCATCGGCTTTGTTTCTCATGCCTGCGAGGCGGTCACATGGCCAGGTCCTGTCGTGTGGACAATGAATGCCAAGTGTTTGGATGCCATGGAAGACATCATCGCCTACTGCACGAAGGTTTGAGTTCCTCTAGGAGGTCGTCACAGCCAATGGATGATCCCGCTAGAGATGTAAAACGGACACCGCAGCCAGCGGATTTGAACGACAGTGCCGGCCGAAGGACGTCGCCAAGGGCAGTCCAAGCGGCACCAGCAAGGAATTTGAGTTGCGTCGACCCAAGGAGAACGCGTCTACTGTTTCGCATATTACCTGTAACATTGTTCGGAGCAGGAAATACGCGACTGGACACGTACGCACTCTTCGATGAAGGTTCGTCCGTATCCATGATTGATGATGAACTGAGACGCGAACTGAACCTGCAGGGTGAGCGACGACAGCTAAATATCAACTGGTTTGGTGGAAAATCAGCTAGAGAAAGCACCACTGTGGTAAACCTGCAAATTTGTGGAGCAGGAAAATGCCAACGTTACGATTTGAAGAATGTGAATTCAGTTCAAAACTTGAGTCTGCCGATGCAAAGCTTGCGTCGAGGTGATGTTCAAGGTACTATGAAGAATGCGCGTCTGCCAATGGAGCCGTACAGCAACGTGGTGCCGAAGCTTCTTATTGGACTGGACCATGCGCACCTAGGATTGCCAATGCAAACCAGACGATTTGCTGAGCAAGGACCATATGCAGCTGCCACTAAACTTGGATGGGTAGTTTTTGGTCCCTCTAGTGGTTATGCGAGAATGCCACCACCGATGTCATGTCATCTAGCAGTGTCGCAAGAAGATGCTGTAAAGAAGATGATAAGCGACTACTTCGAGATCGAGAACTTTGGAGTGAAGCCTGCGCCGCCGGTAGCAGCCAGCGCCGACACAAGGGCCCAAAGGATGCTCGAGGACAGCACGGTGAGATTGGGGCAGCGCTTCCAGACTGGACTGCTATGGAGAAGTGATAACATCGTGCTGCCAAGAAGCTATGACATGGCGCACAAGAGTCTTATCAGTATTGAGAGGAAAATGAAACGGGATGTACGATTCGCTCAAGCCTATAAGCGAATTATGAACGACTATGTGACCAAAGGATACGCTCGACGTTTGGAACGCCACGAGGTCGATGTGAACAATATCGACAAGCTTTGGTACCTGCCGCATTTTGGAGTTGTGAATCCAAACAAACCAGAGAAACTTCGTCTCATTTTCGACGCGGCAGCGAAGGTGGGCGACGTATCGCTGAATTCAACACTGGAGAAGGGTCCACAGCACTACAAGCCACTGCCAGCTGTGCTTTTCCACTTTAGGGAAGGCGCCATTGGAGTTTGCGGAGACATCAAGGAGATGTTTCATCAGGTGTTGATACAGCCACAGGACAGATGCGCACAGCGGTTTCTGTGGCGAGACGGAGATGATCAAAGGGATCCAGACTCGCCAAGTGCAGCGCATTATGTGAAGACCATAAATGCGCTAGAATACCAACACACGGATCCACGTGCGGTGAAAGCAATTACTGAGTACCACTACGTGGACGACTATGTGGACAGCTTCATGACGGAAGCAGAAGCAGTAGCCGTATCAACACGGGTGAGAGAAATACATGCCAACGCCGGGTTCGACTTGTGCCAATTTGCTTCCAGCTCACCATCCGTGATCGACGCCTTGGGCCAACATGTGGCAGCTAAGGATGTCGGATGGCGTGACGCTGAGGAAAAGATACTAGGAATGTACTGGCAGCCAGCCACGGATGACTTCAAATTCAATGTGAAGTTTCACAAAGTCCCGAGCAACGTGCTGAATGGCAAACGAATCCCCACCAAGAGGGAGTTCCTGAGCCTGATCATGTCTACATTTGATCCTTTGGGATTTTTATCCTGTTATATGATTACCGCCAAATTGCTGCTAAGAGAGAGATTTGGCGACGAGAAATTAAGTGGGATGAACCACTACCGGATGGAATCAGCGGCGCCTTCGAGAAGTGGCGCCAAGAGATAGTCAACGTGGAGAAATTTCGATGTCCACGCTATTACTTCGGCCCAGGAGTAATAGGAGATACGCAACTACACGTATTTGTAGATGCAGGTCAATCTGCGTTTGCCGCAGTGGCCTACTGGAGGGTCATTAGCGAGGATGGAGTACGAGTATGTTTCGTGTGTGCCAAGACTAAATGTGCTCCAATGAGAACCATGTCGATTCCTCGACTGGAACTGCAAGCTGCCGTTCTAGGAACAAGGTTGATGACTACTGTGAAGCAGGAACACAGCATCGCTATCAGCAATATCGTGCTCTGGACAGATTCGAAGACAGTGCTGCACTGGATAAGCAGTACGCACCGCCGATACAAGCAATTTGTCGGCAATCGAGTGGCAGAGATTCTGGAGTCTACGGATATTGCACAGTGGCGATGGGTACCAACCGCCAACAACGCAGCAGATGACGCAACACGGCCACAATCCAAGGTGGATTTCGGACAAGGGTCCCGATGGCTGAACGGGCCCACGTCTTTGCGAGAGCCAGCCAACCGTTGGCCGCAGCCAGCGGCCCAACACGATACCTTCGATGACGAAGAAGAGATGCCGAGCGAGTTTGCGCTGGTCGCTGCAAACAACTTTTGTCTTTCATTTCAGAGATTTTCGAGCTACAACCGATTGTTGAGAACCACTGCCTGGGTACAGAGATTCATACGACGGTGCCGTGGACAGTGGGAGCAGCTCGAATGTTACGGCCTCACAGCTGCCGAATGTGAGGACGCGGAGTACTTGTTAATACGACGATCACAATGTGAGGCATTCCCGGACGAAATGCAGGCCACGTATAACAAAGAGACAGTCGTTGGACGAAGCGACATACGAGGATTGGCGCCCTATCTGGATGAATATGGAATCTTGCGAGCTTATGGTCGAGTGGACGCAGCTCTATGCATGCCATATAGCGCAAGACGGCCGGTTATACTATCGCACCGGCATCCATTATCCGAGCTAGTGGTGCACCATTACCATGTGAAGATGAAGCATCAAAATCTGGATGCAACTATAAGCGAGATTCGAACCAAATTCTGGGTGACGAATCTGCGACGGCTTCTGCAGAAGATAGTTTTCGCATGTGCCACATGCAAGTTACAACGGGCGCAGCCAGCGCCGCCTATAATGGGTCCATTGCCCGAGGACCGGTTAGAAGCCAATGGATGGCCATTTAAATATACTGGACTGGATTATTTCGGACCACTGCTTGTGACGGCTGGACGCCGTAAGGAAAGCGATGGGTCGCCTTGTTTACATGTTTGACGACAAGGGCGATTCATTTGGAGTTGGCGCACGACTTGTCGACCGACTCGTGCATAATTGCTATGAGAAATTTTCTATGTCGACGCGGGCCAGTAGTTAGACTGCGCAGCGACAATGGAAAGAACTTCATTGGGGCCGACCGAGAGGCCAAAAAGTTCACTGAAGTTTTCGAGCCAGAGAAGGTTCAGGATGAGCTGTCGACCAAAGGGATCGAATGGCTCTTCAACTGCCCAGCGAATCCGTCCGAAGGCGGAGTTTGGGAGAGAATGGTGCAGTGTGTCAAGCGAGTTCTGCGACACACAGTAAAGGAGATGGCGCCTAAGGAGCATGTATTGCAGAGTTTCCTGATAGAAGCAGAGAATGTTGTGAATTCTCGTCCACTTACTCATTTGCCAGTTGCAGTGGACCAGGAAGCTCCTCTGACGCCGAACGATTTGCTGAAAGGAGCAGCAAACTTGCCAGATATGCCCAGCATCGGTGGACAGGTGCCCGAGAGATGCGCTACGAGGAAGCAGTGGCGTATAGCGCGCCTGATGAGAGATCGATTCTGGAAGAGATGGGTGCAAGAGTATCTGCCTACGCTTGTGCGCCGCGAGAAATGGTGCCGGAGCACCGAGCCGATGCACGTCGGAGATGTGGTGCTCATATGCGACCCAGCTACGCCACGCAGGGAGTGGCGAAAAGGCATCGTGGAAGAAGTCTACACTGGAGTCGATGGAGTACCCCGACGTGCTAGTGTACGCGTTACTGATCGCAACCGCGACCGAGTCATAATGCGTCCCGTCTCCAAATTGGCTATTTTGGATGTGAGAGCAGCAGCTGCTTCACGGGGGAGGGGATGTCGCGGGACGAATTAAGAATCGAATAGTAACGTAGTCATAGTATTTATCGATAGTCGAAAGAGCATTGGAATGTGCATTTGGTATTGTATTTCCCCACCGCGCTGGTCACACCTTTATGTATAAAAGCGCTCGTATTGGAATTTGAGTGTCCTGTCGTGAGCACGCGGAATGGGAGGAAGTCACTGCGGTATGAACTAAGTTGTATTCTTAATATTGTACTAAGCTGTATTTTCTACAGAATAAAATACTACTACTACTACTATTTTCCATCGTCGTCAACCTTGAGTATTCTGAGCAACTTCCCTTCCGTAGACGACATATGGCGAAAAACCGCTAAAATTCGCTGAAATTGAAACCCCCACACTTTCCAAACCACAGACGATACAGGTGTGTTATATTATGTTGGTGTGTTATATTATGTTATATTTCCAAATTATAAAAATAGTTTAGGTACAAAGAAGCTGGACCTTTTGTGTAAAGTACTTAGTGCCCAACTATTTTTATAATTTGGAATTGTTCATATATTAAATTGAATATCTTTCATCACAAAATTGAATATAAGAAATTTTGGTGCTTGAATATGTATAAACTGACAATTTTTTTCATTTTTATAATTAACCATTTGAAATGGATTGCGGCAAGATCAGTTAGATTTTGGAACGGTTCACGCAATAAAAATGTTACAAAAAATAAAAAAAACGAGTTGTATGATAGAAGTTTTAAGGAATGTGGATGACAGCATCATGAAAGAAGATTGTGATCGATATATATCGTTAGAAAATACCATCACTAATTAAGGGCAAAAGGCGTCTACCTACAAATTAAAGTGACAAAAAGTGTTTGCAGAAGTATAAGATTGTAATATGGGAACTCTAACGGATTTTGGGCAAATAGCTTTAAAATGGGATCCAAAAAATTTAGAAATTCGCACCATGTCAGTGGAAAAAACTTTAGAGCCGTTAGTTTTACAAGTAACAACTCTCGTGAACACCAAAGGGCCGAGCAAAAAGAAAAAAGGTGAGGCTGTTGTAAAAAATTTATTTTCCCATACATATGTATGTCCATACATAGGCTCCTTTAAAAATTAATGTGAAAATGTAATGCAAATTTGTAATAAAGTTATTAGCATGCAATATACATATATTTATAAGTACATATCAACTAAGAGCACTCATTTATAAATTAATAAACATGTATACATGCACCTACGTATACTTCATACACATCACTATTTGTAGGTACATACAGTTTGTCAAACACTAGTTTGCAAAATGAAAAAATATACAATTTCAGCTTTAATGTCATATTTTGTATGAAAAAATAAACAAAATAACTCACAAAAATAATAGTTTAAATTTAATTTTAACTGCGGAAATCATCAAGGAAACCAAACTTACATTATTTTTGCACTGTCAAGTAATTGTTTGCAAACACAACATCAAAAGGGAACGCAAAAGAAGTAACGTAACTAAATTAATAATGCTTTGCATTTGCCTTTTCATTTGTGAGTTGATAAGATACGAAATTTAGCGTTTTAGGATGCGTTTTTAAACTACCATTTAAAGTACGCCCGGAAAGCGAGTCAACGACAATCTGATTCTTAACTTAACTTAACTTCCAGCCCGATAATTTCTGATATACAATTTTGTGACGAAGGATATTCAATTAAATTTATAAGCAATTCCAAATTATAAAAAAAAAAAAATTGGGCCATTCGGCAAATCGTAAAAAGTTATTTTTATACTCGTTCACGAAGTGAAACTAGTATATTGGGTTTGTGCAATGTCCGTCTATGTGTCCGTATGAACGCAATTTGTTTCGGCGCTATCGAAACTAGAGACTTGAAATTTAAAATGTATACTCTTGTATACCCTCGTCAGATAAAATGTTACGAATTTTGGGGTGCGCCCACTGGGGGTGTGAAAATTCGATTAAATCTTTATATCTCGCTCACTTTTAAAGATAGATGCATACCGACAGATTGCTGATCACCTCTAAAAATCGCATTTAAATTTTTTGCCTACGCCCACTAGCGCGCCCACAATGTCCAAGACTCGATATGTGCACATCAATGATGCCAGTGCAACATTGCTACCGCCATCTATTGCATACTTTCGATAATTCTTTTTGTTTGCTTTATGACTGCTTACAGAGGCTACACTATTTCGAATTCTTAGAATTTGTATGCGGTTGATTGCTGATTGATTTTGCACTTGTCGTACATGTAACTTGAGTTGAGTTTTGACACAACTTGATCAACTAGTAGTGCGGTGGTGCAGTATAAAATGTAGCTAAAATTATTATTTTTAGTTATTCGCATTCTGTGTCAAGTACATACAATAAATCACAAAAGTATTCGTTGGTAAGCATATGGCACAAAAACCTTAGTATTTAACCATTTTACCAGCCATTTTTTGTAGTTTGTCTTGCTGCTGTAGATTGATGTTTACGAAAGGCAATGCAAAAGAAATTTTTTGGAAACGTCAAACAGTCCATTGGTCAATTGAATATATTTGCAAAATGTTAAACAGAAGTCAGAGAGGCGAGGAAAGTTTTACAAGAAAATAGGAATTTTCTTTAAATCGGCTTTAAATCCAAAAAATACAACCGCAACTGTGAAGCACGGTGGAGGTTCAGTGATGGTTGGGGCTGTATGGCTACCTATATGTACCTCAACATATTAAAAGAAAACCTTGCCGCTAGTGCCACCAAAATGGAATTTGAGCGTAATTAATATATCTTTCAACACGATAACGAGCTAAAACACACTGCTTGGGCATTAAAAATGTGGCTCCTTTACAACACCAAGCAATTAAAAACTTCCCCACAGAGCCCTGACACAAATTCCATCGAGAATCTATTGTCTCATCTTGAGCTAAAAATTAGACAACACCATATTTCTTCAAAAATTGCCTTGAAGCAGGTGCTGTAGGATGAGTGGTCTAAAATTAGTTCCGAATATTGCCAGAAGTTAGTGGAATCGATGCCAAGACGTTTGGAGGCGATATATGCCAGCAAGGGACACCACACAAAAAAATAACTCAATTACTTATTGCCCGCATTGACAAACAAGATGGCTCTAGTCGGGAGTTGCCGACTAGGAGATACTCTGAACCCGGCGGCGAGCTGTTACATACATTTAAACCTCGTTGCATTCATACACACATTCACAAAGTCAAACTATGAAAAATGAATTCTTGAATAACTTCTAAACTAAGAATATGATCGTTATGATATTTTCAGTGCTTAATGAGAACAAATGTATGTATAAATCAAAGCGCAAGTCTGTACTATTTGATTTGCGTTTTTTGATATGGGGGCAGGTATCCAAAATCCGAATTCATTATCTGCTTAGGAAAACCAGGTCTAAAAATATGAAAAACAAAAAAAAAAAATTTATCGATAATGAAATGGAGTAAGATATCGAAAAAATATGATAAACTTGTACTGCGTATGGATTAGGAGAATCTAAAGTCAAAAAGTTTGGGTCTCTAGCTTTTGTAGTTTCCGAGATCGCTGCGTTCATACAGACGGACGGACAGACGGCTAAATATACTCAGCTCGTCGTCCTGATCAAGAATAGATGCTTCCTTCTGCCTGTTACATACATTTGCACAATACCATTATACTCTTTTTACCCATTTTCAATGGGTTCAGGGTATAAAAACATATGCTTACAAAAAAATGACTGGCAACACTGGTTATTTTTCCAACGTTAACGTCTGAACGTCTAATATAAAAATTTGAGGATATGTACACTAACCAAGGAATATATTGCAAAAACGAATTATCCCAGATATGTGGCATATACCAAAAGTTGCGGAAACTCAATGCCATACAACATATTAAACACTTAACATAATCGTAGTTGCCGTTTTTTTTAAATAATCAAAATGTGCACTTGTTACCTGTAACAACAACTGTAAACAACAACGCCTAAGAGCTACTTAAAATACCTTTCAAACAATATATGGAACATTCTTGTACGTTCTATGGTTTGGAAACTGTGGTGTGTCAATTTTAGCGCTTTCCCGCCAAACTAGCTGGTTTTTCCAAAAGTCGAAGAACAAAAGTTTCTAGGTTCATGATAGGAAACTAGTCCACAAAGTTCCATAAAGGAATTAACATCAACTTTTCGGAAACACACAACACATTTATTATACAACTGTTGAACGAGTTATCGGATTTGAATAAGTGAGATACCATTCGACGCGTATTCGAAACAAATTTTTAGTTGCCAGAATGAATTTCTGAAAACATCAGCTCCAAAAATGTACATTTTTTCCGAATCGTTTACCGTTATATATCTCATGAAGCAGATGAGCTATCACATGTTGTGCTATGTTTTTCTTCTAGTTTTAACGATACCTTTCAATCGGTTATCACTCGATCTGATCGGACTATCGTAGAACAACTTCAGAAGTTTGCGTATATATTGCTACCCGCTTTTGCACACTACGTCGTGCTTCGCCCCTAGTGCAGACTACCGTCCGCAGTGATATTTTAAAAGGCGAAAATAATGAAAATCGGTTGGAGTTAAAGCATTCTGAAGGAAAATCGGCTAAGCTAAGTGAAAAATTCATAAAACTGTGAGCAAAACTCCTCATATCAGCTCAAAATATTTGGATATTAATGTAAAATGATTGGGAGCAGCAGATATCACAAAAGACCGCCCGACAAGTGCAAACAAAAAAAATTCTCTTCCAGAATAACTCGTCAAGAGCCCATACACTTTGTAGCTAATAATAATGAAAACCTAACTTTTTCAACTGTCGCATTAAAAAGCCGAGTGTATACATGAGCGATGTAATTTTTTGCGACGAGTCGAAAATAATTATTTACTAACATAGAGCTCGGAGAAAATCAAAAACAGCACTAGAAAATTCAAATATGGTCCCCACAGTGAAGTCTACAAAGTTTTTCGTAATAGGATAGGGATGCATATTATCGATGGGTGTTGGAGGGATGCCAGTGCCAGTGTGCCACTAAAGTGGAGGTACATATATATTCTTGATCAGGGCGACGTAGAGTCGTTTTAGCGTTCTGTATGAACGCAGCGATATTGGAAACTACAACATCTATAGGCCTTTCGACTATAGATTCTCGCCAGCCATACGCAGAACAAGTTTATATTTTTTTTTTTCGATATCTTGCTCGGTTTCATTATTATAGATAAAATTCGATTTTCAGACTTGGTTTTCTTGGTACACATATCTCGGAGACTATGAGAGCTAGCATCACCAATTCGGTTAATATGTGCTCGTACGTAATACGCAGATTATGAATATTTCGAATTTTGGATACCTCCCCCCATTCGCCAACAATAAAAACGCAAATTAAATACTGCAGACTTGCGTTTTGGTTTGTACATAGATTAAGATGCTCTTATTAAGCACTGAAAATTTCATAGCGATCATACTGTTAGTTTAGAAGTTATTCAAGAATTAATTTTTCATAGTGGGGCCAAGCGCAGTCGATGTATAAAGTGCGCAGCTTGCTGCGTGCGTTTCTGTGTATGCGTGACTTTTTCAATGTGTGAATAAATGGAAAGAGGTTTAAATGTATGTTACAGCTCGCCGCTGGGTTCAGGGTATCTCCTAGTCGGGAACTTCCGACTAGAGCCATCTTACTTGTATAACTTTAAAACTCAAGGAAAAGTCGACAAAAAAAATCGTACTTTGTTTTTCACCCATGTACTTACATAGTTGTTTTAATTAGGCGTCGTTTAAGATATTAATCATTAAAATAGATAGAGAAACAGCTGCGATATTACCATTTCAGCAAACCCTCCCTAAATTGCATTTTCAAATTCACCCATAAAAGTCATTGGTTAAGCAGGTCATTCACGTGCGATTATGCGCGCGAACTTTGTTCGGCTCGGCGGAATGTTCGACATTAGTTCGACATTATACCCTGAACCCATTGAAAATGGGTAAAAAGGGTATACAGTGAAATTCCTCATAACCGGAAACTCATCGTCGCAATGTTTTTGTCCGGCTATTGGAGCTGTCTGGTTATAAGGACTGTCCGTAATGGGGAATTTCACTGTAATGGTATAGAGTATAAAGTATATATATTCTTGATCAGCATCACTAGCCGAATCGATTAAGCCCTGTCCGACTGTCTGTATGAACGCGTCGCCTTCAGAGACTACAAGCGCTAGAGAGGTGAACTTGGACTTTTTAGATTCATTTTTATACCATACGCAATTCAAGTTTATTTTAAATGATCGATAACTTGCCCCGTTTTCTTATAATCAGTCTTTATCGGTATTTTGAGCATAACTTAGAAACTATAAGAGCTAGAGCCATAAAAATATATGCTCGTAAAGAATACGCAGATTATGAATATTTCGGATTTTGGATTCGTCCCCCCATTCGCCCCCATATCAAAACCAACAAAATCGCAAATCAAGTACTACAGACTTGTGCTTTGTTTTGATTTCGATGCTCTTGTTACATGCTGAAAATTTCATAACGATCCTATTCTTAGTTTAGAAGTTATTTAGGAATTAACGTTCCAAATTGGGGGCCAAGCGCAGCCGCTTGAGCATATCTCAGAAAATAAAAGAGCCAGAGCCACCACATTTGGTTTAGGCTGATATATAATGTTCTATAGTATAATAAGAATGCATTAATACAAATTTCATCTAAATCGGTTAAGAAACACAGAAGTTATTGAAGAAAATCTATTTGTGTATTGGCAAACCACGTGGTGGCAAGCGCTAAGCTGACACGTTTTCTGCACTTGTGCACAAATACATACATACATATGTATATGCGCATTCTTTTTCGAATTCTCAAGTGATTGGTTGTACGTGTGTGTCTAATCTCAGATTTTGACGGAGACATTTGAAACTCAGTTGTGGCTCGGTGGTAGAGATGTTGTCTGGCGCGCTATCAGACGCGGGCTCGAATCTGGCTTGGGTCAGCGGAGTTATTTTACTGTTTATTTAAATCTATATTTTTTTTTATTTTTAAACTTAACACACTTATTGGTCCAAATGTAACTTGGGACATCGGCGATTTGATGTATTCTAGAGCAACAAAATGGGGAAAAATTGGTATTTGGCATGCACACTCTCAAAAAGCTTTCGCAGATCAACTGCCACCAACATTTGAACAACATACTTTTAGTTTCCTATTCTGTGAAAATTTTTGCGAGAAATTTCACAATTACGGCATACTAAAATGTACCTGCAAATATTAAAAGCGAGCGCAAAGCGCGAGTATTAATTTTTATTATTATTATTTTTTTTTTTTTATTCTAAGTGCGGCTGTGGTGTCGAGAGTATGAATGCAGAGAGGTTTAATTAACTGCATATAAGCACAGGTCGCCGATGGGTTCCGGGTATCTCCTAGTCGGGCACTCCCGACTAGAGACATCTTACTTGTTTTTATTTTTATTATTTTTAAAAATTTTCGCTTTTTGTAGTTTGTGTAGGCAGAAGAGGGCGTAACCGAAATTATTTTATTTATATTTAGAAATCATCAGAAAACTGATTACCAAATTTGGTAACTCTAGTTCTGAAATTGTGTGTGATGGATTTTTGCTATTTCCCGCTCCAAGATATATGGATTTCTATCGATTTGCCACGCCCCCATTGGGCGTATCCAAAACATTTTTGTGCGATCGTTAGAGAAGGTCTTTCGTAATCTGTCTGAAAATGTTTGAAATGTTTGTCTCTAGCTATAAAACTGAGGGATAAATCGATTTTATCGCTATGCCACGCCCCCAGAGGTCGTTAGCGGGAATTTTTTTTTTAGAGATCTTTAAAGGAGGTGAACAGTATTTTACCTTCCGAAATTGAGGACCTAGCTCGGGATGTCAAGTTGTCAATCTTTCGGAGAGGTCACCAACAATCTACATACCAAATTTGGTCACTTTAGCTTTAAAAATATGGGATCTATTCACTTTTTATCGATCAGCGATTTTAGGTGTATCGGCATGTTATTGCAATGCCACCCTCCTAGTGAGCGTGTCACATAAATCTTAACACTTTGTTTAACAAGTATATATATAACAAGTATATATTCCAAGCTTTTAGTTTCTAGATTCAATAGCGCCGAAATAGTAGCGTTCTTCCGGACAGACAGCATGACAATATACTATATTCACTTCGTGAACCAGTATAACAATTGTTTCTATTTGGTTAAGGGTATAAAAGTATAAAAGGTTACTGCTTAAACAACTTAAAATTCAAACTTTGGTTGACAGCTGTGGGTTTAAATTTACAAACTAACTTAAACAGTCTTTTTTTCTCGGGAGTCGTAGTTACCTTTTTGCTTTTATATATACATATGTATCTGTTGACTAATGAACGATAGCCGTTCAAATTGGGTTTAATTTGAATTCAATACTATAACTATAGTACTGAGAATTATTTTGTTAGATTTTCGGTGATTACCTTATCTATATTAATATCTGTTAACGGCTGTTGACACACACCTAAGGTAAAATTCCGTCTGTTTTCTTTGCTTTGAATATTTTGTATTATCTAGACCAATTCGGCTGAACTTTATTTCGTCACTTTTTAATCCCTTTTATATTACCGTGTACTAGAGTATATCCACTTTTCTTTACTTATTTTTCAATGCTCAATTTGATTTTAATATCTATAGGGAAATCTAAGCGTGCCAGTGCCCTTGTTGCTGCTGTTGAAAAAGCTACTGAAAATTTTATTCAGAAAGGTGATCAAATTGCATATGAAAATCCGGATATAACACAGGAAATGCTGTCTGCCGTTGATGAAGTACGCAAAACAGGAGATGCCATGAGCATTGCAGCCAGGGAATTCTCGGAGGATCCATGTAGCTCCTTAAAACGAGGAAACATGGTGCGGGCTGCTAGAAATCTGCTCTCAGCTGTAACACGTTTACTAATTTTAGCAGATATGGTAGATGTTCATTTATTGCTTAAATCTCTTCATATTGTTGAAGATGATCTAAATAAACTAAAAAATGCATCAAGCCAAGACGAACTTATGAACAATATGCGGGTAAGAAGACATCACTCCATAAAAATTATTTTTATAATGCTTACAAAATTAAAAACTATAATAATTATACAAACTATAATAAATATTACCTAGCAATTTGGTCGCAACGCTGGTGAGCTAATAAAACAAGCAGCAAAACGTCAACACGAGCTTAAAGACCCGCAATTGCGGGATGATTTAGCTGCTGCTCGTGCAATGCTAAAAAAACATTCAACAATGCTCCTGACCGCATCTAAAGTATATGTTCGTCATCCAGAGTTAGATCTGGCAAAAGTCAACCGAGATTTTATTCTTAAACAAGTGTGCGATGCCGTGAACACGATCAGCGATGTAGCCCAGGGCAAATCATCACAGCCTACTGATGTTTACAGTGGTGCAGGCGAGCTAGCTGCTGCTTTGGACGACTTTGACGTGAGTCTTAATCAGTAAGTCTTATTGTTGTTGATGATTTGTTTCCAAAAATTTTAGGAGGGCATTGTAATGGACCCCATGACATATAGTGACAAACGCTCACGTCAACTACTTGAAGAACGTCTAGAGAGTATAATCAGTGCAGCGGCTCTGATGGCAGATGCTGACTGTACAAGGGACGAGCGCAGAGAGAGAATTGTTGCCGAATGCAACGCAGTTCGTCAGGCTCTACAAGATCTCTTGTCTGAATACATGTCAAACGTAATTTATTTAGAATGCCGAAAGCAAATATATGTATAATATATGTAATATTTAACAAACATATATTATTTTAGATGGGTCAAAAAGACAACAGCCCTGGACTAGATCGTGCAATTGATCAAATGTGTCGCAAAACAAGAGATCTACGTCGTCAGCTTCGCAAAGCTGTTGTTGATCACGTGTCCGATTCGTTTTTGGAAACTACTACGCCTTTAATTGATTTAATTGAAGCAGCAAAATCTGGTAATGAAAAAAAAGTGCGGGAAAAAGCTGAGATATTTACAAAACATGCTGAAAAATTAGTTGAAGTTGCCAATCTCGTGTGTAGTATGTCAAATAACGAGGACGGGGTGAAAATGGTACGCTATGCAGCGGCCCAAATCGAAAGCTTATGTCCCCAAGTAATAAATGCTGCATCGATTCTCACGGTTCGTCCCAATTCAAAAGTTGCTCAAGAAAACATGTCCGCTTATCGTCAAGCATGGGAAGTGCAAGTTCGCATATTGACAGAAGCTGTAGATGACATTACAACAATTGACGACTTTTTAGCTGTATCTGAAAATCATATTCTTGAAGATGTAAACAAATGTGTCATGGCTTTGCAAGTTGGAGACGCCAAAGATCTACGTGCAACAGCTGGATCCATTCAAGGGCGATCATCCCGTGTGTGCAATGTTGTTGAAGCTGAAATGGATAACTATGAGCCTTGTATTTATACAAAGCGAGTTTTAGAGGCAGTTAAAGTGTTACGCGAGCAAGGTTGGTATTTCTGTATATTTTCATACATATTTAAATAATATACTGGAATGATTCAATGATATAACTTAGATAATAGTTATTGACAAATACGCTATTTGCACTAATCTTCGTTTCGAAACAAACTACTTCTAAGGTTTTACATAAACATTTCAAAATCTGCTGTAAGCTACTATTATAATTTTGAGCACTAAATATTGTAAGAGAGTATAAGAAGTCACATTGCTTGTTTTTACTAATATATATTAAATTAGCTTACCAATTAAATTTTTTTACTCTAAAACCGCTGTAAGATACTTAAATAATTAAGTTTTATGATTCCAAAACTAAATTATATAAGCTACTAAGAAGGACACACCAAAATACTTGATTGCAATATATCTATTATTTTTATACAAAATATTATAAATCATCTCAGAAGAAAGTTCTAACTATGTCAGTCTTGTCGTGAAGAGAATCCGTTTTGGTAAATGTTTAGGCTTTAAAATCTCAATAGTATCCTATGGTAATCTAACTTATTTTACTAAACAAACATCAAGATATTTTTTATAAAGTGAATAAGTGTTCACATTAAAAAGTATGGATCAATATGCCTCTAGTATATAGTTAAGTAACTGCTTAGTAACTAACTTTACTTGTCTGTCCTGTCCCACGTTATGTTGTGCACATTGACCTTACATCCCAGCAGCCATGGCAGCTTTTTGCTGTTGGAAAAACTTCACTAGAAGTGAAAGGGCGACGTATTTTCCTCTTCACACGAAATATAAAATTAAACTAGAACATCAAGTTTGGGAAGGCTGCGTCAGCAGTTGCTAGTGCTTCGACTAGGTAAAAATATTGCGTCACATAGCTTAAAGAATGTAAAATCGTATGGAACCGTTATTCGGTTTGAATATTTTTAAGGACACACACATGTATGTAAATCCGTAGTCTGTCGGGGTACCGGCAAGGTGTTAGGAATACTACCAGGCTCTCAGGCTACGGACCAGTCCCTCGCCAAACCCTTACCAATGTGTTTTACGGGAACATTTTCTATGACAAGGTAGATTGGTAAGGCTTTGCATTACCAGTGAATAAAAGGGAAGGCAACCCTGTCTCTTTTGTAATAAGCGCGGGGAACACAGTGATTGCTCGTATTTCATTCGGTGGTTTACCGCGGAGGTCAATTGGCACGCCGTTCCATTGCAGTACTGCGGAACAGACGAGTAAAATGTTCCGAATATACTTGTTCCATCTATTGTTTTCCCGAGTGGATAGAAGAAGGGGCAACATTATCCCTTTTAATATTCACGGGTGGTCAGACGAGTGAACGATGGACGAGTGGACGCCTTTGCACTACCGGTGGATAGGAGAAGCCACAAAGCCGTCCATTGCATTGCAAGCTAATTGTTCATATATTAAACTGAATATCTTTTGTCACAGCATTTGATATCAGAAATTTTGGGGCTGGAATGTGCTTTCGCCCCTAGATTGTTACCTCGTGTAGAGGCTTTTGTTTGATATCAGAAATTTTTTGGAAAACTTTTGACAGTTTTATTTTGTCAAAAGGTATTTAGTTTTGATATTTATCAATATTCACATTTTATATCGATAAGCATTTTATTTGAGAAGATGCCCTTCTCAATTAAAGATTGATATGGGAAGGCGCGTGCTAGAACATGTATTTTTCACAATTTTTACTAAGAATTTATAAAGCCTTCAACTGATTATTAAATTTTTTTTTTTCATTTCAACTTTTGGTAAACAGAAGACAATCAGCAGTTCCATACAAAACCATTGGAATATTTGTTTACGTATTGCGGCACAACCTCAAATCAAAGTCAGCTGTTCGTGCCAAATTTCAAACAATAAATGTATGACTCAATTTTTTTAAAGTGCATCAAAATCAGTTGACGCAGTCCGTAAATACAGTTATGCACAAAGAAACAGATCAATTCATTTAATAAATTATTGCCCACATTGTCAAAAAACAAATACAAAAAAACTGACTGGCAACACTGGTTATCTTTTCCAACGCAAACGTAGGAATGTCTTATTTTAGATATATACACTAAACAAGGAATATCTTGCAAAATCAAATAATCCCATATATGTGGCATATAACAAAAGTTACGGAAACTCAATGCCTACAACATACTACAAATTTATCAAAATCGTAGGCGCCATTTTTTTTTAAATTATCAAAATGTGCAATTTAAACTTTTTTTCACCAGTAACTTTTTACCTGTGAATTTTTTTTTTTTTAGCTTTTTCAGATAGTACGAACATTTTAGAAATTATTCAATAATGATTTTTTTTTCCATAGAGTTGGCCAGTCACCGCCGTTGAGTAAAGTGCGAAGTTTGTGGCGCGTGTTTGTGTGTGTGTGACTTTTTGAATGTGTGTATAAATGGAAAGAGGTTTAAATGTATGTAACAGCTTGCCGTTGGGTTCAGGGTATATCCTAGTCCTAGTCCCGACTAGAGCCATCTTACTTGTTAAACTTTAAAACTCAATGAAAAGTCGACAAAGAAATCGTGTTTTGTTTTTCACTCATGTACTTACATAGTTGTTTTAATTAGGCGTCGTTTAAGATATTAATCATTGAAATAGATAAAGAAATAGCTGCGATATTACCATTTCAGCAAACCCTCCCTAAGTTGCATTTCCAAATTCACCCATAAAAGTCATTGGTTAAGCAGGTCATTCACGTGCGATTATGTGGCGAACTTTGTTCGTCTCGGCGGAATGTTGGACATTAGTGAAGGTGTTTTTTTTTTTTTTTTTTTTTTTTTACATTAAACCGATTGAAAATGGGTAAAAAGGGTATACAGTGAAATTGCTCATAACCGGACACTCACTGTCGCAATGTCCGGTTATGGGAGATGTCCGCTTATGGCATTCTTTCATTATTGCATCCAAGTGTTCAGAAATTGTCTTTTATTTAATATTTACAAATTTACATTTACATTACATTACATTTTCATATAGATTAAGTACAAATATAAGTTCGGTGGTATGTGAAGGGAAATAGAAGAACGTTGAAGCTAGTTGTTTTTGTTTTAGTTTTGTTTAGTTGTGTCCACGAAATTTGTCCGGCTATTGGAGCTGTCCGGTTATAAGGACTGTCCGTAATGGGGAATTTCACTGTAATGGTTTTGTGCAAATGTATGTAACAGGCAGAAGGAAGCATCTCATTAAAATCGGTTAAGAAATACAGAAGTTATTAAAGAAAAGTGTGGCAAAATTTGCAGCAAGTGCTGCAATAAGAGCTAGGGATTAAAATTTGGTATTTTAAATTCGTGAATATTATACGCAGATCAAATCGATCCAAATGATCGATAACCCGATCCGTGTTTTTATCGATATTTATCGGTTTTCTTGATCGGGTTTTTCCAGCATTACAGCTGGTGCCAACAAATTTGGTTTAATATGTTCTCGTAAAGGGTGCGCAGCTTACAAATATATCGAATCTGGGATACCTATCCCCATTCGCCCTCGATATGAAAAATTTCAATTCAAGTACTACAGACTGGCGCTTTGGTTTGTACATAGATTTGAATGCTCTGATTAATTACTGAAAATTGTATCAGTGCCGACGGTAGTCTGCGCTAGGGGCGAAACACAACTTAGTGTGCAAAAGCGTCTAGCAATAAATACGCAAACTTTTGAAGTTTTGCTACGATAGTCCTATCAGATATACCGATTGGAAGGTATCGTTTAAACTAAAAGTAAACAAGTGAGAACGTTGCAGTCTGGTGTAACCGACAGCGGAATACTCGTTCACGGTGTAATAACAACGAAAACATGTAACCCAGCATTATGGGTGCACAAAAAAATAATAAACGAGTATATGAAACAAAATAAAAATTTGCCTCCGCGTTGTCTCGAACCCGGGCCTACCGCACAATTAACACGTAAGCCCCACGTTAGACACCACCGCCACCAACCATTTAATCTCGAGTGTGACGAAATTCAAGTTAAAGTATTTAATATGAATTATACAAAAGTTCTAACAGAAAGAAAAAAGAATAGACTTTGAAGAAATTGTTATGAACTGGAAAATATTTGAAATATTAGAAGAATCAAGACTAGCATTTGCATCAGGAACGAGAATCGAACCCGAGCACCATCGATCACTTGTTATTGGTGTGGCGAAATTCAATGTAAATGGTAAGAAATTAGTTTTTTTCTGAAATTTCTTCGGAAATCATTTGTATGATAAGAAAGAATAGAATTACATTTTATTATTAGTTTCGACAGAATTCAAGTCAAGTAATATGACAAGTGTACAATCGCAAACAGCCGCACACAAATACTAAGAATATGAAAAAATATGTTAACTAAGCGCCATCTACCAACCAGTAGTCACTGACCACATAATTGCCCATGCGACAAAATTTAACAGTTATCAAACACTATTCTTATGAAACTAAAGAATAATTACCACAGTGTGCAATAGATGGAGCCAGCAATGTTGCACTTTAGATTTTTAGAGGAGGTCATCAGCAATCTGTCGGTATACATTTTGTGCATCTAGTTTTAAAAGTGAGGGAGATATATAGATTTATTCGAATTGCCACGCCCCTAGTGCGCACCCCGAATCCTTTAACACTTCATCTGACGCGTGTAAAAAAAAAAATATATATATATATATATATATATATATATATATATATATATTTATAGTATATAGTATATATTCCAAATTTCATATCTCTAGCTTCAATAGCGTCGAAAAAAATTGCGTTCATACGGAAAGACTGTCGGACAGCATAAGGAACATTGCACAAACCCAATATACTAGTTTCACTTCGTGATTGAGTACAAACGTATATAACGAGTATAAAAGCACATGTGATAGATCATCTGATTCATGAGATATATAGCTGTAAACGATTCGGAAAAATTTTATATTTTTGGAGCTGGCCCCATTAGCTGTTGGTGGGTTTCAGAAATTCGTTTATGCATCTCAAAATTTGTGTATCGAATACGCGACACTTATACAAATCCGATAACTCGTTCAATAGTTATTAAGAAAATACATTTTCTGGGTGTATCCGAAAAGTTTATGTAAATTTCGGTATAAATTTTATAAATATATTTATTATAGAGCGCGTTGAGTGGCTTTTTGGTGGTCTTGTTCCCCATCATGAACCCTAACCAAGAACCTATTGTTCTATGACTTTTGGAAAAACCCGCTAGTTTGACCGGAAAACACTAAAGTCCGCTAAAATTAACGCACCACAGTTTCCAAACCATAGGAGATATTTATTGTAAAATTCTATATATTGTTTGATAGGTATATTTAAGAGCTTTTAGGCGTGCCTTGGGGTTTTTGTTAAGTACGCAGAAAAAAAGTTACAGGTGACAAAAGTTTTCAAATGCACATTTTGATAATTTAAAAGAAAACAGCGCCTACGATTTTGATAAATTTGTAGTATGTTGTAGGCATTGAGTTTCCGTAACTTTTGTTACATGCCATATTTCTTAGTGTACATATTTAAAATAAGACATTCATACGTTTGCGTTGGAAAAATAACCAGTGTTGCCAGCCAGTTTTTTTGTATTTGTTTTTTGACAATGTGGGCAATAATTAACTCAATGAATTGAGCTGTTTCATTGTGTATAATTGTATTTACGATCAACCAAAAGCTCAATGGTTACGATATAATATCAAAGTCAGTAGAGCCATTTTTTTTTTTTTTTTAAATTTTCAAGATGTGAAAATTAAAACTTGTTATTAGCTGCAACTTTTTACCTACTTACTTAAGAAGTGTTAAGGTATACTCTTACAAATACCTTTCATATAATATATAGAACATGCCTGTATTTTCTGTGATTTGGACACAAAGAGGGTGTCAGTTTCACCGGATTTTAGCGTATTCCCCTCAAACTAGCAGTTTTTTTTTTCTAAAGTCGTCGAACAAAAGTAACTTTGTTCGTGGCAGGGAAGAAATCCACAAAGTTCAAAAAAGCCATCTCAACGCTATCACACGCGATTCATCTCATTTCTGGAAAGACACATTCCAATAAATTCCTTAAAACTTTTGATCAATTTATCGGATTGTAATAAACTAGTTACTATTTTAACGTGTTCAAAACATATATTTGGATACACACATCTGGATGAATTTTTAAAGCCCCCATCAGCTTAAAAAACCTTAAATTTTCTTAGAAAATAGATTTAAAAATATCATATTGTGGAAATAGAACAGCTTGGAGCACAGTATCCCACATATGGGCATTACTGCCGAAAGATCAACCGCGACAGGAAAATTTAAGGTTTATGAAATCACTTTTTATACCCTGAACCCATTAAAAATTGGTAATAAGGGTTTAATGGTTTTGTGCAAATATATGTAACAGACATATGGAAGCATCTCCGACCCCATAAAGTATATATATTCTTGATCAGGACGACGAACTGAGTCGATTTAGACATGTCCGTATGTTCGTCCGTCCGTCTGTCTGTATAAACACAACGATCTCAACGGAAACTACAAATGCTAGAGACCCAAACTTTTCGCCGATAGATTCTCCTAATAACAAGTTTATTTTTTTTTGTTTTTCAATATCTTGCTCCGGCTTATTGTTATCGATAAAAATCGATTTTAAGACTTAGTTTTCTTGGCATATCTCGAAGACTATAAGAGCAAGAGCCATCAAATTTGATTGGTGCTCGTAAGTAATACGCTAATTATGAATATTTCGGATTTTGGATACCTCCCCCATCCCCCCACAATGGTTTTTACATAGATTTGGATGCTCTTATATAGCATTAAAATTTCATATCGATCATTCTTTAAGTTTAGAAGTTATTCAAGAATAGTGGGGCCAAGCGCAGCTGATGTGTAAAGTGCCCAGCTTGCTGCGTGCGTTTGTGTGTGTGTGTATGTGACTTTGTGAATGTGTGTATGAATGCAAAGAGGTTTAAATGAATGTAACAGCTCGCTACTGGGTTCAGGGTATCTCCAAGCGCAGCTGATTGAGCGTATATTTTAGAAATTATAAGACCCAAAACCACCAAATTTGGTTTATTATGTACTATAGTATAATAAAAATGCATTAAAACAAATGCCATCCAAATCCGTTCAGAAATACAGAAGTTATCGAAGAAAATGTTGGCAAACCACGTGGTGGCAAGCGCCAAGCGCAGGCGTTTTCTGCATGCGTGTGCACATACATACATACATGTATACTTATATGCACTTTCATATACGTGAGCTCTTTTTTCGATTTCTAAAGCGATTGTTTATGCATGTGTGTTTCTATCTCAGATTTGGGCAGAGGCAATCAAAATGATTCTGATTCGCCAAGCAAGGCGCGCTATCAGACGGGAGTTCGAGTTACGCTGTCAACGGAGTTTTTTTTTTCTTTTTATTTAAATTTTTAATTTAATTATATTTTTTAAACTTAACACAAGCTCACACAAGCTTCAAGCTCAACTTAATACTGGAACATCGGCTATTTGAAATACTCTGGAGCAACAAAATGGGAAAAATTGGTATTTGGGATGCACACTCTCAAAAAGCTTTCGCAGATCAACTATAACCAACATTTGAACAACATACTTGTAGTTTCCTATTTTGTGAAAATTTTTCGCGAAATTTTTACAACTACTAATTTTTATTATTTATTTTTATTTTATTTTACTAAGTGCGACTGTTGTGTCGTGTGTATGAATGCCGAGGGGTTTAATTAAATGCATGTAAGGACAGCTGGCCGCTAGGTTCAGGGTATTTCCTAGTCGGGCACTCCCGACGTACATATTATTTATAAATAGATGAGCGGCAGATACGCTGAGAAAAATAAAGCAAACGATGGAGAGAATGTTTGAAGAAAGACTATTCGGCTCAGCAGCTAAAAATTGATTTTAATATTAATAATTTTTTCTATCAAGGCAAGCAAAGTCAGTCTTTCGTCTTTTGGTTCTGCTCGCATATCATAGCATAGCTCAAACTTTTTATGTTTATGTTAATTATCTAGCGCTTCTCGCATTAAGCTCATTATTGTCTTCTTATCTCGCTCATTTATTCTCTTGCACTTGCGCATCAATGCTAACGTCGCTGCAAACTTATACTCGGCTAATACTTTCGCTATATCGCACCGCATTTTGATCGCTAATCGTTCGCATACATATATTCGCATACATTTATTTGCATGTTCGCTACAATAATTGCACTATTAAATTAATGTCATAAATTGAAACTGACTCTCGTTTTATTGAATTTTTAACATAAAAATTACTTCTCGCTTTAATTGCTAACAAAAACGCCAAATATTTTGGTGACCCCGAAGTGATTTTTACGTTTTTTTTTGACTGAGATATATATTTATTTAAAAAACATTGCACAAAACCATTAAACCCATTACTAACAATTACGAAATGACACGTATCGACTGAGATAAATATTTATTTAAAAAACATTGCACAAAACTATTAAACCCATTACCCATTACCAATGGGTTCAGGGTATAAAAGGTATAGAAGATTTTGGAATCAAACCAAATACATTTCAAAGTACCATTCATACATAAGATTCGAAAAGTTGTTGTGTTTTGGAATTGTTTGGTTTTGCGGAATTTTAAATTTAAATAGTTGGCCCCGAAATCAACTTCGATTTTTGTCACTTTCGAATCGGTTATAATTCTGCCAATATTTTGGAAACGGGATTTCACTCGCATTCACTTTAACAATAACATTAGGTAAAACATTAAATTTTGAATTTGTTTTGTTTACCAAACCTACTTTTTCTGACTTTAAAAATGTTCTATTTTTTTAAAAAATATTTTATATCTGGTATTTGTTTAAGTTTTTTTCAGAGGTGACCCTGCATAGTTTATCATTACTCGAGAATTTCAAAACCGATTTTTTAATCTTTACGCTTTCTGAAAGCTAATTAATCAGTTATTTGCACTATTGAATTTAAATCATTAATTAATAATAATTAATTAATAACAACTTTGCGGAATGCTTTACGAAATTCGGACTTTAAAGTCCCAGAAATGCCGCCTCGAATTAATTTTTCTGGCTTTTTGATTCTAGAATCACATAAATATATTATCAATTTAAATAATGTGTATTAAAATGAATGCTAAAACGACCATTTTATATGTGTACGAGTGTACAGTAGATACGATTTTCTGGTAGTTTTGACCGAGAACTGACCCACTAATCTATAAATAAATGGTCATAATACATTCAGAAATTATATTTATTAATAAATTCTTATTAAAAATTCGATTTACTATTTGTTTCTTAAGGTATTACATGTTTATTATGTTTTCAAATATTGAATCGGTAACAGATTCGGTATTTTAAAAATACCAAAATTCAGCCGCGACTTGTCGGAATGAGTTATAGGCTGCTTTTTCATCTAATGTCAAAATAGAGTAAAATTCCTTATTTCCCTGGAGCTAATGATGGCAATATTATGTCAACTACGTTCACTAGAGGCGCATTTTGAACATTATGATTCCCCAAGGTACGTGCTTCTTGTTTTTGGCCAGTCCTTTTTTGAGTAATGCTCATTGCGAGGTCGACTATCGAAGAGGCAGAGAAAGTAGCAATACATTGTATCTATTTTATTTTTCCTTATTTTCACTTTAAATGTGTACGACGGCCGCGCTTGACATAAGGGAAATGCCTATATGTAGCTTGTATGAGTAAATGAGGAAAAGAATATTTTAAGTTGGAAAAGCCAAAATCTGCCCCATTCAATATTAAATTAGTAAACTAACTTGTTATTCTATTAAAAACATAAAAGCACAAAAAAATTATGTCGTTTAGTTTTGATACGTTTTCAACTACACATTTGAGCTGCAAGTTAGAATAATCCTTCAAGCTTAGATAGAATTAAGAAGTATACATATTGTTAACATTGTGCTTTGTCTATAAAATTATTTTGGTCTCCTATAATATTGATACGGAGTGTATAAATTGTCAATCTTCAATCTTTTCTTTATTGTCAGTCAGTTTACTTAAAATAATACCAATATTATATACGTTTTTTTTTTTTTCAGTAATGACTAAATTTGAACAACGCGTTGGTGCTGCTGTGGAAGCTCTTTCTGCGAATATAAACAAAAATGTGGACGAGAATGACTTTATCGATGCCTCCCGTTTGGTTTACGATGGTGTTCGGGAAATTCGACGTGCAGTATTAATGAACCGAGTAAGAAACATATTTTTCAATCACTTATCTAAGAGTAAGTATATGTCTAATAAAAATATCTTACATGAGCTAACAATCTATTGGCGACAGCATATTCAAGCCCCAAAATTTGTAATGTCAAATTTTGTGACGAAGAATATTTAATTTAATGTATGAACAATACCAAATAAAACAAGTAAAATAGCTCTAGTCGGGAGTGCCCGAATAGGAGATAGCCTGAACCCGACGAGCCCTCTGCATTCATAAACACAACACCATAACCGCACTTAGTAAAACAAAATAAAAATAAATAATAACAATAAAAATGTATGATCGCGCTTTGCGCTCGCTTTTAATATTTGCAGACAAATTATAGTATGCCGTAGTTGTAAAAATTTCACGCAAAATTTTTACAGAATAGGAAACTATATCTTTCAAATGTTGGTTGCAGTTGATCTGCGAAAGCTTTTTGAGAGTGCATGCCAAACACTAATTTCCCCCATTTTGTTGCTCCAGAGTATTTCAAATCGCCGATGTTCCAGTGTTAAGTTGAGCTTGAAGCTTGTGTGAGCTTGTGTTAAGTTTAAAAAATAAAATAACATAAAAATTTAAATAAACAGTAAAAAAAAACCCGTTGACACAGCGGGACTCGAACTCCCGTCTGATAGCGCGCCAGGCAACATCTCTACTACCGAGCTACAGCATCATTTTGATTGCCTTTGCCCAAATCTGAGATTAGAAACACACATGCATAAACAATCGAATTCGAAAAAGAGCTCACGCATATTAATGTGCATATGAGTATACATGTATGTATGTATGTGTGCACACGCATGCAGAAAACATCTGCGCTTGGCGCTTGCCACTACGTGGTTTGCCAATATTTTCTTCAATAACTTCTGTGTTTCTAAACCGATTTGGATGACATTTGTTTTAATGCACTCTTATTATACTATAGTACATTTTTATGTTGACGAGCGAGCAGCCTATTAAACCAAATTTGGTGGCTCTGGCTCTTATAGTTTCTGAGATTTGTTCAATCAGCTACGCTTGGCCCCCACTATGGAAAGTTAATTCCTAAATAACTTATAAACTAAGAACAGGCACGTTATGAAATTTTCAGGACGTAACAAGATTATTGAAATCTGTATACAAACCAAAGCGCAAGTCTGTAGTACTTGATTTTTTTTGACATGGGGGTATGCTTCTGAGGTATGCTTCATAAACCGCGTCAAAAATCGGTACAGACGGATGGGCAGGGCTTAATCGACTCGGCCAGTGATGCTGATCAAGAATATATATACTTAATGGGGTCGGAGATGCCTCCTTCTGCCTGTTGTTACATACATTTGCACAAAAAATTATACCCTTTTTACCCATTTTCAATGGGTATACATTCAGGGTATACAAAATAGTTGGTTAGTTCCCGTTTTACGCAAAAAGCACCAGCTTCATTGTACATAAAATTTTGTTTAAATATTTTTCTTCGTCCTAAAATCTTATACCAGAAATTTTCGGGCTTAAATATGCTTTCGCCACTAGATTGTTAGCTTGTGTAGAGATGGATATGCTTTCGCCACTAGATTGTAGAGGTGTTTTTATTTAATATCAGATATTTTTTGGATTTAAATTTAGGTTTGACAGTGTTACTTTGTCAAAATGTGTTTAGATTTGGTATTTACTAATATACCGCAATACTATGATCAAGAGTCGATCCCATATAACTTGGCTAATAAGAAACCAGAGCAAATAGTTCCGACCTTAGCTGAACGCCGCCTGATATCGTTCAGAAGCACTTCGACCGCTGCTTCCATACATCTTTATTGAACTGTCGTTTAACTATTTTTGGAGATGGAGCTTCGAACAAGGACTCACGAATGAAGTATAGATGTTCAGATTTTATATCAGTAAACATTTTTTTCTGGGGAAGGGTGAGAACAGATTAATATGACGTATTAAACTTGCATTTTTTGTAATTTTTCACTTTGAATTAAAAAGGGATTCCATCAAAGGATTTAATTAAATTTTCATTTGATTTCCACTTTTGAAGAACTTACACAACAAGCTGTTCCACACAAAATTAAAACAATCACACTGGCCAGCCCGCCCGAACACAGATATTTAATGTGAAATGACCCGAGGCTGATTTAATAATTATCGTGCTAAATTTCAATGGTTCCCATAGATAAACCATTTATTATTAAATTATCAAAATGTCCAATTAAAATTTTTTTTAGCTGTAACTTTATACGTACGTACTTTAAAAACACAAACAGTTTAGCCATTTACCATAGATTCTTTATTTTTAACAGCGCCGGTGCCAACTGAGTAGTTCTAGTAGATGGGCGAGTATGACTTGATTAAAGCAGACCATGCCATCTCTTCGCGAACACCTAGAGCAATGATCAAAAATGCAAGATCACATCTGAAATGACACAACAATTTTAGAATTTTGAAAAACACCAAACCTACTGTTATTGGAACTGATGGAGCCGTTAGGCGTTTGCAGGAATGCAAATACGCGTCGAATGGTACCTTATTCATTCCAATTCCAAAACTCGTTCACAAGTTATTAGATATTAAATTTGTTGAGGCTTTCTTAGAATGAGATAGAAATCTTGTTTATTTGTGCCCACATTTCCGCATATGATAGCGTTGATTTGTTCTACTACTCATTGAAAGCCCCGCCTGCATTTGGCGCTTGCTACTACGTGGTTTGCCAATATACAAATACATTTTCTTTAGTAACTTCTGTGTTAACCGATTTTGATTAATTTTGTTTACATCCTTATTGTACTTTTGTACATTTATATGTTGACGAGCAGCCTAATCAGTAAGTGGCTGTACTTGCTATTACAAATTTTTTTTTTTGTTATTGGGGAAGGAAGGGGGAGGTATCAAAAATTCGAAATGTTCATAATCTGCGTTTCCTTTACGAGAACACATTAAACCAAATTTGGTGGCGATAGTTCTTAAAGTTACTGAGATATGCTCAAAAAACAATATAAAAAAAACCGATTAATATCAATAATAAGAAAACGGTTCTGGTTATCGATAATTTACAATAGCCTTGATTTGCGTATGGTATACACGTACTTAAAAACCCAAACTTTAATCGCTAGATCTTATTGCAGCACTTGCTGCCCATTGGATTGTCAAATTTTTTCACACATTCTCCTTAATAACTTCTGTGTTTCTTAACCGATTTTGATCAATCTATATGCAATAGATTCTTCAAGTACTTTAGTATATATAAATATTCATTCAATCAAAATTTTGTGTCTCTAGGTCTCATAATCTACGAAATTAGCTTAAAAATTAGAGGTTGTTGTAGATTTTTATCGATTTTAGGAAAACGGTGTGGGTTATAGATAATTTGAACTTGATCTGTGCGTGCCATGGACGAGTCTATAGCCGAAAAGTTGAAGGTATCTAGCTCTTATAGTTTCCGAGATCCACGCGTTCACACATTCGGACGGACAGGCTAGATCGACTCAGCTGTTGATCCTGATCAAGAATATATATACCTTATGGGGTCGCAGATGCAGCCTTCTGCCTGTTACATACACTTGCACAAAACCATTATACCCTTTTAACCCATTTTCAATTGGTTCAGGGTATACAAATAGTTGGGCATTCGGCACATTGCAAAAAGTTATTTTTAGATACAAATAACTGGAGCTTTTTGTTCAAATATTATATTAAAATCTTTCTTCACAAAATGTGATATTAGAGATTTTCGGCTTGAATATGCTTTTGTCACTAGATTTTTACCTAGTGTAGAGGGTATGTTTATTTATTTTATTAAGAATTGCATTAATCATTTTGTTCTCAGCATGTTGGCAGCAGAGGATTTTTGCAAATTAACTGTGTGTAATGATGCTGTGGACACATTAAAGTGTCTGCCTCTTACTGTCAACGTTGTTTGTCCATCTCTAAAAAGTAATTCATCGCTTTTACAAAATCCTTGACGATAGAAGTGGAAAAAGTCAATCATTATAATGATTCCAAAGTCTGTGAACGACACTACACGGCTATCGTTGTGGATACCTATAAGTTTATTATCCTGCCAAAGCTACTCCTGCTCCGAATCGACCCACCCCTGAAAGCCAAAACCATAAATCAAACTCATAAGTTCGGCTTTTTTGAACAAAGCATCCGACAATATAACAAGTCAACCGCGTAACTTCGGAAGCTTGCTCTGCCATAAAGCGCAGAGAATATCATTCTGACGCTAATTAAGAAGCGGGGTTTGACTCCGAGCTTTTATTACCGTTAATAGTTTACGAGAATGAGATGCAGTTGGTCTGCAAACACAAATTCAAACACAGACAAATTTACCATAGGATGTCCTTATTTTTGGATTTAAACCCTAAAGCAATTTTACTGGTTTGCAGTATTAGTGGATCGCAAGTTTTGTAAAATTGGCTCGTAACTTTATATATTAAATTATAATAGGGTCCTTCTTGTTATTGCTGTTGTATTGTGCACTTATTTTAATTATTCTCTTTTACATATTACTTAATTCCTATTTTCATTTCAGAGTTCTGAGGATCTAGATACGGACACAGAGTTTGAGCCAGTCGAAGACCTAACATTGGAAACACGTAGTCGATGTAATTTCCGTTTATATTTTGTTTGCTATCCAGCTGTGCTTTAAATTTTATTAGCAAAGCTTAAAATTCTACAACCAAATTATTGCACATGTGTCTTATTAGGTCCTGTTTGTTAAATTTGTTCCAAGCCTAACAAGCAGTTTAACAAACTGTCGCACTTTTTTCTTACATTCATGATATTTGCATATAATTTAATCAAACAAAAATACCTCTACACGAGGTAACAATCTAGTGGCAAAATACATTCAGCCCCAAAATTTATTATTATTTGGAATTGTTTATAGATATTAAATTGAACACCCTTAGTCACAAAATTGAATATCAGCTCCACAAATGCATATTTTGTTCCGAATCGCTTACAGCGTCATATTTCACGTACCAGATGTGTGTGTTCTTCTAGTTTAAACGATACCTTTCGTTTGGTATATAACTCGATTTGAGCGGACTATCGTAGCAAAACTTCAAAAGTTTACGTATATATTGCTAGGCGCTTTTGCACACTTCGTTGTGCTTCGCCACTAGCGTAGACTACAAACCACAGTGATATAATATATAATTAAAGTTCACCACACTTTTACTATTTGTCTAGAAAATTACAAAAAAAAAAATTAGAAAAAAATATATATATAATATATATATATATATATATATATAATATATATATAATATATATATATATATATATATTTATATATTTATTTTATATATATATTTATATATATATATATATATATATATATATATATATATATTATATATATATTTTTTTCTAATTTTTTTTTTTGTAATTTTCTAGACAAATAGTAAAAGTGTGGTGAACTTTAATTATATATTATATCACTGTGGTTTGTAGTCTACGCTAGTGGCGAAGCACAATATATATATATATATATATATATATATATATATATTTTTTTTATATATATATATATATTATTTTTTTTTTCTAATTTTTTTGTAATTTTCTATATATATATATATATATATATTTTTTTTTTCTAATATATTATATAGTATATATAGTAGTATAGTATAGTATAGCTTAGTTTAGTCGAACAAGGTATTGTTTCCGAAATCGAAATTATATAACAAGTATTAAATATGTGTATAAAAGAAGAAAATTGTTCAATAGAAGGCATAAATAAATGGGCTTTTATATAATTGTGATTTTTTTATGACATACATCACTTTTAGCAATTTGTTTGAAAACCAGTGTAAGCTCTACAATTTTGAGTTTGCAAAGTTACATTCTTTTATAATTAAATAGTTTTTGCATAGGTTTTGTTTGATGGGCTTATTAATTAATTTAATTGTTTACTAAAGTTTTGTTCGGCTTAACTAATATCTTAACATTAACTGTATCGTTAAAGTGTAATATTTGGATTACAAAATTTGAAAGTTGATATAGGAAATTTATTTCTTAAAAAACTGGATACATATTTTGGGTTCGGTTAATTGCATTATTAAAATAAATTCGAGGGTCAATATATTTTATTTGTATCTTATAATTTATAAATGCAAAACTTTAATGTTTATTACTGCCAAATTAACCACTCGATCGGATGGTAAATTTAATAACAACAAATCGTTTTTAACAAACAACAAGCTATATTTATGTTCGTATTTATAGTTATACTAAAAGCATCCTTTAACTATTTTCGTTCCCACATTTTGATTTTAACATAACATAACATTTAAAATTTGTGACAATGTGGCATATCGGGACCCTAAATGGATCACACTCTAGTAAAGACTGCCAATTTAAGTAGAAAATGTTGCCAGTCCATTCAAAAAAGTTGTTTGAGTGTGGATTGTGCATTTTCGAATCGAGCAAATAAAATATTGTCTCGAAAGAATTGGAAGAGGTGCAAAAACAGAAGTTTAACTATGTTATCACATGCAGAGCTTGAGCGAGTGGGCAACACTGAAAACTGAACCAGGTTGCCAAATTTGTCAACTCTGTGTTAAACACACACATAGGGTGGACGATCTGCCCTAAAAATTATTACTCGATTTAACTAAATTTTTGATGTGAAAATCAAATGTCTCTTTTCGGCAAATTTATTCACCGTGTAAGGTTGTCGGTAAGATGTGAAAACGGGCCTTAACTCATAAATATAGTAAATGCACAATTTTTAGCGCAATTTTTTTGTATAATCTTTTCAATATAAACAAAAGATTTAACATTTTTTGTATAATAATAAATTAATTTTTTAGAAAAATATTACTGATTTTAAAAAAGTAAAATTCAGATAACTTTAAAAAATTATTTTAAAAATGTATTTTCAACTCTCATGCCGAAACACTAATTATTTACAAACTACAAAATTGCCGTACACCTAGGAATCCAAATTTGATTAGAAATATCATAACAAAGTCGAGAAATGTTAGGAAATAAGCAGACAAGCTCTAAAATCATAGCAGTAATGTGGCTACTTGCTTTATCCCAATGTTTTTTATGCGCAACTTCATAAAGAAATTCTTATAAGTATATATTTTTCTGTCATTAAGAGCTGCATAAGATATTACACCCCTAGGAAAAAGAATCGTTTAATGTCAGAAATACATGTGTCACTGTCAAAGTGAATACTCTTTTTGAGGCATATTATAACCTTTTACAACTGCGATAGAATCCGAGAACTACTAGTCTCATATATACAAAAGTATACGTATTCTTTTTAACATAAGATTTTAAATTCTTCATACACTTTCAGCGAGCGCTCATACTGGTGACCAGACTGTTGACGAATATCCAGACATTAGTGGAATTTGCACTGCTAGGGTATGTAAGCAGTGTAGGAAAAAATTGTTGCACAAACCTTATTTCAATTTGTTTAATTAGGAAGCAATGCGTAAAATGACAGAAGAGGATAAGCAAAAAATTGCTCAGCAAGTTGAACTATTTCGTCGAGAAAAACTTACTTTTGATTCAGAGGTTGCAAAATGGGATGATACTGGCAACGACATAATTTTCTTGGCAAAACATATGTGTATGATAATGATGGAGATGACGGACTTTACTAGGTATTTTTTCTGTATAAATTTAATATACTTTAATAATTTTTATTTGTAGGTCAAACTTACTATTCTAAATTCTTAAAGTACTCCGATTCTAGGTGGATTTATTTACCTTTTTTATCAGGAGAAATACTTTAAACAATTACTTTAATTAACTTAAAAAACTGATTGGTTTATGATATTGGTATTTTTTTATAAATTTGCATAAGATAAATTTTGTTTCAGATTGGATCTGCATTTGCAATGATCATTTAAGCGACAAAAACATCAGTTAACCGAACAGCTATTCGAGAAAACGACCTTGAATGACCTATGACCAATTATCATTATACACTGAAAATGGTAAAAAAAAAAAAAATCTTATAACGGTTTTGTACAAATGTAGATAAAAGGCAGAGGAAAGCATCTTCATGCAAAAGGAAGCATCTCCGACCCCACAAAGTATGAGCATTGATCAAAACAAATAATTGAGTTGATTTAGCCGATAAACTCCCTAAACGTCAGCCCCGTGTCTTTTTAATGCTCAAGTATTTGATTGCTCTTTTAGAAGCGATCGTGGAATTCCCCACGCTGACCCTTACTGTCTCCACTTTCTTGCGGCTGCTGATAAGGACTGCCTCTGTTTTATGCGCTGCCATTTTCAAGACGGCGGATGCCAGTAATTAGTGCTATGCTACAGTTGCATTTGTCTTCGACTGTTGCAACCTCCTTGCCAACAGCAACTATGACAACGTCGTACGCAAAGACAGCAATGTGGATATCTGCTGGGAGGGTCACCCGTAAGCCGCCGTCGTACATCATATTCCAAATCTGTAGTATTTGATTAGCTATATGTGTTAGTACACCACAATATATACATATTGTGGTGTACTAACGCATGCATAATTCACACACATGGGCGTAGCGAACATCTGGGCTAAGGGGGGCTAGAGATAGAGAAAATTTTTTTTATAGTGTACTTATGTACATAAATTAAAATTATATATGAAGACAAAAAAAAACGATGTATTTTTTACTAAAAGTCTATATATATCGGGTCGGTAGAAAATCTGCATCTGCTAAAACCATTGTAATATTTAAATAATTATTTTTAAATATTGTAATCCACTTAAATTATTAGGATTTTACCGACAATACCTCAGTAAAGAGAACATATGTATGTATGTAAATAAAAATTAGGGAATATATATATATATATATATATATACATACATATTGTGGTGTACTTACGCATGCATAATTCACACGGGGGACCAGAGGTAGAGAAAATTTTTTTTATAGTGTACTTATGTACATAAATTAAAATTATATATGAAGACAAAAAAAATCGATGTATTTTTTACTAAAAGTCTGGGTTCTAGGGGGCCAACAGCCGTCCACCATGCCCTACTATGGCTACGCCTTTTTGCATACATACAAAGCTCGCTCGCCACTGGCTGAGGCGAGCGCTTTTCTCCAGCATGCACCGTCACCTACCAGCTTTGCTGAAGGCAGCCAGGGGACTGATTTCGTTACTCGTGTCAGCAGCAGAGCGCAACGACTTCGATATTTGATCGTGTGGCTTTTGGAGAGCGAAAAGCCACTTGAAAAGCCACACTACAAATTTCATCTTGTATTCAAATGTATGGGCGTTACTCATATTAGTATTTATATTGTCTTTGGTGAGACCCTGAACCCAGAAGCGATCTGTTGTTTCACTAGGCTGTAGTACTTGAATTGTACTGTGATTTCTTTCATATTTCGTGCGAGTGGGGGGTGGTATTCAAAATCCAAAATATTGATTATCTGCGTATGCTTTACGGGAACATATTAAACCAAATTTGGTGGCTCTAGATCAATCGGATCAAAAAAATCTATAAATATAGATAGTAAGAAAACTGGAGGGGCTATCGATAATTCGAAATAAACTTGATCTAATGTCTAGAGCAAAATACACGAAATAAGCTTAAAAAATTTGAGGTTGTGTTAGGTTTATATCTATTTTAGGAAAACGGTGTGTGGTATCGAACATTTTAAATAAACTTGATTTGCGCATGTCATGGATGAGTCTATATTCGAATGGAAATCTCTAGCTCTTATAGTTTACTAGATCGACGCGTTCAAACAAACGGTCGCACGGACAGACAGACGGACATGGCTAGATCGACTCGGCGTTGATCTTGTTCAAGAATTTATATACTTTATGGGGTCGGTGATGCGTGCTTCTGCCTGTAACATACATTTGCACAAAACCATTATACTCTTTTTACCCACTTTCAATGGGTTCAGGGTATAAAAACGTGAGATATTTTAAGAAATCGAGTATGAATTCTAACCTGTATACACGTATTTGTGACTTTGTGAATGTGTGTATGAATGCAAAGAGCTTTACATGTATATAACGACAGCTCGCCGCTGGGTTCAGGGTATCTCCTAGTCGGGGACACCCAACTAGAGCCATCTTACTTGTTACTGCAACGTTTTACTATTTTTATTGTAGTGGATCGGTAAAAATATATATGACGTCTTAAAATGATTTTCAGTCCAAATATCGGCCGTTTTGCTGTAGCCAACATTTTTAAACTTCAAAATATAATTTTACACCTCTTCAAAATGAATCTCATAATTTTTCGATACATTTATCCAAAATTATATTGCCTTCAAAGGTTGCACCAACTGTAAGACTGGACGTACTAGTTTTCTTAGTCCAAAATCGTCAATGAGATTAATGGGACGTCCATTTTTCACACTCCATTCCATTATAATTTGTGTTCCCTTTTAATTTCCAAATCAACCTTTACTTGTGGACAATTTGTCTTTTTTTAATTAGTCATTATATAGCCTCTGTGTTTTACCAAATTTTATGTACTTTGAGGGAATTTATATGTATTGTATACTTAAGACAATCACTGTATTCAGTTTCAGTGGAAAATTTATAGTTTCTACTTGCAAGTTTGGCCTGAACCCATTGAAAATGTGCATCTCCGACCCCATAAAGCATATATATTCTTAATCAGGGTCAACAGCCGTGGCGATCTAGCCATGTCCGTCTGTCTGTCCGTCCGTTCGTCCGTATGTATGAACTCGTCGATCTCGGAAACTATAAGAGATAGAGACTTCAACTTTTCGGATATAGACTCGTCGATGGCACGCGCAATTCAAATGATCGATTAGCCACACCGTTTTCCTAAAATCGATAAAAATTTACAACAACCTCTAATTTTGTAACCTTATTTCGTAGAATTTAAGACATAGAGACACCAAATTTTGTTCGAATGAATATTTATATATACTATAGCACTTGAAGAATCTATTGCATTAAGATTCATCAAAATCGGTTAGGAAACGCAGTTATTAAAGAAAGCGTATGCTGAAATTTGACAAATTTGACAATAAAATTGGCAGAAAGTGCTGCAATAACATCTAGGTATTAAAATTTGGATTTTAAGTTCGTGTATACAATACGCAATAATAGAAAAAACATTTGTTATTGCAAGTACAGCCACAATTCTTACTACTTAGTACAATAAGAATGCATTAAAATAAATTTAATCAAAATCGGTTAAGAAACACAGAAGTTACTAAAGAAAATGTATTTGTAAATTTGACAAATTTGACAATAAAATTGGCAGAAAGTGCTGCAATAACATCTAGGTATTAAAATTTGGGATTTTAAGTTCGTGTATACAATACGCAATAATAGAAAAAACATTTGTTATTGCAAGTACAGCCACAATTCTTACTACTTAGTACAATAAGAATGCATGAAAATAAATTTAATCAAAATCGGTTAAGAAACACAGAAGTTACTAAAGAAAATGTATTTGTATATTGGCAAAGAAGGGCAGACGTTTTCTGCATGTGTGTGCACACATACATACATGTATATTGTATTATTAATAAAATTCATATGCGAGAGCTCTTTTTCGAATTCAAATGCGATTGCTCTGCATGTGTGCTATTTTCTTAGCTTTTGACGAACGAAATTTGAATACTGCTGTAGCTCGGTGGTAGAAGTGCTTCCTGGTGGGTTACCAGACACGGGTTCGAGTCCCGCTGTGTCAACGCGGTTTTGTACTGTTTATTTTATTTTTAAGCTTAAAACACTTATTGGGCCAAGTGCAACTTAATGCTGGAATATCGACATTGAAATATTCGGAAGCATCAAAATGGGGAAAATTACAATTTGGCATGCACACTCTCAAAAAGCTTTCGCAGATCAACTGCAACCAGCATTTCAATGATATAGTAGTTTCCTATTTTGTGAAAATTTTGAGAGATATTTCATAACTAAGGAATAATACAATTTGCCTGCAAATATTAAAAGCGAGCGCAATGCGCGAGCAATAATATTGTATTATTTATTTTTATTTCATTTTGCCAAGTACGGCTGTGGTGTCGTGTGTATGAATGCTAAGGGGTTTAATTAAATGTATGTAAAGACAGCTCGCCGTTGGGTTCAGCATTGCTTAAAAAGTCTTAAAAGCTGTCCGGGCTTATACGTTTGCTTCTCCCCGCCGTCGCTCCAGCTCAAGCTTTGTCAGCTGTCCCATTAAAGTTTTCGCGAAGGCCTAGTTTTCCTGTTGTCTGAACATATGCCTTATCAGTGACCCCACTGTTATGTGCTCCTCTAGGACGGCGTGTACGGATTCCCTTTCATTGGGAAATGTAAGGCAGTAATCCGGTGCGTCTCATTGCGAGCATAGTTGGTCTGGTTCGTGGCCAAACCTATGAAGGCACGCCTTGACAGCCAGGGCTTGTTTTACAGCAGTCGAAATATCCATCTTCCGTTGCCGCTCTTTCCCACCGTAGAGCAAATATGCCACTTCCCCGGCATATTTGCTCTTGCTCACCACTTTGACATTCTCCATGATTGCGTGTGGGTTTGCGCGCTTTGTAAAAAAATGTTAGCTGCTTTTTCTGCCAAATGGTCGACCAGAGGCGTGCTGGCAATCATCGTGACTGCATCTGCTGAAACCGTTCCGAAGGAGTTGAGAATCAGTCGGTGCACCAATTCTGTAGATAGCGGTTATATATATTTGAAATAAACTTGATCTGCGTATGGTATACACGAACTTAAAAAGTCCAAGTTCAGCTCTAGCCTTTGTACAGACAGACGGACATATCTAGATCGATTCGGCAGCGAGCCTGACCAAGAATATATATTCTTTATGGGTTCCTTCTTCTGCCTGATACGTAAATTTGCACACAGCCCTTATAAATTCTTTACTCATTTTCCATGGGTTCAGGGTATAAAAATAGTTGGGCATTCCGCACTTTACGCAAAAAGCTCGAGCTGCTTTGTACATAAATAAATTTTAGATGTGCCGAATACACCACGACCACTCCACGCGTGCTAAAACTTGTATTTTGCAAACAACTTTTCGCTAAGAATTAATAAGGGATTCCGTCAATTAATTTTGATTTAATATTCGTTTGATTTCAACTTTTTGTCACAATACACAATCGGCTGTTATATTCAAAATCAAAACAAAGCGGAAGACTGGCCAGCCCGCTATCAAAAAGTTATCTGGGAACACAGATTTTTAAAGTGAAATTAGATCCGAGGCTGGATTAATATATGTACAAATTAAATATTTTTTAGTCACTAGGTCGTTCGGACCAGTGAGTGAGTTGAATTATTAGTTATATTGGGCCGATGCGCCGCAATCAAAAACCGAAATAAAACTAAACTAGAGAATACAAATGAAAGTAACTTAAGCTATTGAATACGATTCACAACGGCCGCTAGAATGCTTAGCTTGCGCCTCGTGCGCTGCCGTTGTGCAAGACATCCGGCCCAGAGCAATATCAGCGTCTGTGGCTGGTGTAATATCAAGTTACAATGAACTTGCGTTAACTTCTGTTAACTGCACCCCTTTTAAGTAAAGGCCGCCCTCGGCTACTCCTATCTCGGCGTTCACCTCCTTAATTTCCTTGGCTGTTATCTTGTTCTTCTTGTATCGACGATAGGTGACACACGCATAGCACAACAAATAGCACCCAACCAGAGGCCATTACAACGTTGTTGACAGTTCCGATTTCGTCCTTGACTTCCTTGATGATCTCCAGGTTAGGTTCATTTAAACGATGAAGGTAAGGAAGACTTAGTACGTCCTGGTGGCCGGTGACGTTCAGAAGGGGAGATGCCGCAATGCCGGGGAACTTACTCTGGACATTGTTGAGATTTAGATATTTAGTCTCGTTGATTATTGAACGTGCAAACTTTAGCTAAGCTCCTTCCTACCCTGTGGTGCACTCCAAGAGCTTCTACCATATCCCTGAGATGGGCAGCATCTACGCTTAGAAGCTTCTTCATGTGCGACTGCGGAAACATTTCACACGGCCCCATTGTTTCCTTCACCATTCTCTCATATTCAGATGTTTGCGGTGTGCCTGAAGAAGCTGAATTCTTCCCATACCAGAAATTCGCCCTCAACAATGGGGATATATTTGGCGTGTGAGTAATCGGTCACTCGCGCTGCAGCACCCACGAGAAAGAGAGATAGCAGAAACCCAGACCTGCGGAAAACAGACAAAACGGACTGTACTATTAATATGTGTCTCCTAATGATAGCGCCAAGCGGCGTAAAATCTTAAAGGTAATGCCAAGTGGCGCAAAATATTGAAACTTAAAACTACTATTATGGACCACCCTCCCTCTAATGAGAACAGTCGTGCCACAAGGGCGTGAGCTTGTTGCCCAGCCTGCGGTTTCTCTCTACTAGGACTCTCTCTCCTACTTCAAAAACCCTTTGACGCTGGGTGTTCAGCCTGGCTCGGAGCGCGCCTTGCGCACTCTTTAACTTTGCTGATATTTCCTCCTGAGGCTCACCTGCGGGCACACGGATGGCATCAACAGGTCTCTTGTTGATAACTGAATATATTGTCTTGTTATACTCAACCGTAGCCATCATTATGATTTCGACTGAGTCATTAATGTTTCTGTCCAGCTTGAGGCAACGCGCAAGCTCGGCCAAAGTGCTATGGAAGCGCTCGACTTGGCCATTGGAGGTGCTATGCAGCGGAGGTGCATTAGCAATATGGACTCCGTAGTTGTTTAACAACAGGGTCTTCTTTGTCAGTGAATTTAGTGAAGGCTCGTAGTCGCAATACATTGTCTTTGCTCGCGGAAAGAAATTCATGAGCTACAGCAGCGGTACTTTCAAGTCCTCAATAGTGCGCGACTGAATTGGTTGTACGACTGCAAATTTAGAAAACTTGTCAACATGTCAAAAAAAACTTTTTGTCTGTGGAAAAAATGTCGACATGCAGAAGCTCCCCAGGAGTCTCGGGAATCGGCGTCTCCCCTAGCTCCTGTTTTCTCGGGTGTCTATCGTATTTGGCCGTTGAACAGGTTCTACAATTTTCCGCAGTTTCTTTAGCTGTTTGCCATTTTTGGAAAATAGTACTCCGACAGGACTTGCTTAACATTTTCTTGAGCTGCTCTGTGCGCTGTATTATGTTCGGCAATGAGAATTTCCCTCCTCTCGTCTACATTAAAAATGTCTGCAACTCGATTTTTGCAGTGCCAAAACTTTGTGCCTGGAAACATGCGCATTAAGTCATGTTGCACCTGTGCTAGCGTGTGGAGATCGCAATAAAGGGCATTCACTGCCTTTGGATTAATTAAGTCACGGAGTTCATCAAGAAGGGCTGCGCCATCAGTGAAGTTCACTTCATGACGTCTCTTGTCTCCGAAAAGAATGAAGTTGCGCATTGCGGACACGCGTGCCTCTTCAATGACGATTTGGTTTTGGAAACTATTGAGCGGCTTTTCAGTCGACTCAATTGTGTGGGTCAATGACAGCTCGCTGTGAACTGTGGCTGCGCATGAATCGGCATTTAGTTCGTCTAGGGCTGTCGCGATAGCGCATCAGCAACTTAATTTTCCTTGCCTGGCTTATAAAACATTCGTGCATTCGTGTCCTCAATGCGCGCTTTCCATATTTTAATTTTGGCGTTCGGGTTTAACTCCGAAACGGCACAAGTTAACGGCTGGTGGTCCGTGAAAATGTTTTGTCTTTTACACCACATAGGTAGTGACGTAGCTTGCTAAGGGCCGAAACTATAGCGAATAGTTCCCGCTCGTTGACGCAGTAGTTCACCTCTGTGGGCCTCAATGTTCTGGAAATCATTGAGATGGGGCGACCATCCTGGGAAAGCACTGCCCCTATGCAGGGTATCGGAGCATGACGTTTTCTGAGGACAAAATATAGCTTTTGAAAAGCGTGATGCTGAAGATCGGAGAATTCTACTGGGATCTTTCGCTATCTATGCTTACTAACTGACCCATTCTCACCCTTTAGGACGTCAGAAATGGGCTTTGCTATTGAAGCAAAGTCTTTGATGAAACACCTGTAGTAACTGGTCAGACCAAGAAATGATCTGACTTCGAATACATTCTTTGGTTCTGGGAACTCTTGAATTGCTCTGACCTTTTCCGGGTCCGTTGTGGCTCCATTGCTGGTTACCACAAAACCAAGATTTGCCTCGTACAGGCTCTCTAAGACCCACTCCACATGTATGACATGGGAATTTTCATGTTTCGAGAAGACTATGACATCGTCGACGTACCAAGACTTGCCAATCTGCTCACGCAGTATGTCGTCGACAGTTCTTTGGAAGATGCTGGCTGCATTCTTCAACCCGAAGGGAAGTCGACAAAATTCGTACTTTCCCCCGTTAACTGCGAACGCTGTTTTCTCACGGTCACGCTCTACCAATGGTCGAATGTCGAGAAGTATTTAGCCTTACTAAGATTCCCAAGAATCATTGGAATGTTCGGCATGGGGTATCTGTCCGCAATGGTTTTCTCATTGAGTTTTCGGAAATCCATTACAAGACGCATGTTATTGTTACCGAAGTTATCTGTGCCCTTTTTGTCAACCACCCAAATGGGGTTGTTAAACAGATTTTTTTATGATACCGTTTTTTAGAAGGCTTTGTATTTCTTTGTTAACAAATTCTGCTGCTCCCATAGGATAGGGATACAATCGGACATAAACTGGTTGTTTGTCAGTGGTCCTGATAGTGGCCACCACTGATGTATTGTAGGGAAGTGCTTCTTCCGGATCCGCAAAGGCTTTGTGTCTACTTTTTAGCATCTTGAGAAATGCGTCTTTTACTGCATCGGGCGCGTCGGCGCAATGAACATTTGTAAAGTTAACGTCCGCGCACCTGTGGAACTCGATTGGTTCCGTTACTGAGCCACATTTGAGTTGGCCAGAGGAAAAACAAAGCGGCACTCCTGCTTGCGTGACTAGGTCAAGCCCTATGATTGCATCAAATGTCGACAAATCAGGGAGCAAAAAGAATGTGGCCTTTTGGCCGAACAAAGATACGAGGCACCTATGTGTGATCGTAGAGGTGCCGTGAATCGAGTGAGTGGAGAAAGATGAATTTACTGGGCACACTCCTTTTAAACTGTTATGTGGTCTAATGTAGTTTTTGGAAGCGCCCGTGTCGATGAGGAATCTCATCTGGATCCCTGCTACTCTTTTACAAATGTAGGGCAGCAGGGAGTTTCCCCTAAAAAATGGACCATGTCCGAGTCATAGCCGCTACCATTGTCGTCGGCGACTTGCCGTTCCGCTGTTGCGGCAGCGATAGCATAAGCACCTGGGTCTTGATCCGGCTCGTGAGCTATATGATTGACCCTTTGCCTTCTTTGTCCGCTTGAAAGTCCAGACGTTCAAGTTCTTTTATATGCTTGAGGAGCGCTAGAGTTGACGTACGCTGGTGCCTGTGATGGCTGTAGGATCTTTGATTAGGAAGGATCGACGTCCATTGGTTCCTGCGACCCGCCACCTTTGTTCCACCTACCGCTCTGCTGTTCAGAATAATTCTGCGGCTTCTGTTGTTTAATGAAGTGAGGATTTTTGGAGCCGCTGGGTTGCAGATCTCCCTGTTGCTGACTCCTATCTTGCTAACGGCATTGCGGCCTTGGGGTCATTCTACGTTCCCTATCTGCCTGCCTTTTAGCGAAACTTGCGGCAAAGGCGTACCTTTCATGGTTTGCCTCTACCTCTTTTGCTAGAGCGAGGACCGACGGCAAGTCCCTGGGCTTTGCTGCGAACAGGACATCTGTCAGGCTGCGCTTGAGACCTGAGACAATTACACGCAACGCATAATATCTAAACTTCGTACAGAGCGCTTGTGCCATGCTTGGCTCATAAGACATGTTGACCTTATTGGTGATGAGAGTAAGCTTTTTCTCCACCTCGTAGTTGTATTGTAAAATTGTTAACGAGCCCTGTCTAAGGGTACTCATTTCTTGTTCTATAACATGAATGCCTCTCTTGTCTCTGTATGCGGCCTGCACCACAGCCTTAAGCTGGTCTGGATCCATTTCTACTTTTCGATTGTTGTACGCGATTTCTCGCGGAGTCGTCTGACTCTGATCCCCGCGCTGAACGGTCCCTGTAACAGCGAAACGCGTTGTTCATGGGCTGCGTTGTCAACAAAAATATCAACACAGTTTCAAGGGCAAATCAACCACAGCAAATTGAATAAATACTGGCAACGGAATGCTTATCGAAAGTTCCTGATGGATGCAGAATAACGTCACTCAAAAGTGAACTGGGAGCACAATTATGTGTTACAATTTTTATTTTTATGTATTTTTTAAATTTTTTTTATTTGTAACTTAAATTTATGCGGATTGAAAAAAGTGTACGCAAAATGACGGCCCACTTACATTTTAGTTGGTCCTAGCAGGGCTCTATATGCTACTACTACTGCTGCTGCTTCCCACGCCGCGGTCACAAATGCTCTCTATGATCCCCCGCTGCCGTCTATGAGTGACCATGTTCTTCGCTGCCCAAACCCGCTTGCGCGCTAGGTTGGTGACAATTCGCTGCCCGAAGAGCTCCAGCAGCTGCGGTGTAACAAGGGAATTTTTATTGCGCTTGTGTCAATGGCCAAAATTAGCGTAGGTCAGGCACAGCTTTGTTATTCGCACTGGTGGGTCGATTATTTTATTTGACACTGCACAGCACAGAGTGTTTAAATTATAAAATGGTTCGAAAAACGTTGGGCGCCAATTAAATATTTATTAATCACAAGGTCGTTCGGACCAGTGAGTGAGTTGAATTATTAGTTATATTGCGCCGATGCGCCTCAATCAAAAACCGAAATAAAACTAAATTGGGGAATACAAATGAAAGTAACTTAAGCTATTGAATACGATTCACAACGGCCGCTAGAATGCTTAGCTTGTGCCTCGTGCGCTGCCGTTGTGCAAGACATCCGGCCCAGACCAATATCAGCATCTGTGGCTGGTGTAATATTAAGTTACAATGAACTTGCGTTAACTTCTGTTAATTTATACATAATAAATATTACAAAATATCCAGCAAAGTAGATTGTAAGCTTTTCTTTGGCATTTTTAACAAATAACTTAAATTTTATTAGTAAAATAAACAATTTGTGTGTTTTTTACGTGTTGCAGCAAAACCTCAAATTACAAACAGATATTTTGCGCCAAATTTCAAACAAAATAGAAATCAAAATCCATTTCGTCAACTGATTTGAATTTTCTTAAAGTTCATCAAAATCAGTTGACGCAATCCCTTATTATAATTTTGCGGAGCTAGGAAATTTCGAAGAATGACTATCGAAACTAAAAAAAGAGCTTGCTTCAGAGTTAAACCCAACCTAAATTCGTCTTACTCGACACTGTAAGCTATTGTAGATTATTAATAATTAAGAATAAATATTAATCTTGTAACGAACGAGTTTTCGTGTTGTATTTTTGTGTGGTGTTTCTAGACATGCTAAAACAATGTTTATTTTAGCTCATTGCATGCGAACTCAAAGCACCGTTTCATGTTTTCACACATACAAAAAAAAAAATTGAAGTTTACTTTGAAATTTACATATGTATAAACAGATTTTGTATGTATCTGGAGTGGTGAATTGCGAAGTGAGAAAGAATGCAAATGAATAGCGAAATAAACGACTGCTGAATCGAGACGAAATTGTGATGTCTAGGTCATCTAGTCAGTTTAAAGCGGACGAATTGGAATCTGAACGCGAATTGGATCTGGTTGAAGTTCTTGCAGAGAATTCTGGAACAAATTAAAAATTTGTCGTCACAAACGGAGAAAGTTCTGGCTGTATCCCAGGAATTGTCTATTCGTAAGTACATTGGAAGCTCAGTCGGATAATGAGCACAGGGTGGTCTAGTCATCGCTACGCACGGAAATGCACCTTATGAAGGCGCAATCAGAAAGCCCACACAGGGTGGCACAGGTGTTGCTACAGCCGGTAACACATTTGGACACATTATGGTCCCGCAGCTGCAAATATGAAACCTAATCAATATATGCAGCCTCGTAATTAAATTGATTTACTAACCTTTAACAGAAACGCTGAAGAGTTACCTTTATTTTGCACTATGTTTGTGGAATCAACAGCTGCCTTTGGCTACACAAAGAGAGAGATAACTTGTTGAGACTGCAAAAGAGTTCAAAAATCGTCGACTAGAACCTTTATAAAAAATCAGATAGACATGGTCAACGATCTTTTACCTGTTTCCGAGAGTAACTTGGAGAAGATAGTTCCGTTTGCTACTAAAGTTGAGTACCTGGTTATATATTAGAAATCAGCAGGAGCTGCACTATACTTGCAAAACCCAATTTTGATGGAACAACTAGCTGGAAAATTAAATTTAACAAAGCGCATTCAATGGATGGAGTATGCGACAGGTATTGTGCCATAGCCTGATTTAAGACATTTCAGTTCCTGGCTCAGCGATATTGCTAAAAGTGTAGAATGGACAACATTGATGATGTCGAAACAGCAAGCAAAAGATGGGCAGCGCCCACATCAAAGCCAAACCAATTTTTGCACTGTCAAGTAATTGTTTGCAAAATGGACACCCACAACATCAAAAGGTATCGAAAAAGGAGTAACGGAACTAAATTCTTCGAAATCTGCTATGCTGTGCATTTGCCTATTGATTTGTGAGTTGATAAAACACGAGATTTAGCGTTTTGGCAGTGTTTTTATAGCATAAATTACCATTTAAAATACGCATCTGATACGGTGGGTTTATTTCAACTATTATAAAAGCGAATCTGCCAAATAGTTGGCAGAACTGTTATCCATCAGATAAAGGACAGTCTATAATATCTTGAAACGCAATAAAAAAAAAATCGGTTAGTGTTAAACCAGAATGCTTTAACAAGGCAGATAGTCTAAGCTAAGCTGAAGAAATTAGCCAAAAATTCATAAAACTGTGAACAAAAACCTTCAAATCAGCTCAAAACAATTGGATATTAATTATTTGCGCTATATCCAAGTGATAACTTCTGGGAAAATTGGAAGCTCTCCAACAACCTCCGATGAAATGCATCCTCATCTTATTTTGAACAGTTTTGCAAACTTGACTGTGTTTTTTCAGTTTTCAGATTTCTCCGAACATTTGAGGAGGCATCGTGTTTCGTTCGGCTACTGGTACGGCGATGCACCCTTGGGTATCGAGCGAGTGGCAGATTGGCGCGACGTTGCATCACCATGGGTTAGGCGAGTGGCCGATCGGAACGGCGTTGCACCACAATGGGTTATAATAGTAGCATGGGGTAATATACAGCCGCACTCTATTGCGTTCCCTCGGCGGATAGAGGAAGGGACAGCGCTGTCAGACGAGAGGTCGATTGAGACGGCGGCGACAGTGGTTTCCCCTGCATTGCCGGCTACTGTTCTGAAAAAAATGTTTTACCCACAATATACACGCTAATGAAAAGACCAATGATCATTTTATATTATTTATTTATTATCTTATTTTTCAATGAGTTTCGATACTTATGACATCGACAGGGAGTCTGCAATTATAATATAAGTAAAGTGCTGATATTTTGGATTTCAACATACATATGTACTGCCTGCACATTAAATATTTAAATGAATGTACATGTTTGTTCATACACACATATAATCTACATAATAGATTAATTCAAACCGGATTAATTCAAAATTTCTAATTAAAAAAAAAAATTATTATGTACATATATATATTACATTATTTTGTTAAGACTATTTGTTGTACTTACTCATTTAAGCTGTACTTACTTATTTTTGTTAACATATGCGTAAAGAGCAAGGCACTATATTTTTTTTTGCTACGTATCGATAGAACAAGCTTATCACACAAACCAAACTAAGTAAATGCAAAAACAGAAAGGAAAAAAAAACGAATAGTATATAGTAGGGGCAATTGGTTCTCACGCGCCGAGGGTCAATTGACACCACCAGAACTTCTGGTATACTAGTACATATGTATGTATGTATGTGTGCACATGCGTTTGCAAATATACAAGTACATTTTCTTTAATAACTTCTGTGTTTCTAAGCGATTTTGGTGAAATTTGTTTTAATGCATTCTTGTTGTACTACAGTAAATTTTAGTGATGTTAAAAAAATATCAAAGTATCGATGTATCGATGATAACAGCAGCCATTTTTTAAAATTTTAGCTCGATAATCTTTTTTACGATATTTCTATGCACTTATTATTTCGATTCTTATAAATATATTAGCCGTTTTGGAATCTTAAAGCTTAAGCTGAAACCGACTAACAACAGCACTGTTTTCCAATTTTAACTCAATAATTTATGTGTCGATATATCGGCACATCGATGATTATCAACACGATTTTCTAATCCGATATAAAAAATCGATGTTCATTTCGGATTAACATCACTATTACATTTATATATGACGAGCAGCCAAATATTGTGGCTCTGGCTCTTACAGTTTCTGAGATATGTTCAAAAAAGCGGTAAACACTGATTATAAGAAAACGGGACAAGTCATCGAGCATTTAAAATAAACTTGATCTGCATATGGTATATACGAATCTAAAAAGTCCAAGTTCAGCTCTCTAGCCATTGTAGTCTGTGAAATCGATGCGTTCATACAGACAGACGGACAGACAGATGAACATGGCTAGATCGCCTCGGCTAGTGACGCTGATCAAGAATATGTATACTTTATGGGGTCGGTGATGCCTCCTTCTGCGTATTACATACATTGGCACAAAACCATTATTCCCTTATTACCCATTTTCAATGGGTTCAGGGTATAAAAAACGCCATTCAAGTTCTAAAGCCTTTCCCTTTAAGAATCGTAGCCACTAAGTTAAGAGCGCAGCTTGCAGTGAGTTTTAAATTGTTTGATTGAAATGTATGTTTGTGTATACCGACTAGACCAATTTTACTTGTTATACTCGTTCACGAAGTGAAAAGAGTATATTGGCATTGTGTAACGTCCGACATGCATTCCGTCCGGCCGTCTGCCTGTCCGTATGAACGCAATTTTTTTCGCCGCTATAGAAACTAGAGACTTGAACTTGATTAAGATTTTTTGACTTCCCAAACTAGGGGCGTGGCAATTTGATAAAATCAATATATTTCGGTCAGTTTTAAAGCTATACATATACATTTTTAGACAGATTATTGCTGAGCTCCTCTAAAAAGCGCACAATCAATTTTATGGAGACAGCCGCTGCAGACATGGCAAATCGATGGAACTCCATATATATTGGGCCGGGTAACAAGAGAAAATTCACAATTTCAGAGCGAGAGTCACGAATTTTAGATGACATGTTTTAAATATCGACCCATGCCCACTCCCGCCCAACAAATTACAAAAATTTGTATTTTTCCAAAATAACAATAAAAATCAGGACCGTTGTCATCTGTTTTAAGCTGTTACTATACGGTGACCGTTTTGTTTGAGTTTTGGGCAGTTGGGTATACCTGACTGTAACGTTTTTACTTGTTTTGTTCTGTATTTACTTTTAATGTCTTTTAAATTGATCATAATTTGTATATTATTTATTTAAAAAAGTTAGATCAAGCTTAAAATGCTACACTTATGCATAATCTTACACTTTTTTTTTAGAGGTCGTGGCCCTTTAAAGACTACAATGGACGTTATTAATGCCGCAAAAAAAATATCGGAAGCTGGTACTAAACTTGATAAGCTTACCCGTGAAATAGCAGAGCAATGCCCCGAAAGTAGCACTAAAAAAGACTTATTGGCATATTTACAACGTATTGCTCTCTATTGTCACCAAATCCAAATAACTTCTAAAGTCAAAGCAGATGTGCAAAATATAAGCGGAGAACTGATAGTTTCAGGGGTAAGAATTGTTTTTTTTTTTTGCCTAACATTAGTTATTACTTTTATATTTTTTTTAGCTGGACAGCGCAACTTCTTTGATCCAAGCAGCTAAGAATCTAATGAATGCCGTAGTACTGACAGTAAAATATTCATACGTAGCGTCAACAAAATACACAAGACAAGGCACTGTCACTGTAAGTTTAAATATATTAATTTTTTATCTGGTTTATATTGATGAAATTTTGCACAGTGATACTCTCAGTTACCAAGTTTGGTCCTCATATTTTGTAAAACAAATAAGTTTTTATAAAGAAATTCATTTGGCGATTTTTCCGATTGGATCTATATGATATGGCGTTGACAAGATTTTTCAGATACGTTAGGAGCAGAGTCTCTCTGAATTGCTATATTCCGCCAGGTTATCTGGAAAAATAAAAAATAAATTTCCATATATGCTATTGTGGCGGAATGATCATAAGATTTTGCGGATTTGTTAAAAGCATAGAGCCACTCTGAATTGCCCAGTTTGGTCATAATATCTTACAATAGAAATACAATTTTTTTTATTAAGTACTGAAATTAAACTTTCTTACAGTACCATCTTCGAAAGCACATAAGAGAGTAAAGTTTTAAAATCATCTATATCGCAGCCCACTTAGTTAATACATAAAATTTATGCAAATGCATCTGCAAAAAATGGTGATTGCACATAACTTTTTAAAAATAAATATAAGCTCTGAGCCAAACATTGTGAATACGAAAATAATTTTTTTTACATGCTACTTTTTTTTTAAGTCGCCTATTGTTGTATGGAAAATGAAGGCACCGGAGAAGAAGCCACTTGTGCGGCCTGAAAAGCCAGAAGAAGTTCGCGCTAAAGTACGTAAAGGGTCACAAAAGAAAGTTCAGAATCCAATTCATGCTCTATCTGAATTCCAAAGTCCCGCTGATGCTGTTTAAAGGATTTATCATCATATTTAAGTTTTAAGTATTATATACCTTTATAATATTTAATGATATTAATGTACTTCTAAACGGTAGGAGTTTATTGTCCAAGATATATATTTAACGATTGACCGTAATAAATATCAATATACACAAAACAGATTGCATTGACCAATCTACTATAGTCTAGAGTTGTACCGAATCGTTCTGAATAATAGAGTGTGTAGGACTTCGCAATTGCCGCTTTTGCCCCGTAAGAAATACACGGGTTTGTGTGTGTGTCAAGCGGGCCGATAGTCCGCTGTGGCCGCTGCTGCGGAAATATTGGCAGGGTTGCATTTCGATTTCAGTTGTTAATATTTAGCAGTTCTAGTATATAGGTATATAGGTAGCAACGGATGAGTTTTGATTGGGCGCGAAATGGACACGCAAACATCGAAGCGGCAGTGGAGGAAACTGGAGACCGTAAACGTGTGGGAGGGAATTTGGACAGGTCTGCGACGGCCGCATAAAAAAGGCATGTCCATCAAGAGATGGCCACCAGATTGGAGATATTGGGTGTGGAGGTGCTGCCAAAAGAGGTAAAAGTGAAGATAAACAGGTTAGTTGTTTTATTATTTGTAAATAATAAATAATTTTTATAATTTTGCATTTAATATAACTTTTATTTAAATTGTAGACGGATGCAGTTCGTATGTGACATGGCTGACGATCTGCTGTCGCCAGACATGGAATTAAGCTGCTCCTCTGCCCAACAAAAACAAAACAGTGACAAAGAGGATCCTCCCTTGTATATGTATATACAGTTGCGCAGAAAATAATAGCACCCCAATGACACTTTTCTTTATTCAAAAAAAAAAAAATTTAGTGTTGCGATATTTTCAAAAATTAATATTTTTTATATTGCTTTGTATTCCTCCTATACATTAATTATTAATAATAAATTATTGCTGCGCGTAAAGTGGTTATAGATTTTTGTACTTTTTAATTTTTAAGAGAAAAGGTCGAAAAATGGACGAAAAAATGAATAGCACACTTTCTTTATAGAAACAGTTTTTTTTTTCACAGAAATAGAGGAATATTTTATGGACAGATGAGTGTAAAGTTGGGTTTTTTGGTGGAAAATGATCTGGTTCGTACGTTAGGTGTCCTTTAAACTCCAAAAATAATCTAAAATACCCTACATAACCTTTAAACATGGAGGGCTAACCGTAATGGTATGTGCGTGTTTTTCTTATTATGGAGTAAGTCCAATTATTATTATTATTGATAGAGTCTGGTGCACTGCGACCTCCTGGGTCTATTGTGCCTCTCACTAGTGAATTATAACTCTTTATCCAGTCCTAACTCTTGCAAAAATGAAATTATTTTCCCTTTTCTTGTGCTAAGAGTCTCGCCCCCCAGCTGAGACAGTCCTGACCTGAATGCTGCTGGATAGTCCTATAGGATACGTTCCGGTGCTTCGTCACGCTCCAGACACAGTCTACAAGTGCCGTCCTCTACAATCCTTAGCTTGTGTAGGTGTTTGCGTAGCCTGCAGTGTCCTGTCAGAAAGCCCGTGATAATGCAGAGAGGTTTTGCTCATATTCAGACACTCATCGGTTCGTGTCTTGTCATAACTGCCTAACAGTTTTTTACTTTGTCTAGCACCCTGTGACGTTTGCCAGTATCTTTCGCAATTACGTCGTGCCTCTGAACGAATGCTTTCAGTATGCTTGGTCAGCCAGCGCTTTTATTGCTGCTTGGCTGTCCGAGACAATTGCTGTCATTGTATGTGTACCCTCTCTCTAGGTTGAAAGAGGCACACCTCTATATGGCGTGTATCTCTGCCTGGAAAATACTTGCGAATTTCCCTAGCGATTCGTGTTAACGGACCCTGGGACTACAGACCCCAGCTCCTGTACCATCCTCTGTGAGCGATCCGTCTGTATACCATCTTATTGCATGTGTTTTCACATGATAGTATGGTCTTTCTTGCTACTTAGCTCTACTCTGAAGAGCTTGTCGAACCTATATATTGGGTTCAGATTCATCTTGTGGGTATTGCGCTAACAGTCCCAGTCCGCTGGCGTTTGTGATTCCAATATGCGATGTTTTCGCAACCTGATTGATGTGGATATGTAGGGGCGGTAGCCCAAGTAGAACGTTCTGCGCTGTTGACGGACAGGTGCACATCGCACTTGAAATGCATGTGCACGCAAGTCTCTGGAGCTTACCCAGCTGCTTCCTCATGCATTCCAGTTCTGTGCGATCCGCCCATACCGCAGCGCCGTAGCTAACAATGGGTCAAACCATCGCTACATACATCCCCATTAAAACTTTTGGTGATAAACCCCACATTTTACCAGAGAGGGCTCTACAGCTCATCAAAGCGAGATTGGCCTTTCTGATAACTTGCTCGGTGTGAGACATCCATTTCAGTTTTTGATCTAGGATGACTCCCAGATACTTGACTTCCTTGGATAGTGGTATTGTCACATCCCCAATTCTCATTGGTCTAAGCGTGTTAAGCTTGTACCGATTTGTGAAGGTCACAATTGTCGTTTTAGCTAGATTTATGTGTAGTCCAACATACCTGCACCATTGTAGACTTACGCGCAGTCCTAAAGTAATCCTGTCACGTAAGGTGTGCTCAAAATTCCCTTTGCAGATAATGGTTACGTCGTCAGCATATCCCTGGCATTCTATGCCATTGCCTGTGAGTTTATGAAGAAGCTCGTCCATTACCAGACTCTACAGTAGGGGTGATAGATGCTGGTTGCAGGTGGTGCCTGCTCTATACTGCCACAAATATAGGAAAGTACGCTGATGCGTGCACCAGCTGTTTGCGAGGGTCTGTGTCGGCAGTGATGAGCACTGCTACCAGATCTTTGCTAAGTAAACAGAAAATTTATATTTTTCCTTGTGAAGATACAAACTGTCGGTTTGGTCTCTCGGACATCTGCAATTACCTGCACGTCCATGTCCATGTCCATGGCTCTTGAATGAGCACCAGCCCAGGCACAGCCTGGTAAATAACCTGCCGATGACATCCGAAGCCGCCCTAGCATGGTGCAGTTTGATTTGTGCAACGCTGGTGCACATCTCAGATTTTCTGTTCGTCATCCGGCTCTTCTTCGCCAGCGCGCTCGCCGTCACTACACACTCTAAGAGCGTCGAGGTCCAGGCCCCCTAGTGACGTGTTGTCCACCTCCCACTACATTAACGCTAAAGCCTCAGCTTCCGCTTCGGTGAACACATCCCGAGCCGGGCCGCTGCTGCTGGCAGGGTTGGTGTTGTTCCCAACCTTATCTGGCGTCGTTTCTTCCTTCTCTGCACTCTTCTTACCGTGCAGTCGGCATTCGAGCTGCCCGAATCGGTAGCTAAACAGCATACCGTTCGCTTGGAGGAGCTACAGATTTGGCTGCTCAACTCCAAGAGTGAGGAGCTACCGTCCCTACGTTTCGCTGCATCTCATCACCGTCCACGTCTCTGAAAGCAGGTCTCTGTTTTGGTCTTTCAGAAGACCCACAGAGCTCGTTTCCTCCTCGCCAGCTGTGCGTGGCAGGTGGACGGTGACGATGTCCAGCACCGGGATCTGGTCACACACCTTCAGCACTCCATCCTTGATAGAGATCTTTGGCGCCTTTTGGCGCTTTGCGATGGCCCTTGCCCGTTTGTCGCGGTGCTGTTATCAGCTCTGCTCTTTAGCTTCTTAGGCAACATTTTTGTCTCCAATCTTGGCGAGGTCTGATGCAGCGGCGCTACTGTTCTGTGGTTGCCTTGGCTGCCACTTGAGGTGCGTAGAACTCTGCACTCCCGGTGGAGCTTTGCCTATGGGGCGACCCCCGTTTAGGTGCTGCTGCACCTTTGGAGTGAGGGGCGGCGCCCAATCTACCACCTTCGTCCAGAGCCGCTCTCCAATCGCTCTACCATCTGCGTTGCGGTCATATCCCGCCTGATTACCAACTTTTCCTGTAAATCCATAAGTTGGTGTGTGTTTGGGGGGAAAGTATGCTCACCGTGTCATAGCCCCCATTGACGCTGTAAGGCCTGTGTGTACTCGTCAAGGCGGCCAGGTATCGACGAGGCTCCGTACGTATACAGTCGGTTACCTCTGACTGCAAACCAGCAAATGGGCACGGGTCGCATTTCACCCTGGCTTAGGGGGGTGATGTGACCCCATGGCCTCTGGACCTCACCACTGCCTTACCACCAACCATTTTATCCGAGTACTCATCTGTGCTACACCATCGAGGTGTGCTAACACAGTTTCGTCGCAGGGCGAACTTAGCCGGATCCTTCCTGTGTTCACAGAAAACTAGAGACGTGGGCTGATCGACACCCTCGAAGAGGGTTCAGTTGGGGATTTTGCTAATACATTGGGTCAAAACCATAAGAAAGAAGGCAAATGAATGGTTCGAAAAAATTTGGTTAACGGTTTGGAGTGGCCTCTGCAGTCTCCAGACTTCAATCCCATCGAAAAGCTGGGGACTGATATCAAAAGGGTGGTTACTGCTTCAAAATCAACCAGATCACTGTGTGAAGCGATTCAGGAATCCTGGAGAAAAAGTCCAATAAAACGATGCCATGACTTGGTTAAATCGTAGCCAAGACATTACACTTATTTTTTTTAAAGTCTTTTACTTCTAAAAAAGTATTCTTCCTTAGTTCCTTAAACTTACAAATGTATTTAGGACGCTTTTAAAAACATTACTTCTGAAGGTGGTACTTTTTTTTTCGCAGCTATATATATGTGTATATATATACATATATACATATACATATATACAGCGTACTGAAGCATTCCCATCCATTCGAAAGTTATCTTTTCCCATTCCTTTAAATATAGTCGTTTTATTGATTACCTAAGTATATTGTTTTATTTACTCACATATTGATACACCTTACTACCAGCATCAGCCGACAACGACGCAATAAAAGAGTTTTAGATTGCTGTGCCAACAAGAGAGATGCATCATAACAGCAAGTGGCTCCTCATCCTTGATGTGGGGCAGCAGAAAGCTAGTCCACGATTTGAGGTTCCACTTTAATATTACTCATAATTTGATTTTTTTACACATTTTTAATTTACGCGGACACACAGCGTTAATAGCGATGTTCACTCATTGTCATTGCGGTAGATGCCGGGGTAAAAAAGTTTTTCAGATGTCACTTTAAAAGACTATTATATCCGGTGTAAAAACCATATAAGTTCGATTGAACTACTCACTTAACTGAACAAACGAACTACGTCCCAGATTATACAGTAAATCACAAAAGTATTCGTTGCTAAGCATATGGCACAAAAATCTTAGTATTTCAAGTATTTTAGCAGCCATTTGGAAACATATATTTTCATCTTACAAAAGTATATTGCGGCTTTTGCCTTTTCCGTTATACTATTTTTCTAAGAATTGTCTGTAGTTTTTGATTTTCTTTTGAATATCTCTGAGTGTGTGACTAAGATTTTCGTTCAATGTCTTAAATTTGACTATCAAAGTTTTTGTGAGTACTTCAAAATGCCCAAGGGAAAGGAATTAGGCGTTGCTGAGAAGAAAATAATATTATATCTTCACAATGAGGGGCGGTTCATTGAATATATTTGCAAAATGTTTAACTGAAATCCTTCCACTATCCGAAGTGCTATACAACGTTTGAAAAATCGCGGTACCTTGGAAAATATTCATTGTTCTGGTCGTCCTAAATCGTTCTCTACCAGAGAGGAGAAGAAAGTTCTACAGGAAAATAGGAATAACCCACATCTTTCTGCCCCAAAAATAAACGATATTCTGCAGACAACCCTTAACACGAAATGAAACTGTCCGTAGGGTGCTCAGAGCCAATGATAAACACGGTCGAGTTTCAAGAAATAACACCTCTAATTTCAACGGTGAATGTTACAAAGAGATTGTCTTTCGCGAATTGCTACAAAACGCAACCTTTTTCATTCTGGGCGACAGTCATATTCAGCGACGGGAGAAAATACAACATTTTTGGCTCCGACGGTCGACAAGTGGTATGGCGTAAGCCTGGTGAGGTTTTAAATTCAAAAAAGACAACAGCAACTGTAAAGCACGATGGAGGTTCAGTGATGGTTTGGGGCTATGTCTGCACGCGGTGTGGACAATTTGGCTTTTATTGATGATATTATGAACGCCAATATGTACCTTAACATATTAAAAGAAAACCTTGCCGCTACTGCCACCAAAATGGAATTTGAGCGTAATCAATATATCTTTCAACAAGATAACGACTCAAATACACTGCATCGGCAGTAAAAATGTGGCTCATTTACAACACCAAGCAATTAAAAACTTCCCCACAGAGTCCCGACACAAATCCCATCGAGAATAAATAGGCTCATCTTGAGCTAAAAATTAGACTGCACCATATTTTTTTAAAAGTTGTCTTGAAGCAGTTGCTGCAGGATGAGTGGTCTAAGTGGGACTCGAACGATTGAAACAAACGAACGAACTAAATGATCGAAAAGTTCGTTCAATGAAAATTGAACGAACGAACTTGGTCTTTTAATTGAACTATGATATACAACTCTACTATAGTCTCGACCGTAAGCGTCAGATTAGAGGTAGAGATGGGTGCATGTCTTAATATTGCAATACATCACAAACCACAATTTAATAAAAAAACAAGAACGTTGCAGTCGGGTGTAACCGGCAGCGCAATACTCGTTGCAGTGTAATCACCACGCAAACATGTACCCTAGCTTTATTTGTTTACGTAAAAAATAATTAGAACAAAACAATTTTCAATGGCCTCCAATGCCACCTACCAACCATTGAAAGTTATTAAAAATTATGCGAAATCGGTAAAACTGCAAAGTTCAAATTTCAATCGCAAACCTAAACAGCGCGTTAGGCAGGAGTGCCACCAACCACTTAATTTCTCTCGTGACGAAATTCATCTTAGGCTATTCAACAAGAATTATATGAATTTGTAAAAAACTAGGAAAAATTCTAATAAAAACTAGAAAAACCCGTGCGTCTGGAGTGGGTATTTGTGAGTTTGGCAGGCTCGAGGTGAGTTATTGGTTTATTGAACCAATAATAACAACAAAGTACAGAGCACGGGCGAAGCCTTTTCTTTAAACAGTAGTATGCCAAATCAGAGTATAAAGCGCACGAAAGGAGCGATTTTTGTTTTGCGCGCTTTTCTTCTGTTTTTTTTTCGTTTTTTCTGATTTGTAATTCGCAACAAGTTCAAGCTTCGAAAGAGTGGCAAGACGTACGCAAACCAAAGGTCGATAGCAAAGTCTGCTGCTGGTAGAACCGGGAGGTTCTTGAAAAATAGACTTCAAATCATCGTGATCAAAAATTACAGGATTTATTATATTGGATTTGGCGAGCGTGATACTGAGCATTAGGTTTTATATTTCTGTAACTAACATTCTGTTCCTCGCTAGTAGCGTTTCATACAGATGCGCGGTATCCACTAATTCACCTTTTTTCTCTTTAAGTATTTTATTTATTGTATCGGTGAGTAGATTGATCTGTTTCTGCGTTTCTGTGTTAATTACTACCTGTCTATAGTTTGACTCTATAAGCTGAGCTTCAGTTGTTTTGATTCTTTCAAGGTTCGGCGCGTCAGGAGTACCTGTCAGAACTTTGAATGCCGTTCCCAAAAAATCGAAGCTTCTGGCTATTCTATGATGTATCATTAATGCGGACAATAAATTTTACGCATATGCGAATGGGGAAATAATTCAGACTTTTTAACAGTCGTCTATGATGCTCGGTATTGATTATTTCCACCTGTTCGTCTTTGTTGGTGATGTCTGACACCACGTTTTTGCAGAACTAGAATTTAGTCGTTGGGAACAGTAATACTAACTCGTGTTGAAAAGCGGCCAAAGTTGGGAGGTTACAATGGAACGCGGTTACAGCGTTAGGACTCACTACAAGCCTTAGTGTCTTTATGAGATTGCTTTTGATTGCGGAGTTCATCACGTGGCGGGTCTTGTTGCCAAACATAATCAGTCTTCGATGCAACTTATAGCATGCCTCTTCAATGATCACTTGATTTCTTAAACAATTTAAAGGCTTGTCAGTTGTTTCGATAGTGTATGTCAGGGAAAGTTCACTATGAACGGCGGCTGTATCTGATTGCGGCTCGTCTTGTAAGATATTGATATCCTGCTGTAATAGGGCGTTTGCACGAAATTTTCTCTCTCCGGCTTGTAATGGGTACTGGAGTTATGCTCTTCAATAAAAGCCTCCCACCTTTTAATTTTTGCATTCGGTTTTTTTCAGACACTGTGAATGCGAGCGGTTGATGGTCTGCAAAAATGTGTAATACTCTGGTACCATTCAGCTAATTCTGCAGTTTACGGAGGGCCCATACAATGGCCAATAGCTCCCTTTCTTTGGGAGCATAATGAGATTCACATTGTTTTAATGTCCAAGATATCACGGTAATGGGCCGTCCCCCTTGAGATAGTACTGCTCCTACACCACTTTCCGAACCGTCAGTGGTTAGGTCGAAGGGTTTTTAAAGTCCGGGTACATGTTTGTATGTATGATTCTTAACCGATCGAAGGCTGGGCCAGGCCCAGAAAAAACCTCAGAGCATATAAGTTATTTGTCTCAACAAACTCTTGGATCGCCTTGGCCTTTTCGGGTTCAGTTTTTGCTCCTTCGCTACGATGAAAGAAAGAATTTAGTTTTTTCTAGAGACACCCTCATGTTAGCGTCGCCCTTATTGCTCTTTGTAAAATGCTTCCCGCATTCTTGACCCCGAAAGGCAACCGACAGGATTCATATTTTCCGCTGTTTACTGAGAAAGAAAGTTTTCTCACGATCTTTTTCTGCCAAATAAATCTGGTGATAACCGGATTTCAAATCTAGAGTTCTGAAAAATTTTGCCTTTCCAAGATTCGCTAAAATCATTGGAATACTTGGCATCGGGTATAGTCCGCTCGTTTAACTTCCTGAAGGCAATGACAAGACTTTTGTTCATATTGCCGCTAGCCTTTCTTGTTGCATCAACGCCTTTCTTGTCAATAATCCAGGTTGGGCTGTTGAATGGTGGTAAAACTTCGTTATTAACGAAATCTGCTACACCTGTAGGGTACGGATACAACTTTGAATTTACCGGAGCATTGGTCACCGGTCGAGCCACTTTCATCATTGATGTCGGCAGCTGCGGCCGAAATACCCGATGAACGAGAGTGGGACTCAAATGACTCGATGAACGAGAATGGGACTCAAATGACTATGAACGAGAATGAGACTCCAAGGACTGACAATGACTGGTTCTGGCCCCCATAAGCGGGACTTTACGATATCCACTTCCTCATATACAAGATTGAACTCATATTTTCTATGGCAAGAAAATTTTTTCCAAAATCCATCTAAATCGAGCCTAACACCATGTGATATTCCCAAAACAGCAATAACCACACCATTTGGATTATTTCAGATTAATCACATGACGTTTGGCTTATGCAACGCTGCACAAACCTTTCAAAGCTATAAGCATACTGCGTTAAAAGACTTCGATTTTGATTTCGTCTACATAGACGACATTGCCATAACATTTGACAACATAGAGTAACACAAAATACATCTCCGAAAGATATTTGATCGACTTCGTCAATATCGTCTCACTATAAATCGTAGTAAATGTCGTTTCGGTCAAACATCGATCGAATTTATAGGTCATCAGGTAGATTGCTATGGAATCAAACCTCTACCAGAAAAATAAAAGCAATTTGCGAATTTCCATTGCCAAAAGTCACCAAAGAACCTCGACGTTTTTTGGCCATGATCAATTTCTACAGAAAGTTTATCACTAAAACAATCGAGCATCAGGCACCTCTCGTTGAACTGATACCAGGCAACAAGAAAAACGACACCTCTCAAATCAACTAGAGAGAGAGAGAGAAGACTATCGGCCACTTCGATGAATGCAAATGTTCTCTGGCAGAAAAAACACTTTTAGTTCACCCAGCATCCACCGCACATCTCTTGGTCAGCACCGACGCAAGCGACATAGCTGTAGGCGCTATCTTACATCAACATGTTAACAATTCGTTTCAATCAAAGGGATTTTTCAACGTTAAACTAACTGATGCACAACGCAAATATAGCACTTACGATCGCGAACTGTTAGCAATTATACCTCAGTATCAAAGACTTTCGCTACATGCTCAAAGGAAGAACATTCGATGTCCGAACATACCACAAGCCACTGGTTTATGCGTTTGCACAGAAACCTGAGAAAGCCTCTCCTCGACAACTTCGACATTTAGACTTTATTTACAACATAAATTTTACATGAAGCCGGTATCGAAAACAAAACTGCAGATACACTCTCTCGCAGTAGACAACCATATTATCGATTACAATTAAATTGCAAACTTGTATAGTAATTGTCCGGAGCTAAAACAGCTTCTCAACGACAACAACACATTACTTCAACTTAAATTTGTCAACATTTCGATTACATCAACTAATGTTCTACGTGATTTCTGAACCTTTACTGTTCGTCCGTTTATACCAGAATCACTCGTAATCACTACACAACATTGCACTTTGTCGAAATAGTTCAATAACCAAACTAATTAAGCAACGTTTTGTGTGGGCCTTTATGCACAAGGATATAGCTAACTTCATCAAACACTCTATACCTTGTCAAAAATAAAAACGTTTATTCACTACATCAACAATGCAAACTGCCCTCGCAAAGATTTGAGCACATCAACCGGGACCTTATCGTATCACTACCACAATCTGGACAATTCAGATATTGTTTATCCATAATTGATCGTTACACCAGGTGAGGATATAAAAGCAGAAACACTTGCAACAGCGTTAGTCAACACATGGATCTCTCGCTTTGGAGTACCTGCACGCATCACATCGGATCAAGGAGGGCAATTTGAATCGAGATTGTTTCTCTGGTGAATTTTTTCATGACTGCAGCCGATTTCAACCACAATCTTATTTCGCTAAAGACTTAGCAGAAACTATGCGTATAATCCGACCAACTGAAACTGTTCATCCCGAAAATACTAAACCTTTTGTTTTAGGAGATTTAAATGATGCTACACACGTCCTCGTACGGAACGTCAAAGTACGTGGATCGCTTCAACCGCCCTACGAGGGGCCATTTGAAGTCAAAACAAACAAAGTACTACATAATTATCGTTAAAGGTCGCGCTACCAAAATATTCATAGACCGCCTCAAGCCCACTTTTATAGAATCCCAACAATCACCTGCAATAAACATCGAAACACCTTTATAAGCATCAGGTCAACTGGACGATGTAACCAACGCCACTATTCAATCGCCAGCAGCCAAGAAACACTCTAGGTCTCACCGGACAATTAGACTCCCTGTTCGTTATGCAACCTGAAGTCTAGGAGGGGGTACTGTGGCAATAGTTCAGCGGAACACCAATAACGATATTTTAATCGATAATTTTATGTATTTTGTAAGTTCACTTAATATTGTCAGTCACACAATCTATTTACTTGTACCGAACTTCATACCGTGGTGAAAAAGACAATTCTTAGAAATGGTCGAAGATGAAGAAAATTCTAATGCGGAACAAAACCAACAAATTTCCAACAATGCTATTGAAAATAAAAACAATGTAAATTAAATTTTTGTAAAAATGCCGTTTCCACAACTCATTTCAATAACTAATATTGAAATGATTTTTCACTAAACTTGAAAGCTGATTCCAACCACAAGGTTTAGGTGCGCGTAAGGAACACGAAAAGTACGCAGCTGTCATAGTATACGCCGATCCCAAATATTAAGATCAAGTGAATGATCTGAAAATCCTTATTCCACACTTAAACATGTGATACTAGCAAAATTCGCAGAATCAGAGATGGTCTCGACAAACTCGCAACTGGTATTCAACTTGGAAAGGGACGACCAAGCCATTTATTTAGCCTACTACAGCAAACAAACGCTACCAATGACGAAACTGTCGTATGTCGTTATTGAATTAAATGTCTTCCTCCCGCTGCTCGCACAGTCATAATAGGCATGTTGGAACGCTCAACAAACACTACGCACTCGCAACTTGCTGATGCCGCAGATGCTGTAATGGATTCCTTAAGCTACACATCGATCGACATGGCAGCAATATTGTTCAACAACAACGGTGCTAATACAACACTGAGAGAGAAAAATCAAGAATTTCGGTCTTGAATTGAGCCCAATCAGTGTCAAAAGTATGGTAGTACGCATTTGGCTTGAATCAAGCCCAAAATTCTCATTTCAAGACTGACATTTTTAAGACCGGAAATCTTTATTCAAGCTTTGTTTGGTACGTTTCAAAGCCCAACAGAGGTTATTTTGAGAACGGAGCAGTTCGAATCAAGTTTAAATTTTCACCGTGAAATAACACTCATTGAGTATTAAATTAAGCTTGAGTCGTTCATAAAAGAATCCCAGGTTAAACTTGAAACAAGATTATGTTATTCTTAATTCAATACCATTTTCAACTTGAAATAAGACTCATTGAGATTTAATTTGTATTAATATATATTGTTAATATTTACATATGAACAATATTCTTATATAATTATACCTATTATATACGTATATTTGGTTTTAATATCTTTATAAATTTTTATAAAAAGCTAAAAAAATTTTTCCTTTGCTTGTTGAAAACATACTCTGAACAACATGTTTTTATATTTTGCCTTGTTTAATAATATTCGAACATCAGAGGTATTTGCGGAAGTAATTTGCAGCCAGTTGGAAGCTTTTAAACGGACATGCAGCTGCCCATGGCCCCCACTATGAAAAGTTAATTCTTAAATAACTTCTAAACTAAGAATAGGATCATTATAAAATTAGCAGGGCGTAACAAGAGATATGAAAACTGATCTGTAGATCTAGATCTAGATCTGTATTACTTGATTTGCGGATTTTATGATTTTTTTTTGGGGGGCGAATGGAGTGAGGTATCCAAAATCCGAAATATTCACAATCTGCGTATCGTTTACGGGAACATATTGTATACCTAAATTATATATTATATATCTGAGATATGCTCATGGCATATACGAATCTAAAAAGTCCAAGTTCAGCTCCCTACCCATTGTAGTCACTGAAATCGACGCGTTCATACAGACAGACGGACGGACGGACAGACAGACGGACATTCAGCTAGTGATGCTGATCAAGAATATATATACTTTATGGGGTCGGAGATGCCTCCTTCTGCTTATTATATACATTTGCACTAAACCAGTATACCCGTATTTCCCATTTTCCATGGGCTCAGGGTGTAACAAGTAAAATGGACTAGTCGGGTGCGCCCGAATAGGAGATACCCTGAACCCAGCGGCGAGCTGTTACATAATCTGCGCACTTTTTTTGATTGTTATGAAATCTTCAGTGCTTATTAAAAGCATCCAAATCTATGTAAAAACCAAAGCGCAAGTCTGTAGTATTTGATTTGATAGGGGGCGAATGGGGGGAGGTATCCAATCTCCGAAATATTCATAATCTGCGCATCCTTATATATTTAACTTAATTTGATGGTTGTAGCTCTTATAGTCTCCAAGATATGCCAAGAAAACCAAGTATTAAAATCGATTTAAATCGATAACAATGAAACTAAGCAAGATATCGACAAAAAATGTTAACTTGTACTACGTATAGATTAGGAAAATCTATAGTCGTTTAGTTTAAGTTTCTAGCTTTTGTAGTTTCCGAGATCGCTGCGTTCATACAGACGGACAGACGGACATGGCTAAATCGGCTCGTCATCTTGATCAAGAATATATATACTTTATGGGGTCGGAGATGCTTCCTTCTGCCTGTTATATACATTTGCACAAAACCATTATACCCTTCTTACCCATTTTCAATGCGTTCAGGGTATAAAAACTAACCCTAGCTTATGGTACAAACTCGATACCCATAAGGATATCTTATCTTAGGATCGTACCACATATCAATAACATTTTAAATAACTACATACCACAAGCATACAAAACCAGTTTAATTATTCCCATTTTCAAATCAAATTCAAACAAAACACAAACTTCTTCATATATAGCTATTTCATTAAATTTCTGTATAGCTAAAACAGTGGACAAAATAATAGCCAAGCGACTCTGGTGGTTCGTAACTCAAAAGAGAAAAAAAACAAAACCATCCAAAAGGAAATTAAATTCATGATTGATGATTTCTTTCTTATTATTATTATTATTATTTGTAAGGGAGACACAACAGACATTTGTATGGCACAGCGAACGAATTGTGGTCTTTTGTGCCAAGGGGCTCTCTATGGGGACAAGAGACGCTCTGCCTCCCTCATAAAGGAGAGCAGATCCCTTGTCGAGGAATTTCTGATCTATGCTGGAGTAACAAATTCTCTGCATAGATACCTTCTCCTACTCCAAATAATAGCTGGACAATCACATAAAAAGTGCTTTGTTGTCTCGTCATTACATCTGTAGAGTCTACACTCTGTATCAGGGGTGGTGTCCCGTGACCAGTAGATTCTCCTCTCCTTCTTTGACCAATTCCTCTTTCAATCTTTGGCATAGGCCCAGCTTAACCAACAAAAGATCCAAGGCGAGGGGTTGCAAACAAGCAAACAAAGTGTGACCCGGTTTCGACATGAGAGTTGCTGGAGACAATTCCAGCAATCCGCAACCAGTCTTGAGGTAATCCTCCATGAGGAAAGCGCTTGAATGGTTGGACTCAATGGCGAAGATCTCAGATTGAGAAACACTGGGCCAGGTACCCATTGCAATCGAGATTTTGGCGATCATTGCAAGTGCTACCATCATTCCATTACCTACGGATTGGAATAAGAGTCCTAAATTTCGCCCCGAAGAAAAGTTCCGTGGTCTTAAGATCCGTTCTGTCCCCAACCCAATTGTGAGTTTAATCCTCAGAAGGCTCAAAAAAGCTACCTTCTTTACGTGCAAATGCAGGCAGTATTGCAGCAGGGCCGGAAAAATCTGGTCGCCCCCGGGGCTTTGAAGGGAGCGAATAATTGAATGCCCTACCTGACCTTGTCAGCGTCGAGATAACATCCGACAGACTGTTACCACGTCTAGCTGGTGGTTCAGTATCCCCATCATTACAATGATTTTCCGGGTTTATAACAGAACCAGAGAAATGCACCTGAAGCATTAGCCCTAGTGTTTCTCGTCGATCCTGTGTGTAAGAACCATCTGTTCTTTTTAATAGCCCCACACCATTAGATGACCCTCTGACCAATACCTTTTGCAATCTCGCTGCTTCTGGAAGTGACTCTACACTTTCGCAGTAGGTTCGCCAGGTATCGCGTTTGGCGCATCTAATGTTCTTATTATACTCAGTGAGCGCGCATCTGTATATGTCCCATGAGTCTATATTTGACTTGGCCCTGTTAAAGATCCGTCTGACTTCCTTCCTTTGATTTGGCAGGCCTTTGCTCCACCAGGGAACCTCACATTTCGACTGATAAGGTCTTAGGGCCGCAATATCACTGGTATGAGGTTCAAAGCACATCTTGAAATTGTCTTGACACCAATTCTATCTCCCTCGTGAAGTTAAAGCCGGCAGCAAGTTGATCAACACTTGAGGCCACTAAGGCTTTAAAAAGTCCCAATTTGTTTTCGTTGGGTTAAAAAAATTGGAAAGAATTGCTGGTGATCTGAAAGAGTGGCCTCATCGGTAATCCGCCAATTTTTAATGAAATCGGACAAAGAACTGCTAACCAGAGTGAGGTCTAGTACCTCTTCCCGGATTGCGTTTATAAAAGTGGGTTTGCAGACTCTATTTGATACATCTAATTGACTTACGCTTTTATTTAGAAGGATAGCTGCGCGAAGCGATCCACCCAATCGGTCATAAAACAACTTACATGAGCCGCAACTTAATCCTCGGACTTGGCCACTAATCAACCATGATCTTGTCGGGAGTCGTTCCCATGAACATCCTTCGGTAGCTTGGACGCTTTGTACCTCATTGTACTTTGCGCCTTGCTAGCTGCCAGTCGCTGCTGCTGCGGCCCCGGTTTCCGTGCGCTCGAGGTCCGGCCGCGGACCGCTCTCCTATCCAGACCAGCGCCTCTGATAGATGAGACTACGACTACGAACTGCCTTGATTGCAAAGCTGCCGCACGGGGAACCTGATCACAGGTCAAACCATTAGCAGGCCCAGCAGCCAAGCAAATGGAGGGACCCGAGCTAGGTTCCGGGTTTGTTGTTGGGCAGCAGCAGCCGGCACTGCGACTGTTGCTGGAGGGTCTCTCATAGAGGGACCGTCGCTGCTCTTTTCCTTAAGTGCCGTGTTCTTAAGGATAAGTCTGGTCCTGCCAAAACAGTACCAGACATTTCTGCCGCACTTAATCAGCGACTGTAGCGACGCGTTATCCACCATGATGGCTAAGTGCAGCATGGCGCCACTCGTGGTCCGCTGCACTACCCTCCATTGGCTGGTGCTGGCACCTATGTGCGGCAGAACCATCTCGTTGGGTAGCTCCAGGCTGTTCTTATTATTAATTATTTAAAAGGAAAAAAAATTAAATATAACGTTGATACACTGTTTGGAAATATACAAAGTTGGTGTTCCTTTTCGGGCCGCCATTTCATTCAAAACAAGTAAGACGGCTCTAGTCGGGTGTGCCTGACAAGGAAATACCCTGAACCCAGCGGCGAGCTGTTACATACACTTAAGCCTCTTTGCATCCATTCATACATTCACAAAGTCACACAAACACAAACGCACTCAGCAAGCTGCGCACTTTTCACATTGGCGGCGCTTGGCCCCACTATGGAAAATGAAATTTTGAATAACTCCTAAACTAAGAGCATGATCGTTATGAAATCTATGTATGAACCAAAACGCAAGTTAGTAGTATTTTTGTTTGGGGTTTCTTTTATATTGGGGGCGAATGGGAAAATGCCAAGAAAACCGAGTCTCAAAATCGATTTTTATCAATATTTTTGAAACGGAGCAAAATATCGATAAAAATATTTAACTGGTACTGCGTATTGCTGAATCTATAGTCGAAAAGATTAGGTCTCCAGCTTTTGTAGTTTCCAAGATTGCTGCGTTCATACAGACGGACAGGCGGACGGACAGAAGGACATGGCTAAATCGACTCAGCTCGTCGTGCTGATCAGGAATATATACATACTTTATGGGGTCGGAGATGCCTCCTTCTGCCTATTACATACATTTGCACAAAACCATTATTCCTTTTTTACCCATTTTCAATGGGTTCAGGGCATAAAAACAAATAAAAATTTGCCTCAGCGTCGCGAACCCGGGCGGGTATGGTCGTCCCGAGGAACTTTTTTTGCAAACATACTAACGCTTGGGTACCCTTATCATCAATCATTGATGAAAATTCTAAGAGATCTTGCCGAAGTGGCAAACCCTTTAGATATTTCACATTAGTGCTCATTGAAAGAGAAGAACTGCGGCCGAAAATTGAAAAATTTGAATTTGAGCGCATTGCTGCTTGTGCGTACACACATTCATACATACATTTCATTGCCATAGCGATGCTCGGCTTGAGTGCACATGCATACATACAGATGATCGGGGTTCTACGAGAATTCTAAGCAATACCACGCAGAGTAAGCGAGACTAGATCTCAATGCTAAGCAGTGAGTCTGCACAGCACAGTACTATTTCGCTCATGAAGTTCTGTATTTAGCTCGCGTTTTCAGTGATCTTAATCGCGTTGATCGTCAAAGTTGAGTGCAAGTGCTAGGTGGGGTTCCACATGAACAGCAATTTTTGCAACGACATGTATGCTTAGTGATATTTCTTTGTCCAAGAATTTTTACAGTTGATCAAGTTGTGACAAAACTCAACTCAAGTTATACGAGAAATGCACAATCGCAAACAGCCGCACACAAATTCAAGGATAGGAAAATGTCTGGCAATTAAGCGCCATCTACCACGCAGTGGTCACTGACCACTCAATTTACCATGTTACAAAATTGAACACTTATCCAACACTATTCTAATGAAACCAAATAATAAGTACCAAAGTGTGCAATAGATGGCGCCAGCAATGTTGCACTGGCATCATTGATGTTGTGCACATACCGAGTTTTCGACATTGTGGGCGCTCTTTAGCGATCTTTAAAAGAGGTCATCAGCAATC